>BDMV01000009.1:9354594-9865730 GCA_008326285.1 Oryza officinalis
CGCCGCCGCCGGCCTCCTCGTCCGCCACAGCCGCCGCCGGCCTCCTCGTCCGCCACAGCCGCCGCCGGCCTCCTCGTCGGCCACAGCCGCTGCCGGCCTCCTCGTCCGCCGCCGCCGGCTTCCTCGTCCGCAAGCGCTGCCGCCGGCCTGCTCGTCCGCCAACGCCGCCGCTGGTTAGTCATTTTAGTGATTTTAGTGTTAATTATACCAACACTAATGTAGGTTATTTTAGTTTAGTGATTTTAGGGGAAATGTAGGTTATTTTAGTTTAGTGATTTTAGGGGAAATGTAGGTTATTTTAGTTTAGCTTTCTTTCCATTTTCACTGCCATGTTTGCTCGTGCAATAATTCTTAATCAGTCAACTGAGAACAGGCTGGGGATGTTATAGTCATTTATTAGTTCGATATATATATGTTCATAACTCCATATTATTAGCAAAAACCATATATTAATTCCCAGTAGTATACATTTCCCTGGTGATCGATTAGCATGCAGCATTCTGCTTGCCATGAGTGCATGACATCGATACAAGAGTTTTAGCAGGAAGGAATTGAAGCAGTCATTTTTAGGCGTCCTAACTGGGGTGGTCTATGGCAGTCTCTACTATCCTAAGTAAAAAAAATTGTTGATTCATTAGTAATAGTAACAACAAATCAACAATTATATCCCTTAATTCTGCTATCATTAGATTGACTGTTAGTACTCTATAAATAGATATAATAATCTATTATATAAAAAAGAGAAAATTCTTTATTTGCCCTAGGAAGTTGGCTGTATCCATTATTTGCCCACGCAAATTAAAATACCTCTCTCTTTATTGTCCTTCTTCATCTTCTATCCCTTATTTGCACAATTATGAAACAAAAAGACAGTTTTGCCCTTTGTGAACAGAATGTGTTCTCACATGAAAAAGAATGTCCAGACACTTGCCAAAAAGTATGGTATTTAGTTGGCAGATGATGATTGATTTGATTACGATCCAGATATATCTTCTACTGTTTATTAAGGTCATCCAAAAATATTTTATTACATTATTACTGTTTTACTCCCATCCTCTCGGAGCCGTGGCATGTCCCAAATATAATTGTTGTATCAGAGGCAACAAATTCTCCATAATTTTGTTAATAAATTTGGTTTTCTCACACTTATATCAATTATAAAATAGTGGTATTATGGTAATTAATTTTTTACATAAATATGGTACCAAGAATACATCGATATATTATTATAAAATTGTGCCCTGTTTTTTTTCTCATGGCTAGGTCATTACTTATAGCTGTTAACCTCCTACTCAGTCCGTAACCATTTACACTACTCAATAAACCAAGTTTAGTGATTTTAGTGATTTTGAATTAATTTAATGAAAATACTTTACTTTTAGGCACTATTTTTAGGTTATTTTATCCGTATGTAGTGAAATTAACTTTGTTATTTCCTAAGTTATTTAGACGATGTCTCAGCAAGGTGAACCAATGTCGACGACAACCAGTGGGTCCTCAAGGGCACGGAGTCGTAGGACAGGGAACAAAATCCCTAAGGAACGATACACCATAGCAGAGGTGAACCAGGTTGGACTGCCGACGCGTCCTCGGACTGTCCTGGCCAAGTTTAGGTCGACGTGCGGTGTCCTAGGGAGGGAAAACTTCACAATCCTTGTTGATGACATCAAGCATGTGCCCGAAGCGGAGAAGAACGCAGCTTGGCTCAAATTCAAGGAACGCTTCGAGTATCCTGCAGCCGACGAGGACCGTCTCAAGCGGGCTGCTTTGAAGACTATGGGCAATGCTTGGAAGAACTTCAAGAGCAGGCTGGTCACGGAGTTTGTCTTAAATCCGACGACCCCTGATCCAACAGAGCAATGGCCCTTCATCACGGCTGAAGTTTGGGAGCAATTCTACGAGAAGAAGTCGACCCCAGAATCCCGGGCCAGAAGCGAAGCTTTTCGAGCACTGCAGGCCAGGAACGTGCACCCGCACCGGCTAGGCACCGCAGGATATGTCGGGAAGCTAGAGGAATGGCAAGAGGAGGATGAAGCGGCAGCAGCAGCGAACACACCGCTGGTGTTTGCCGATATCCCACACCCACGTGCAAGGAATTGGGCCCGGGCGAGGTACCAGAAGAATGAGGATGGGACAGTTTCGCTTCCAAATCCCCAAGATCAACAAGTGTACGATAATATAGTAAGTGCCTAATCTCAGTATTTGTTCGCACTGTTTCAGCCTGAACTTTTCATTGAATCCGATCTCAATTGAACTGCAGAAGGAGTTGGTTGCCTCCCAAGAAGCCTCGCAAGAGGTCAGCTCTCAAAGACGCGAGGACGACATCCTCAGTAAAGCGTTGGGCAACAAGGAACACCGTGGACGGACAAGGGGACTTGGCGCAAACGTACCATGGAAATTTGGATTTCCAGACTACGCGTGGCAGTACAAGAAGCGGACAGTCACGAAGGCGGAGAAAGATGCCCGCCTTGCCGCCCAGATCCGGGAGCAGGTCAGAGCCGAATTGAGCTCTGAATTCGATGAAAAGCTTGAATCGATGAGGGCTCGTATCAGGCAAGAGATTCGAGAAGAGCAACATCTCCCGGTGGCTGCCGCTGCTGCTACGCAACAAGATTTAGCTAGTCCCACGCAGAGGCGCAGCAGTTGTGCATCAACTGAGGCGGGGGAAGATCCGCCATCGGTCCCCGCCGCCGTCGACCAAATAACGGTACGATAATATAGTACGCATGGAGTTCTTAACGATTCCATATGGTAAGTACTATTCTAACAATATTTCTGAATCTATCGCAGGAACCAACTAGCTGCACCCTGACAGTAAGGGTGGTGCCGACCTTCTCTGTTCCTGCAGCTGAGGGCCTTGCTTTCAAGCCGACCCCGGAGACAAGAGTGCATGGGGCGCAACTTAGGGCTGATTATGCGAAAGTGCAAGTTGACTCAGTGAAGCCCGAATTCGATCATTTCCCCCTCCCTCTGGCACCGAATGACGAGGTCCTAACCCTTGGAAATGCTCGTGGAACCTTCATCCAATGGCCCAAGGACCTCATTGAGATAAGGGTGATCCCCAGGCCAAGCACTGCACCAAGCGGTCGTCTAATAGTACAAACTACCCCTGCTCCTTCAGCCCCTCCAGCTCCCGGTCGTCATGAAATTGACGATGTCCAGTTGCAGTACGACACGGACTTTGGGGGCGAGCCTATGGAGGTCGACAGCACGGCGATCAGCAAACCCCCACCCATGAAGAAGAGTAGGAAGGCGCATTCTTCCCCGCAGAGAAGAGTTATCGAAAAACCTGCTGCAGGGGTGCGAGGAAAAGGAAAGCTGCACCTCTCACGTCTTGCTCCAACAAAGTTAGATCTCAGCAAGGGGCCCGTCACACATAGGAAGCCCGTACCTCCATCGTCCTACCAACTAGGCATGCCATTGGTTGGAGACGACGTGCTAGCAACGATGGGCACCGCTTGCAAGGAGCTACATATGTACTACATGGAGAAATCTAATGTGAGAAGGAAGAATAGAGAAAATGATATAATAGGCGAACACGCCAGAGCGCCATTCCTTGGGCCATCAAATTATATCGTGATAGACTTCAAGGATCTGTTCGACCTCTACAGGCTCCGCTCGGTGGACACCACCCTCCTCAAGTGCTACTCCTTGTAAGTACTCTTGCTCACGAGAATTATTCATCTCAATCCGTGTAACATGCTTATAAGAGCGTTTGGCTTGCGTGTAGGTATAGTTGGAAGTGGTGTCTCAAGAATGCACCGGAAGTTGCCTTCCTTGATCCTCAGGTAGTCAATGTCACAAATCTTCAAGGGGACCGTAGTGGAATGGTAAACTACTTATTTGATACCTTTTGGGCCCGACAAGACAAGAAGTACATCATGTGCGCCTACAATCAATAGTAAGTGTGTTCCCTAAATACATTGTATTACACGTCTAGCTTTAGTATTAACCTTAACTAATTTAATGCCGCAGTGGACATTGGATCCTATTGGTAATAACGCCTAAGTGGAGTACATGCCACTACTTAAACTCTAAAATTGACAAGCAACTGTATGATTGGACCCCGATTCAACTCGCAATAGATGAAGCGTGGGGCCAATATGTGCAAAAAGGAGGCCTTCGAAAGACAGGACAAGACACTCTTATCCACAAGAAGGACTTCCCAGTCAAACAACAAATAGGCGACCAGTGCGGATTCCATGTCTGCCACAACATGCGCCTTCTGTGCAAAGAAAAGGTGAATACTTTGGCTGAATTGGAGGTTTGTAGTCTCATTCCTGATATGTTGTAACTAAATTGAAGTATATATATATATATGTATATGTATGTAAAGATCGTTCGACTAATTTCGAATTATGTACATGTAGGACAAATTTTCAGAGGATCCGCGTAGCAGCTTTGAGGACATTCGTGAGGAGATTGCCGACTTCATCCTCCGCGAAATTATTCACCCTAAAGGAATGTTTAGGGTTCAGGTGTAAGTGATGAACATTTTTTAACGTACTGTTTGAATTGTCAAACACATGTTATTATGTAATATTTATGTTTATTATATTTGTTATTTCTGTAAAATATATGTGAATGGCATATGTGAATGGGGATGCTGGGATGTATATGTGTGAACGGCATATGTGAATGGGGATGTTGTGAATGGCATATGTGAATGGGGATGCTGGGATGTATATTATTTCTGCTTCTGTTATTTTGCAGCGGGCATGGCTAGCACAGGCCTGAGGCTAGCCAAAAAAACAATATTTATTTTTTTTGTGGTCATACTCATCGGTGACGGGCTATAAGTTAAAGCCCGATTGAGTTATATCAACCGTGACGGGCTATAGTTGGGGCCCGATTGAGATAGACAGACATCCGTGACGGGCACTAGTTGTAGCCCGATTGAGATAGGTCATCCGTGACGGGCTATAGTTTGACCGGTCGTCTGGGTCAAAGCTATCGGTGACGGGCATTAGTTGAGGCCCGATTGAGATAGCTTCATCCGTGACGGACTTATGCCCGTTTGAGATGATTCCTCACATCACTGACCTTTGCGCTGTGTCGGACGCCATACCCGACACAGATGTCGGTTGCAGCCCGACACAGATGAGGGTTACCGTTGTAGTGAAGGGCGGGTACGGTCGGATCCCTCTCCCCAACGTCGCCTCCTGCATCCTCGCCAGGGTCGTCGACTACCTCGGCCGGCACGCTGCCGCCGCCGCCGCCATGGACGACGACGGGCTCGACAAGTTCGACGCCGACTTCCTCGCCGGCGTCGACCAGGACACGCTGTTCGACCTCCTTCTCGCCGCCAACCACCTCCAGGCCGACGGTCTCCTCGACCTCGCCTGCAAGAAAGTCGCCGGCATGATGACGGGCAAATCGCCGGAGCAGATGCGGGAGATCTTCCACATCGTCAACGACCTCACGCCGGAGGAGGAGATGAAGATCCGGGAGGAGATCTCTTGGGCGCTCAACTAGCTACCCATCTACAAAATGTGTGCAAATCTTCAATAATGATACAATATATACTTTATTAATTATTTGATTTTCTTGCGCGCTCCTATATAAATTTAGCTACGTTCTAGGAGTACTTATAAAAATATATGTATTCCTTTTTATCTTAATTTCTCACGCATGAGCAAGAAGTACAACAAATATACGAAGAAATTTTTGAGCCTGCGACGTGATCACTAATGTGTGCACAGTATATTAGTATGTTATAATCACTAGTATTCAGGAAAATTTAGAGTACGTTACAGCAAATATATGTTTAACAACAACATACTTGTTTCTGGATTTTCTTTGCTCTAAAAATTGCATTTGCACGCATTAAATGAACCTAAAGAATGATGTTAACTATGGGAAAAAATATCTGGAAAAATCCACATATATACTGCACATCATGAATAGAAAATAGAATAAAATCGATAATAATTAAACCAACGAAATTATAATCGATAATAATTTAAACAAATAGTAAACTTAACCAAATTTTACATGCAAACTAGCTATATCTCGTATAAAAATCTGGGGAAATAATACAGCACGGATGCCCGAGGCTGGTCAGGTGCTCCGACACATGTGCAACTTTTATTTGCATGTATGTTTTATATAGTAAATTTTAAAACATTTTTATACCATTGTATTCATTCTAAATCTCACACGGATATATTTGATGAAAAAACTTATAAAACTTTTAAGACAAATGCAATACCAACAACCACTTATAAAAAACATTGAGTCCCAATAAGTAAAACATAAAAGAACATATCATTGGATAGGTGAAAACCTAGGTCGACTAATATGAAAAGGGATCGCTTATTAGATCTCTGGTAAGGAGAGAAACCTTCTCTATAAGGGGAGGGCCAAGACTAACGTGAAAAGAAAAACAAAATCTTGTACACATTATAGGAAGGGATCCAAAACACAAGAGTATGGGATTACATTTCTGAGCAGCCCAAACCTATATAAATCCTTATGTCGTTCATCTGTTGACTGGTCCCGACCTCAGATGCGCACACCTACACCCTGGCCAAATCTCAAAGGGGATCCCTCTCCACCCTGCTAGAGGAGCTCAGGCTTTGACAAATATGAAAGATATGTTGTACTTGCAAAAGCTTGATATTATTGAAATATTTTTTAAAAAAACAGATAACAACAAAAATTATGGTGGGAAATAAACCAAAATAGTCTATGAGTTCTCATTATTCAATAGTTGAACAAATTTGTAACTTAAGTTTCACATATTTATTACTAAAGTTGTGTATATTGATAACTTAAGTTGCACATGGTTGCATTTTTCTATACCTAGAAAAATCACAAAAAAAGGGTTAAAAAGCCCTTGTGGAAAATTTCCTACCTACAACAGTTGCAAGAATCCAATATATGCATGCATCGCAGATTTGTACGAATCGCGATTCACAAAAACATATCACGTCGATTCGCATAACTCACACAAATGGAATGCATAGCTGACCACGCGTGATGAATTCACCAATTTGCCGCAGGACTTGAAACTACTCCCCCTTTCCATCCTCACTTCAATTCCAAAAATATTCCACAAACTTGATCACCAGACCATGCTCTGGGCACACAAATCCTCCTCCCAATCTAGAATTCTGCACAAATATACATAAAAATGTCACAAATTAATTTCTCACAAATCATAGGCTCCCACGTAATCCACATTGCAAACCTTAGTTCTTCCAATAAACCACCCATAAATGAACTACTAATGAGTGGAAAATCCCGATGAGATTGGCCGGCCTCACCTGAGAGCCGTATGATCCAATGCCGCCCTCCAACCTGCGCGCGTAGTCCTCCACGGCGGCTGCCTGGCGCTGCATGGCCGTCCGTAGCTCCTTCGTCTTCCTCCTTGTGGAGTCGACGAGTAGACCTCCTCACCCCACCCCCCACTCCTCCCACCGCATCTACCCCACCCACGGGCTGCAGGAATCCCTTCCTCCTCACCCCTGTTGCCCCAAACCCGAGCAGCAAGCACTCGCACAGCCTCCATCCACAGAGAGAAAAAAGAGGGTTCAGAGAGCAAGAGCGAAAACTCATGTCTTCAGATCGAATCGGTGGAAAAATATCACTCTCTGGCCTCCCCAAGCCCACTTGGTTAACAGTCTGGCAAAAATTCAGCCTGTTACCGCAGACACATCAAACCAAACCCAACAGCGTGCACGCATCATGAAGCAAATCAGATGCACAAAGAAATTGACTGATCGATTATGAATTTGCAGGTGACTGCAGAATAGCAAAAGCGAAAGAGTAGTCTGACAGATATGTGCGATTAGTAGTACTGTTATGATGTTTTATCCATGTGCATAGGTTTTCTTCTAACATGTCAATGGATCCTACCAAGGTGTTCATAGTTACTATTAGAATGGGATCATACATGGCAAAGGAAGATAGTGGTAGGATTGAGTACATCACTGCCAGATCCATCTGTAAGGTTGTAGATAAGGAGGAATGCTCATAACTATTGTTGATTATGTAAGAGATGAGTTTCGATGGGGGAGTAAGCAATATCTATCCTGTTATTTCTGGGACAAATGTGCTACAGAGTTAGCAGCAATTAATTCCGATAACTACTGATCATGTGTTATTCATGTACTATCACACTGTTATTTTGCTGCTCTAAAAACCATGGATGTGAACCTGTTTGTGTAAGAACTATGGTCTGCCTATTTTGGGCTAGTATTCAACTCTGTACTTTGTCAAACTGATGTTATGCACTTTCACCTAATTGAATTTTTTTTAATAAAAGCTGCAATTCTAGATGTTCTAGTAGACAATGCATTCACTTCACTGAAATTAGTTTTCACATACAAACTGACAAGGAAATGCACATATTACAGCTTCCAAATTACTACAACTGTAAGGAACACAACTAGAAATATAACTATGTTGATCTTGAAGTCCATCATATCAAATCGTCTTCCTATCTCAACTGCAAGCTTCAAATCATTTCTTCCATTTGGTGTTGTGGCAGTTTGTTCCATAACTGAAGCCATCAGTTCATCTTCCCAAAACCAAAAATGACAGCCACTTGGCTCATCCCGCGACAAGGAAAATCATCACATTGGGACCATGGATGCAACTGCCAAAAAATAAAAACTTTGTTAAGCTGCTAATCTTTTAACTCACCGAGTGAAATGGGCACCAGTAGTAGTGTCAGCCTGGATTTTTTGTTGTTCCTGATGTCTTCCGCCGAACCATTACGTTGCAGTTTGGGCAGACCACCGATGACATTGTCGAGAGGCAACGAACTGACTCATCTATGCTGCAACTCGATTGAAGAAGGAAGAACAGACAAAGAAGAGAAGAACAACATGTCAAGAAGCTGGAATGATAAGATCCAAAGGACATAGGTTTTTATATACCCCGAAGCATCTATTTTGGCTCCAAAAGTTGGAAATTTTGGCGCCAAATGCTGAAATATTCGGATGGGCATCATCGCCATTCCGCATCATCAACGGCACCTTCAAACGGGTAAAGCGACGGCAGGGGCATTCGTGAAAATCGAGGCAATTCGGATGGTACATTTTCACTCGAAGTCATTGCGATGGTATTTTCCAACAACAGGAACTTTGCGATGGTACGTACCAAATTTACTACTTAATGAAACTTTCAAAGAACTCCGCGTACAATATTTATAAATTAACTAGTGAAACATCGTAAAATACTAGTTGAACAGGTGCAACATTTTAAAAAAATCCATTAAAAAAGCTAAGGGTTTCTTTCAATTGGAGGATTGCCAAAGGAATTTTGTGCGACTCAATCTCCTAAGGAATTGTATGGAACCCTTTGATTCATAGGAAAGTAAAGAAAATTTTTCATAAGATTGCATTCCTATGGCTCAATTTTATAGGAAAATAAGCAAAAGGTCCAACCTCTTGGAATCTTTTGTTGGCTTTGTTTGTTTCCTATGGTGCTATCAAAGGGACCCTCTTCATGTGTTTTTCCTATCCTGCATTTAAAGGAAGCCCTAAATATTTTTTAGTAAAATATAACCATGTGTGGTCTTGTTGTATGATTTAATTGCACCAAATTTGATGCTGCAATTGGATCATAAATCGGTTAAATATTTTGTAAAAAAGACATTTTTAAGTTTAAAACCTTTTGTTAATATAAAGTCTTGGGCAATGCGCTTGAAAGAGAATGGCATACCACTAGAGCCACATGGCCTCTTGAATCGGATGATGGATACAGCAGAGTCGCTTAGATCGTTCGGCATAAAGTGGAATTTAAGGCGTAGAGTTATAGTCGCCTAGAGTGGAATTTTGCTCATATTAAGGCCATAGTCTCTTAAGGTTTGTTTCATCCAATGTAATTGTGCACAACAATTACCCGCTGAGACGTATTCCACTTCAGCGGTGGATAGTGTGACGGAGTTTTGCTTCTTGGACGACCAAGAAACAAGGGACCTACCCAAGAATTGGCAAGTACCCAATGTGCTCTTTCTATCTACTATGCCCAAGACCAAGATTTGGTGTGTGCACTGAATATCTAAGAATTCCCTTTACAGCCACAAGGTGACACTCCTTTGGAGCGGCTTAAAATCTTACACACATACACACACTAAACATTATACCGGGCCTAGATGCATAAGGGTAAAGCAATGAGCCAATGATAGAACGGTATACCTCTTGGTCAATGTCTTTACCTTGCTCGTGGAGGTCTAGGTGTCCATTTGATGGCATAGGTGATGGATTGGCTTGGCATTCTCCATATCAAACTTCTTGAGCATGTCCTTCAAATACTTTGATTGGCAAATGAATGTTCCATTCTTGAGTTACTTGATTTGAAGACCGAGGAAGAACTTCAATTTGCCCATCATGGACATCTCAAAGAGTTTCGTCATCATTCTACTAAACTCTTCACTAAAAGACTAGTTAGTAGAGCCAAACATAATGTCGTCGACATATATTTGGCACATAAAGATATCATAATCATGTCTTTTAGTAAAAAGAGTAGAATCGACTTTGCCAATCTCAAAGCTGTTTTTAACAAGAAAGTCACGAAGTTTCTCATACCATGCTCTTGAGGCTTGCTTAAGCCCATAAAGCGCCTTGTGAAGCTTATAAACGTGATTAGGATACATTGGATCTTTGAAGCCCAGCGGTTGCTCTACATACACCAACTCATTGATTGGACCATTGAGGAATGCACTCTTCAAGTCCATTTGGTTGTGCTTGAAATGAAGGTTAGTAGCATGGGCCAATAAAATACGAACAGACTCAAGTCTAGCTATCGGCGCAAAGGTTTCACCAAAATCCAAACCTTCAATTTGGGTGAACCCTTGAGCCACTAATCTTGCTTTGTTCCTCACCACCATGCTGTTTTCATCTTATTTGTTGCAGAAGATCCATTTGGTTCCAATCACGTTTTGCCATGGTCTCTCCACCAATTACCACACTTGATTTCGAGTGAAGTTGTTCAACTCGTTATGCATGGCCATCACCCAATCTGGATCTCAAAGTGCTTCTTCTACCCTTAGTGGTTCAAGAGAAGACACAAAAGAGTAATATTCAAAAGAATTTGGAACTCGAGATCTAGTGGATGCTCTCTTGTTGATATCACCTAGAATGTTGTCTGTGGGGTGATCTCATTGGATACTTTGATGTATCCTTGGGTGTACAAGGTTAATTGGTGAAGATGGCATGTGTGCGTGTCCTCCATCATGATCCACGTTTGAGGGTGAAGGATCATTGCCTTGGGTAGATGTAGATGGCTCCACTTGTGTCGAGGAAGACAATCCATGTAGTTGCTCTCTAGGATGAATATCTTCTAGAGCCAACCTCTTGATAGCCTCGCTAAGGTCCTCCTCTTTACCTAACACATGTGAGTCAACTTGTCCTACTTGAGAGCCATTAGTCTCATCAAATGTCACATCACACGTGATCTCAACAATACTGGAGGTTTTGTTGAAAACACGGTATGCGCACTCATTTGACCCATACCCAAGAAAAAACAACTCATCAACTTTAGGAGCAAATTTTGAGTATCTTGCCTTCTTGTTAAGAATGTAGCACCTAATATCGAAAACATGAAAGTAGGAGACATTTGGTTGTTACCGGTAAAAAGCTCATATATAGTCTTCTTAAGAAGGCGATGAAGGTAAAGGCGGTTGATGGCGTGGCATGTGGTGTTGACTTCTTTGGCCCAAAAGCTGTCCAAAGTCTTGTATTCGTCCAACATGGTCCTCTCATCTCGATGAGAGTCCTATTTTTTCTCTCGGCTACTCCATTTTGTTGAGGTGAATATGGAGCCGAGAATTCATGCTTGATTCCTTCTTCATCAAGGAAGCTCTCCATGCACATGTTCTTCAACTATTTGCCATTGTCACTTCTAATGTTCTTGATATTGAGCTTGAACTCATTTTGGGCTCTTCTTGCAAACTTCTTGATTACGGCTTGTGTTTCACTCTTGTCATGAAAAAAGAATACCCACGTGAAGCATGAAAAGCCATCAACAATTACTAGACCATATTTGTTACCTCCATTACTTACATATGCAATTGGTCCAAAGAGATTAATGTGAATAAGCTCCAATGGTCTTGTGATAGTCATCACGTTCTTGGCCGGATGATGAGTTCCAATTTGTTTCCCGGTTTAACATGCGCTACACAACCTATTCTTCTCAAATTGTACATTGGTTAGTCCAAGGATGTGATCGCCTTTTAGAAGCTTGTGAGGATTCCTCATACCAACATGGGCTAGCCTTCGATGCCAAAGCCACGCCGTGTTGGATTTAGCCACCAAGCATGTCTGAAGTTTGGTTTTATCCGAGGAGAAATCCACAAGAGAAAGTTTTCCCTCGAGAACACCCATAAAGATCACCAAGGAATCATTCCTTTCAAACACGGTCACATCAACATCGATGAAAAGACAATTGAAACCCATAGAGCATAATTGAGAAACAGATAAAAGATTATAGTTTAGAGAATTTACCAAGAGGACATTTGAGATTGTAATCTTACCCAATACCATTACCTTTCCTTTTCGATTGTCCCTGAAGATTGTCTTCTGATGTACCATTTGGATCAAAGGAGGAAAACATTGATTCTTCTCCGGTCATGTGATTTGTGCATCCACTATCAATCACCCAACTTCTTACACCAAAGACATATTTCTACGAAAGATTAATTTCTAGTTTTAGATACCCATACTTGTTTGGGTCCTCACATGTTAGTCACAAGTGCCTTAGGTATCCAAAGCACCCTTTTGATAGAAACATTTTTGCCCCTGGGCCGAACGTACTTAGCCACAATAGAACATTAGCATTCTTCCTAAGAACATAATCATTAGAAAGAATATTTTTGGCCTTAACAAAGTTGTTAAGACCATGTGGCTTCTTGAGAATCATACTTTTGTCCACCTTCCCTTTAGGTGGAGGGACATACCCAAGTCCTTCACGATTGAAATTGTTCCTTTGATAGCCTAGCTACTTCTTTAGGGCCTTACTACCCATGTGGCACTTAAGAAGACCATTGTTAAGGAGTCCCATAAGTTTCACATTTTGCTTAGCCAAAGCACTGAAAAATTTAGTGTTAGTAGCACAAGCATCAATATCAATATCCTTACACCTTGAGAATGTTCATTGCTTGAAACAATCTTAGATCATGATGACTCGCTAAGGTGAGAGACACTATTCTTTAAGGTTTTGAACTTTTCTTCAAGAGAAAGGTAAGCTTTATCAAGCTATCCACTCTCTCTTGAAGTTGTGAGTTCGTTACCTCAAGATTAGCATGAGACTCTTTAGTTTGCTTGTAAAGACATAACAAAGTCTAATTTCTTTCTCTTTCCTTAGCAAGTTCACCCTTGAGTTCATGAGTATGCTCTTTCTCACGAATAAGTAAGGCCTCTTGCCTCTCAAAAGTTTCATATTATTATTTAATTCTTCCAAGCAACTCACTCAAGTGAGGTAAGGATTCCTTGGTTATGGGCTTGAACAAATCCTCACCCATAACCTCGTCAACCTCCTCATCAACCTTCTCCTCTCCATCACTAATAAAATCAACATTGAATGACTTGAGAGAAGATGGTACCTTAGACTCCTTTGCCATAAGACAAATAGGAGCATCGTCATCACTTGCGTAGTTGAAAAGTTTAGGTGTAGAAGGTGATATAGGCTTGATGGCGAAGGTGACCATTCCCTCATCATCGCTTGAACTTGACATGGAGTCACCGGACTCAAAGATCATCCCGAAGTGAGCTTGGCCTTTCGGCTCGCGCTTGCTATGCTTGTGCATCTCCCTCTTGTCACCTTTCTTCTCTTCCTTGATGTTGGGGCAATCGGCCATGAAGTGTCTGGGCTCGTGACACTCATAGCACTTCCTTGTAGAGTGCCTCCCACTTGATTTGTCGGAGGATCTTTTCGAATAGCTCCCCTTGAAGAAGCCGCTTCTCTTCATAAACTTCCCAAATTTTTTGACGAAGAGGCCCATCTCTTCATCTTCCTTCTCCTTCTTGCTTTTGTGGCTTTCTTCTTATTCTTCTTTTGCTTTCAACGTGAAGTCTTTCTTCATGCTTGACATTGAGCTTTGATTGATATATTGGGTGACCTCCTTGCATTCTTGCTCAAGTATTTAGTGGGCAAGAATACGTCTGAGCAAATCATTGTCACGTTCGGAAATTCAATAGTAATTTCCAAACTAAGTTGTGCATACAATCCTCATCCAGGAATCAGCCGAGGTACACAAATCAACAATTTAATATACAGAATCATTAATAATAACGTTACATACTTACAAAAGAAAAGAAAACAACAGCGGACAAATGATCTAGTGATGGCTTCAGCTCCACATCCACAGGCAGCTCAACTTGGGTATAAGACAAACGTCTTCTCCAACGGAACTTTCTTCAACTGAGGTTGATTGATTATTGCAAGGGTGAGTACATGGAATACTCAGCAAACCACACAACAAGTATGCAAGGGCTCAGGGATAACAAAGGATGGCAATAATAGGGTTCATTTGCAAAGGCCGCATTTAGCAAATATTTAATAATTGTAAAACAGTTGAGTTACTAATTAACAATATTAAGCAATCATTGAACAACACACCAACGCTGCACAGGCCCAACCATCTCTGAACAACCAAACCCAGTTGAATAGATCTAACCTCCAAATAGGAACAAACCATTCCATACCAGGAGCTAATAAATTTTCATCACCAAATTATTATCATTAATGTGTAGTGTGAGACTAATCACGAAAAACATTGCTAGGCCCGCCCATGACCGCGGGCATAGCTATTCGAATAGTTTTACTCTGGCCAGAGGTGTACAAATTTACCCACAAGACATAGCCCCACAACATGTTGCCGCGTGCCTCAATACCACCACGGTACCTCGGAAAGGAGCTGTGACAGTACCCCTCGCATAACACAATTCAAAATAGTGCACCGTTCCCGGATCATAGTCACCCCCTTTAGCCAAGTCTTGGACTC
Organism: Oryza officinalis; assembly: GCA_008326285.1. NCBI lineage: Eukaryota > Viridiplantae > Streptophyta > Magnoliopsida > Poales > Poaceae > Oryza > Oryza officinalis. Next base: position 9,369,548 of record BDMV01000009.1, read on the forward strand.
CCCAGCGACCCCCATGGACTTATCGCCACTTCACAGTCTAGTGCCCCACATTGAACCATACTATACAAAAGGTAAAGCCGTTGCCCACACTGGCTTATGGTTAGTATGGTTAATGCATCACAATAGTAGCTCGTGAACCGGTCTTTAATTGTCATGAGCACACCCGTCCAAATCTCAAACCATGTGCTCACAACCCACTATCAATCAAATTTTAGTTGGAATATTATTAACCAATCACGACTAATCATCGTGAGCTACCAATAATTTACCATCATTAATCATGAGTGAATCATTAGTTATTCCCATATAGAATGATACTAATGTTTCTACGTATGGCTAAGCAATTATATCTAATTTCTAGCCGAACCAATACATGCGGCTCAAGCTAGTTAATTTATAACCCTAAGATATCAAGGAATAAGGTAATCAATGCAAATTGGCCATAACAAAGGAATAGGTTCACACCACCCAATGATATTCGAAAGTAGATGCACATTTGAAATAAATAGATCATGCCATACCTAGAATGGAGCACGGTCTTGGCCGAAGATCCTTACTCACCCTTGCTCGTGAGGGGCTTGTTGGAGGCATGTTATGAGGACCTTCGGCTAAACCCGCCAAAACACATACCAAGCTACGAAGCAAGACGTTAGCTGGCGAAGCACCTGCAAGCAGCGAAGGCAAATGTCAAGTCGCAAAGCACTTGAGTAGCGAAGTGCCATCAAGTGGCAAAGCGAACACGGCCACAACCAGGCCGGCTAATGAAAAGGCCCAATAAACAACTTAGGAAGGGATCTCCAAGGCCCATGGGCTGCGTAGTTGGGCCAAATGACTAGTATTACCTCTATAAATGTCCATATCATAAGAGTGGTTGTGTAAAATCACTTGTATACCAAAACCCTAAGTTAAAAACCTAGGGCTGTAAACCTATAAATAGCCCCAAGGGGCATGTAATAGGGGATCCAATTTTTATGAAATCAATACATTTTCCACCTTCTCGAGTGAATCCTGCCGATCGGCAGACGCGTTTGTCCATCGACAACAAAGATAGTCATAGCATTGTAGCATACTGCCTTCGTACTCAGACCAAAGGTTGCTAACGATGTCATCCTTTCTAGACCTTGAAAGCTCCCTTGCAGAGATGGAAGGGCGGGCCGAGTACTGGAGGACAATGTTCGGGAAGGAAGAGCTGAAGCAAGCCGCTGACAATGCAAAGGAGCAGAGCATGCAATTTCTCAAGGGAAGGAAGATTTGGATCTTGGCCCATCCGGAGAACAATGTTGATATTTTTTAACGGCATTACTAGGAATATAATCCCTAGCAATTACACCCGAATTATTATTTGGTATTTCATATGATTACAGAAATAAATCCACAAGCGCATGGATATACCGCTGTAGTATTTTACTCGGAAGTATTCCAAGGTATCATATTTATTTAATCCCAAGGGAAGATATGGTTAAGAGAATTCCATGTTACTAATTCATATCATACTCATGTAGATCAAAGTCTATGCAGGGGTTATAACAATAATGCATAGGGTAGATTGATGCACAAAAGAGACAACAAGATATAACTCTCCCTAAATAATGATTCTAGACTAAGTAGAGAACAATAAAGAAAGTCTCATTTCTGTACTTCTATTATATACTCATTTTAGTATATACTTGGTATTATACATTTACATGGCTGAGTCCCCTAACTATGCCCTCATGGTATATCGAGAAACCACCCCTGATTGTCGAGTTCCTTACGACAATCCGTCATGGCCATCCAACCGGTTATAGATACGGATGAGTACCCGCACCCGGAACCTTTCTTTGCCCTATATACGCACGTGGAGGAGTACCCGTACTAGGCTATCACCACCAGTGGCCTACCTCTATAGTTCCATAGCATATAGCAACACCACTTAATGATAGTTAATAACCTAAGCATCATTCTTACATTACAAAATATTACTCTACACCTCTGCAGCTGATATAGAGCAATCATATAAATGAACATTAAGCCAATAGCATTTCATATCTCCAGTAAGCTAGCCAGATAATTAATACAAGGCAAGGTTAGACTAAAGATGGTACTTGAATAATTATGCAAATAGAGTAAAGTACCATGAATATATAAATAAGACTATTTCCTTATTCTAGCATAAAGTCTTACAAGAGAGATATTAGCTACTAGAACCATACCAGGCTTTTTTTGGAAGACTTGAAGAAATAGAGCACTATTCTATTCCTAATTCTACTAGCACTAGCACAAAGTAAACTATGAAGAGCTTCTTCTTCTTGTTCTTCTTGGTGTGTGTTGGAGGAGAGGATGAGAGCCCTTTATATAATGATGGGGGAAGTAGAGATTCTAAGCATGAAAAGAGCATCTTCACTTTTGAGCTGCCAAGTGTCCCTCTTGATGGCTGTTTCCACTGGTAGAAACGGTCACAACCATCATAGAAGGTCGGTATCTCCCACCTCGTGAAAGTTGAGGGCCATCTGGGCTGGGCCTAGGTCGACCGACCCCTGGTTGGCCCCCATGGCCCAGTCCTTCATCCAGGGTTCTCTTTGGTCGATCCTTGGTCTAGTGGCATGGTGGTTGGGCCATTTGTAGATGTTTCATTGGGTTTCTAGGCCCTTCTATCCATGTGTACGTCACGTGTCGACCTCTGATTGGTTGAACATGTATTTTTCACCATTTCTTCTCCATTTACAAGGTAATCTCCTGTAGTCAAATACATTGCCAAGTACATGTCGAACTAGATTATTTTTAAATAAATATGCATGCAACATTGCTAGTTCTCTATCATTTTTAGGAATATTGACGGTCGAAATTGGTCTGTAACGACCGTCAACAAACCCCCAAGATTAAACTTTGCTCATCTCGAGGAAAGCTAAGGACATGCAAGACTAAGGACTAGGTTCTTGATCACGAGTTGCTATAATGTTTTATTTCTCAAAGGTACTAAATGCAAATTATAGGCCCTCTCTCTTGAGTTAAATCAATTGGCACAGAGGCTTACCCATACGCCCAATTCCCGTGGAGTATTGTCTTGGGTGGCTGAGAACCGAACAGTTAGCAGAGCACTACTCACTCATTCCTTGTCTTACTTTCATTCTGGAGGTTTTTAAAAGATTTTGCAAATAAAAGCCAAGTTCCTCAAGTGGTTCTCTCATTCACTCAAAACTGTGTGTTGTATTCCTCACCAAGATAATTCATTTTTGTCCTTATTCTATGGGTCATATATGAAGAGCTCGGTAGGGATCCAATGAGGAATACCTGCATCTCATATGTTGCTAAGTCAAAAGAACGGACCCAAGAAGATAGCAAATCATACTTTCTGATCAAGAATGTGCATGTGTGTGACATAGTAATGGATATGAGATAAGACTACTCCTTTTGTATACTTCTTTGTCCTTGTTTTGTATACCTTAACTTTTGAAAAAGAAAATTTGAGAGAATGCATGGCTATATGTTTTTTTCATGCTCCATACTTGTATGAGCAAAGTTATATATTTTTTCTTTTTGCATAGCCATGCCTCTCTTCTCTTTGAACGGTACTTTGGAGAAAGAGGCATAAGTAATGTGGAGTATTTATTTTGTGGATGATGGATGGAATGGATGCTATCTTCCAGTGTAGAAGTTTAGCTTATGTGGATGTATGTGGGTGCGCGTGATCTTGATCATGAAAATATGAAAACCATCTCACGCGGGTTACAATAATTTTGACAAAGCTCAATGAGAGTACAAGTAACCACAGTATAAGGTTTGCAGTAAACATATGGCTTTGGTAGGAATTTATATCAAATGAGGAAGCAGCAAGGTTTCCATTTTGAGAAATAAAACTCTGGAATTCAAGTCAAACTTAGAATAGGATCATAGCAACTCTGGTTTATCATATCATATCTCACAACAACTTAGACTTAGATCATGCAATGTGCTATTCACAAGTTTCAGGTTCCCGGATATAGTCAAAGCAATCTCAGCCGTCCAAAATCTATATAGATTATTTTCCCTCTCTTATCAATGACATATTGGTCCTTTTTCTATATGGCATCTACCAAATTTGATATAATCTTTTCCGTAGTTTTTTAATCTTTTCTCTCAGTTATAAATCATTTGTAAATTGTTTAATTAATTTGGAATAGTCTTTTCTTTAATGGTTTAATTCGATTAAATCTTTTAAAATTCATAACTAACTCATATGAACTCGAAATGAGGCTGTTTAAGTCTCTAAATTCATCTAAAATCATGATCTACATGTTTTTTATTTTAATTGTATTCTTTATGTGTTTTTTCTTAGTCTTTTTTCTCGTTTTGCGTGTTAGCTTGTCGTTTCCGTCATTTCGGAGGTTTGTGAGTGTGTTGGAAGTGTTCTAGAAGACAAAGTGAAGACCGATTATTGCAAGGCAAGTGACACATATCCTAAATGCAATTCCTTTGAGCATGTTGATCTTATATTAAAATGCTTTATTTATTTCAAATGTGCATTTATTTTTTAATGACATTGGGTGGTGTGAACGTATTTCTTTCTTATGTCCAATTTGCATTGATTACCCTATTCCTTGATACCTTAGGTTATAACTTGACTAATTGGACTTTATATATATTCGGTCAACTATAAATTAGTTGTAATTGCTTAGCCATGCTTAGAAACTCTAGTATCATTTTATGTGGGAATAACTAATGATTTACTAATGATTATGATGGATATTTAATGGTAGCTCACAATGGCTAATCGTGATTGGTTAATTAATTATTTTACCAACTAAAACTAGACTAATGGTGACTTGTGAGTACATGGTTGTGTTGGTCGTGCTCATGACAGTTAAGGACCATTTCGCGAGCTACTGTTGTGAAGCATTAACCGTACCAACCACAAGCCAACGTGGGTAATGGTTGGATTTGGAGTATAATACGTTCAGCAGGGGACACCACAGTATGTCGTTATTCTTTTATCGTGGCAGACAACTAAGTCTGCAAGTGGTAGACAAGTAAGTCCACAATTGTTTTGGGCCCTGAGTAGTCTCCCTTTCTAGGTAACTGGCCTTCCCTACCGGAGACAGATGCTTAGTGGGTGTCATTCTATTGTGCGTATTATGCGAAGGGTCTTGTCATAGCTCCTTTCTGAGGTACTGTGGTGGTATTAAGGCACATGACAACATGTTGTGGGGTTGTGTCTTGTGGGTAAATTTGTACACCTCTGGTCAGAATTTAAAACTGTTCGAATAGCCGTGCCCGCGGTTATGGGCGAGCCTAGCAATGTTTTTCGTGATTAGTCCCACACTACTCATTAATGGTTATAATGTGATAATTGATGATAATTTGTTAGCTCCTGGAATGGAATGGTTAGTTCCTGTTTGGAGGTTAGATCTGTTCAACTGCAACTGAGTTTGGTTGTCCAAAGATGGTTGGGCCTGTCCAGCATTGGTGTGCTGTTCAGTGATTAGTTAATATTGATATTTAATAACTCAACTATTTTACTACTCTCAAATATTTGCTAAATGCTGCATTTGCAAATGAACCCTATTATTGACATCCTTTGTTATCCCTGAGCACTTGCATACTTGTTGTTTGGCTTGCTGAGTATTCCATGTACTCACCCTTGCAATAATCAATCAACCTCAGTTGAAGAAAGTTCTGAAGGAGAAGATGTTTGGCTTATACCCCAGCTGAGCTGCCTGTGGGAGTGGAGCTGAAGCCATCGCTAGATCGTTTGTCCGCTGCTGTTTTCTTTTCTTTTATAAGTATGTAATATTATTGTTGATGATTCTGTATATTAAATTATCGATTTGTGTACCTCAACTGATTCTTGGACAAGGATTTTATGCACAAATTAGTTTGGAAATTACTAATGAATTTCTAGGCGTGACAATAGTGGACTCCATTTGCTTTAACCACGCATCCGCTCCGGGTGGGTTACTAGATCAAAAGAAGGTTGTCGGAGCAGATTATTAAAGTTGGTGAAGTGTTCGGCGGGAATACGGACAGGTTCAGCTTGGGGAGTGGCTATGTGTCGAGGTTGAACAAACTTGCCCTCCTCCATAAAACAAACTCGCACCCCTGTCTTCGATTTCAACATCAACCATGTTCACGTCGTGCGGAGAACTCAAGCTAGAAGATTTCATGCTATCCAGGCTATGGAGAACAGATGGTTCATTTGGATCAATTCGAATGCAACCCACCATGTGATCTAAAGGGTTGTCGTCCACAGGCATCGTATGAGGTTGATCTCTACGAGAGTGGATCAGGAAACATGTAACTCAAATAATTGGTTTTGCAAGCTTTAAGAGTATCTCACAGTTTATTAGAGGGTGACTCTTGGATTTTTGGATTGGGCACCATGTCTTATATGGAGACACGCGCTGAATCCCATGCTCCTCGCAAGTGTTGGATTTCCCAGGCCAGGTTGAGCGTAGAAGCCCTCGTCGGAAAATCCCGCTCTTGAATTCACCTTGTCGAAACCTTTCAACACCAAGTCACCTTCTTCGCATGCCACTGTCGATAGGCTATACACCGACCACAGTATTTGTAGTGTATGTGGATCATTGAAACCAAGGTATATGCAAGAATATATCAAGCAGACAAGGGACAAGAGTTTATATTGGTTCGGGCCCTCAAGATGAGTAATAACCCTACTCCAGTTTATTAGTATTATGGATTGGAATATCGCTCAGAGTACAATGGGAAATAGAACAATTGGATGAATCCACCGACTAGAAATTGTTGAGAATGGCCCGACGAGATCTATTTGGCAAATATGGCACTGACTTCTTCTGGATTGCTTCTGGGCATGGCTTTGGCTATGGCTTGTAACTTGATGCCCCCCTAAACTTGGGCGCGTTGTTTATATAGCAAAGATTATCTGCTTCTCTAAGTAGAACTCAGGGAGATAAAGTAGGATACGGACCTAAGGAAACCTTATCTTCTCCGACTAAGATTCTAACATCTTCTATTCTGGAAAAATAATTTCCTTCTTTATTAGCCATATTTCCTTAATTAAAAGATACCTTCTCGTATACTATTGGATATGTGGTATTACCATATTTCATTAACCCATGTATAGGAAGTATGCCTAATCCTTGACATTGACACAATATAGCAAAGTACATGATATTATTTTATACTTGTCAGCAAAAAATCTCTTTTCTTCTGCATAGACGTGCACGGCAAAATCTGCGGTGGCTTGTCACTAAACCAAGAAGATTGGTGTCTTGTAGGTGTCGACGATGGGCTTGCTTTGGTGACAATGGGGCTGTGTTAGAAGCAGATAGCCCAGGCATGTGTCAACAACAGGGTGCACAATGCACATGGCCTCTTGAGAATATCAGACCACCTTGGAAAAAAATAGCATGAACTGGTGTCGGCTGCTCGGATTCAATCTCGAAGATAATGATCATATTGGATGTAGCAGGAGAGCCAGTATCCCAAGTGTTCCAATGATCTATGGCAATTAGTGGTATTAAGTTGATGTAGATTGGAACGAGTATTGATATAATGAGTGAGTTGATCAATGGGCTAGTCTTATGTCTAGTGCTGAAGTTGTCATAACATCCCTTGTCAGAAAATCTACATATGGTAGGCATCTTCCACCGTGATCTTAAAATACAAAATAATGACCCTTGCCAGGCGCACTTAACATCATCTTGAAATATCTAAGAACAAGAAAATTGTTTACTGGGTCTTATTTGAGTGTTATCTCCATAGAGGAAGATGCTAGTCAGACAAAGGGAGATTTTTGTATGGGTCAAACCTACATTCTATCGGCAGGGGTGGCCAATTTTTATTGATATGGTTACAATGGTATACACAAAAGGCTGGAACTATTCTAGGCCAACATGTTAATCTCATCGAGGGTTTCTGATGAGGTGGGTGATCAGTGGGTTCACCAAGGAAGTCAGCGGGTTCTGGCTCGGTGGATCTTGGAGCTTGATCTCAAGCTTGGCATTGTATCGACTTGTGGTGGCACGGGATCCTTTTCTCATCCATCTTAGGGTTGGAAAATTATACATGTAGGTCCACTTGTATCCTAGGAGGACTCGTACAAATATACTTTTTATCCTCCTTTAGTCTGGTCCTAATTGAATTCGAGTAGGTCTTCTGCAGCCTTGCTGGAGTTGGTCCTGCTTTCCTTATTGGGTTGGGAGGAGACCCCTGATCAGGGTATTCTTGCTATATTTGTATAGGTATTCCTTGAGATTATCTGGCATTTCCAATGTTATAGGAGGATACCATATTTTATACACCTACAAAAACATGGAGTGTGCTGTCATGCATTGCTGAAGTTATTTTTGTGGAATCACGGACATATACTCATTTTGAAAGTGATAATCTTCTGCACAAATGCATCATTTTCCACAAGGATACTAGCATTGTTTGAAAAGAAAAAAGAAAAAACCTGCAAGACTATGAAATGAGAGGAATGTTGGATTTGGGCCTAGCAACTACCAGGCCCATGGACCATTTTGTTGGCACCACTTCAATCCCAGCATTGGCTCATAAAACCGGACGCGGATTGATGGATTTAGTTTGCACACCGGTTTCATGTAAACCATAAGCCGCCCGTGGTTTTGATAGTACAAATATGCATGCCAATATACTTGCGTCCCTATCACGCATATGTCTCTATATATATTTTTCCATGAGATATGAAACTTACTCGATCTTTTCCTTCATCTCTCCTTTCCTCTTCACTATTCCAACAGCGCAGATCTAGAGGGATGCAATGGATAGAAACAACTTGGACCATAGCAACTTATTAAAGGAATCGAAGGAACCGGGTGAGCATATGAAGGTAGGTCACTCGTGTAGAAATGTAAGTTACAACATATCGATGACTAGTAGTGAGCTTATTAACATAGTTTTCCAAACTTTCTTCAATCAGTGAATTTGATTTGATTCTTCAATTGTGTTTGCTCAGGAAAAACAAGAAGATGGTTTTGTGGGGACAGCAAAGAATGATCACGTTGATCATTCCGATCAAGAATCCTCAAACTTACCTAATCGAGGAAAGAAAGATGTACCGAAGGATTTGAAAGCTCTAGCCATGGCTACTAAGGATGTACCCAAGGAAGTGAAAGCTATTGAAACAAAATCCAATGATATAGACAAGACAGGGAGGAACATTGGAAAGAGAAATTGACAAGATGACAGCAGGAGTAAAACAAAGGTTAGTAACTTTATATCTCATATATGTTTCCTAATATCAGATGTATGTGTTTCCAATTTTAAGGGGGGGGCATGAAATAGCTTTAGTTCATATTAATGCCATATGGTTTGGCCATGTTCATTACTATAGAATATTGGGAAACAGTAAGATAGTAACCGATTAATTGTCATATTGGTGAAAAAGTAGTTATGTTCAGAAAATTGATGGTAATTTCTTTAGTAAGTCTAAATGTGTGACAAAATGCCTTTCATATAGCAAGAACATATTTTATTGAATATATAGAGACTATATAGAGAATATCTATATTGTTTATCTTTTTTCTTGGAAAAAATATTGACATTTGTATATGTGTATTGATATGCAGAAATCCTCTGACTGTAATGTGCAAGGTCATGGTATGTGTCAAGTCAACTTTTGCTCTTTTGTATGTAAGAATCTTGTTTTTGTAATTAAGTTTTTATGCACTTTTTGCTCTTTTATATGTATGAAACTTAAACAATTGAACAACATTTTTTTAACGGAAAACATATTTAACAACATTACAGGGAATCACAACTACACTAGCCATAAAGAAACCGATTTTCACTAATGTGTAATAAATTAAATGTGGCATAAGTTTTGATGCTAAATAGGTAAAATGGTGTTTTAAATTTTTATGTAGTTTATTAACTTAGGATTACTTAACTTAGCATGGATTTTGAGATTGTTGATCCACAAGTTTGTTGTTCTCGACACCACTAATATTGTGTGATCTTACTTTAATGTGCACAGGAACTAGTAGGTTTGTGAAAGGAAGGACAACGGACCTAACTCCAGGTAATTCTATTAAAGTGGCATTTCTTTATGAAAGCAACATTATAAGTTTGTCAATTCTTCTCTAGTAGTAATTTCATCTAAATAACTCTAAATCAAACATATGCCGATCCTACTCAATACCCAAGGGGAAAGGGGCCAACTAGACGCCAACTTCCACATGGTTTTGTGTAGTTGTTATTGGAGGATTTGATTTCCCAAGAATTGGCATCTCAGCTGAAGTTTCTGCATATTGTGCAATTGTTGCTGGAGTTTGTGACTTCTTAAGAATTGGTGTCTTTGCCGATGTTTCTATATATGCTACCTCAGTAGCCTCTCCAGATGTTAGCATTCCCTTTTAAAGTTGTATTTTCATTATCAAGTGCTTTATTTATCAAATCAAGTACTTTTGCAAAGATGTCATCATTGTTAGTTTGTGAGACTAGTTATTCATTCGATGAGACTTTTATTGGTTAATTATCCTATGACTTGGTCTCTTAGCTTGATGAGAGTCAACTATTACCAATTAAGCTAATAGGATTATTGTGGTGAATCCTGCCCACATGGGGTTTTCTGCAGCCACCTAGCGCTTAAGGTTAGGACTCAAATCTTAGTATTAAATCTGGAGTATTAATACACGTATATATGGGTCGGTATACCATTCTATGTTCAAAGCATGTACTACGCACATTACAAGGTAACTTACACCCTATTCACACTCTGGCATCCATCCCTTGCACATAGATAAAAAAATTACCACACTTTCTTTCTACCCCTCCATCCGCGAACTTCAAAGTATTAAAACTACAACCATCAATTTATTTATACACATCTCATCACGAATATGTTTGATTTTCAGTAAAGAAAAAGACAGTATGTTTTGCTTTTTAGCAAATACCAAATTTATTTATCCACATCTCATCATGAATAATTTATTTACACAAAAACTAGTATTGAAATAATTTATTTTCTGCAAATGAATAGTACATAAAGATCGTATTTCCTGCATACACACAATACATACAGGAAAAAAATATGTAGTACAAACCACATATGCATTGCAAACCTAGAACCACATATGAGTAAAAGCTTTACTCGTGATGACATGGACATATCTGAGACGTCTATTTTTGAAAACCTAGAACCACATATGAGTAAAAGCTTTACTCGTGATGACATGGACATATCTGATACGTCTATTTTTGAATCCTATGATAGTTTCTAGCTTTGCGCTACATATATGGTTTGCACTAAATATTTTTCCACACATATAAATACAAGATTTTTTTCACTGCTAGCAAAAAAAAATCTCTTCTTTCTACATAGGCACAAGCACAGCCACACCAGCGGCTGCTTGACACATAGCTCATACGAAGATTGGTGCATGGTAGGCATCAACGACTGGTAGACTTTGGTACTTGGGGAGCTAGATTGGGGCTACTATAGAAGTAGATTGCCCAGGAACATGTCGACTACATGGTGAATAATGCAGATGTCCTTTGAAGTAGGTTGGAACACCTTAGAAAAACACTGCCCAAATTAGCATATTGATGATAGGATAGGCATAAGTGGTGGAGCATTCTAGGGCATCGTTGATCCATATATCATTTCTTAACAAGTGGACTAGAATCCGGCCTATGCATCTCAAATAGAGGTACACTGCCAAATAACCAACGAGAGTACTTAGACTCGCACCTTAAAAACAGGTTCGACACAACCAACAACTCACTACAACCACTTAGCCTCTGTCGATAATATATCATGGACGATAGAGGGGCGTCGATATTAGTGGAGACCTCTGCGATGACGTTGTAAACACTGTATAGGCATCAGTAGTCTAACAGCTCATGGAGGTAATGAGGTAATCCATCATCAACAATGGAGATCGGCCAATGAGCAGCAGAGTTGAGAGAGCCAGATCCAAAATACATTATAGAGCACTATGCATGCTGCAATAGTTTTATATTGTTACATTACGTATTAGTTGTTTTCTCTATGTCCACTCAGCTAAAATTATCACACTAATAGGTAAGCACCAGTGCTGTGGTATTGGTGTCATGGTACATGACTGCAAACACCAACATTGAAAATCCTTGATATCTAAAGAAAATATTATGCACAAGCGGGTGTGTTTTTAATAAATTTTGTATAGGGAAGGATTTGTTGTTAGCCTCCATCTCTTTGTGTGTGTGTTAGGGGTCGGGCACGTATATGTGGGTTGTTCGCATGTGACATTGTCTCAAAAAGTGGGCACGTGGGACTGACATGCTAATCGATGCAGCCTAACACAGAAACCCTCACGTCTCCACCTTCCTAGGCATCAAATGGTTTAACCAATATACCCTTTTATCCTTTTTCTTACATATTTTTCTCTAGATATTTTTGCAATATTGTTTCCTTCTTTGAGAAACAATCTTGTCCAAAGTACCATTAATCTGATTTACCAAACATATTTTGTTCCGTGTTGATTTTTTTTACATCGATGCAAAAAAAGGGAAAAATGAAAACCCAGATTTAATTCGTACAGGAGCTTATGTCCAAGTCCCAAGAATGAATATTTTGGTCGATGGATTTTTCATGACTAGATGAATCCCATACACTGCTACCTAAAGTTGTATGAGAATAAGTAAACATGATGGTGCAAAGTGAATTTTCTTTGTATCTAGAAGGTTTGGCTTCATGCTGTCTACACAATTTCACCCTTCAGAGATCATCCAATGCTCACTACAAGATTTCTAACTTTTGCCCAAAGGGTTCATACCGTCGGCCACTTATAAAAACCATCGGCCATGTATATTCCTGAGTGTATACCGTCGGCCACCTCCCCTCAGCCACATGTGGTCGGTAATTGATCGGATTGCCAACGTTACCCTCGGCAACCATGTACCCAAGGGTTTCTTCCCGAGAGTTTACAGTCGGCTTTTCTTATCAGAGACCACGCATGGTTCCTTCTTGCCGACCACATTTCCTGAGCATCTACCGTCAGTTATTTATTGAGTGACAATATAATATATCGTCGGCCATATTCTCACTTGGAGGTTTGTTTTCTTGTCAAATTGTGAGAACCCTCGGCTACTTAGTGACTGATGGTTCTACAACCCTTCGGAAATGGTATTTGCCATAGGTTTTTATAGACCGTCATCTATTCGTTACCCTCATAAATAAATAGTATAGCTGAGAGATTATTTATGTTACTTGGAAAAGTAAATGCAACCCTCGGTAATTTGAGTTTTTCTAAAAAAACACGCAAATTTAATTCTTACCGATTGTGAATTAATCTTGTAAAAGTAACTTACTCCATAGTCACATCAACACAAAATTCAGCTTAATTAATCCATAAACAAATCCACAGGAATTTTCAACCATAGATATCAAACCAAATTGTTCCAAAATATTTATCATCCATCACCATAGCAAAACTAAGTAATTCATGACATGTCTTGCATGAAAGACTTTAATTGAAACTAGTTTGTAACATTTAAAATAAGATAGATTCAGAGGAAATTCTCTAAACAACAAGGGTGGTCCATCTTGTACATAAGGAAAAGTAAGCTTCATGAAGTTCATGGTCTCCATTTCGCTTTTAGACCATCCATAAATCAATATTTTCATAGTCATTTTCGTACATTCTATAATCCCCATCAGTGTCATCACCATTGCCCTCGTCTTCAGGAATCTCATTATCTCCCTCTTGATCAAAATCATTGCCCTCATCTTCACCAATCTCATTTCCTCCCTCTTGATCAAAAGAACTCTGTAGATATGATTATATCTTAAACATTAGGTACTGCACTTTATTTACATAATGTTAGGTACTGCACTGAGCAAAGTTTTATTCACTATCACAAGACAATTTTGAAAGAAATTTATTTCCAACCTGGTCATGTTGATATTCAGCCTCATGATGATCTGGAGCAGACCCAACATCTGAAGTTGAGGAAGCCTACAATTTTGAAGCAACATCTATATATTATGCTATGAGTATTTACAAACACAAGACACTGACATCATAAAAATGAAACAGAAGTGAAGATGAGCAGACCACTTTTGGATGCTCTCATATATACTATCGATATAGTGCCATTATTCAAATATAGTTAGTTACTAAACATGAATGGAAAACTATTACATATTATTTAGAGAGTGAACTAACCAACTCAGGAGCATATTGTTTCATAAGGGTATCATAGTCCAGTCCACTTTTTGCAGCTAATGCCTGCAAAGTTACAAAATCAAGGACATGGTTCTTAAAAAAAGAGTAAATGCTTGTTTTTTATCCAATTTATAAAGAGCAAATCGTACCCGCACAACACACTCCAAGCCACGGTAAGCACCAATGTCTCTTTCCAAACGTTTAATCTTCTTTTGTTGATCAATTTCTCTAGCAGAGAAACGTGATGGTGGTGGTGTCACATTTCTCTTCCTTGACTTAATTGCATCCTTATCTTTATTGCTAATTGCCTCATTAGCAATGGCTAGCCTACCATGTGGCATTCGACCTGTGCTGTTGTAAATAACGTTGGCATCTAAGTCAGGCTTCTCAACTTGCCAGTTTGGTCCATATTCTCTTTCCATTCCTCTTGAAAGACATCCCTTTGTCAAAATTTGAAACCATGCATGAATCAGTGATACATAATTCTTAAAATTCCAAGTATTGTACATATATACGTCAAAGGTTTTTCTGTAGTCTTAATAGGAGAAAAAAATATGTATTTAGTGTCACAAGGCTGCAGCCTCTATACTTCTAGAAACCTTAAAAGACTAAGATCAGATCAACTCATTCAGGTCACACATCATGAACCTAACTTACCTTGTATTTTGGAGGGTTTATAAACTGTCACATATGGGGGAGTTCCTATTGAAAATTTGCAAAACTAGGAGGCAAGTAGCATCTATGTCTAAGTCCAAACTTAATCTAGTAATTGATCATTAGAGGTTCCACATTACCTATGGATTTGGTTCTCATAATTAAGCAGCAGTCTTTAAAAAGTAAAATTAAAGAGCTTACCCAAGCTTCTTGTGCTCTCTGGTTGCATAGCTGTTGATTTTCTCCTCGTTGCATCCTGCGTGTGTGCTGCCAAGCAGCAGCAAGTCCTTGTTGCCCACCTTTTTTATGTTGCTACATTACAAATAAATTAGTATACGCAACGATTGATACCGTAACAAGCTCTATGGATTGCTACAAATTAACAAGTACCAGGTACTGCTTCGTAGCGACCAAGCCTCGCGACCTGCCGCATTGGTATACAGTATCTCCTCTAGCTAACTTATTTCTCTTTCCATTTAATGATTTCTTCCTAAATTCAGGTGTACTCCAGTGCTCACAAAGCAAACGCCAACCATCTTAAGTAACTGAAAAATCCTTTGGTTTAGCAGAAATCAAAGCTTCCACAGTAGGCCAATGGTTACCATCCTCATCAACATCCTCTGCTGGTACATTGCCATTTTTATATAACTTATTGGTAGCTCTTTTCTTCTCTTCGAACAGCATCTGTGGCACTTTTTTCTTGAAATTTTGCTCCAAGACTTTATCAGCTTCCGCTTTGTCAGTGGGATCACATTTAATACGATACTGCCAAATCAAGCAAGAATAATATTATTTTAGGACACTGTTAGGACTGTCACAAATCTCAGGAAAACTTACCCAAAATTCTTTCAGAACTCTGTCAGCTGATGATATTATTCTTTCATTTGCAGACCTATTGTAGTTCCCCCAAGTAAGTGCAGGTTTCCTACACTCTGGGAAACCAATAACACCAGGATAGAACCTACGCAATAGTGCACCTTGCACTGTTGATGGTCTACGAGATGTTATATAAGGATACACTTCAAAAGCGCTACAAATAGAAAAGTAAATTATTAGTATATCACAAATTCATTCATCCATATATATTAGCTCTGTTTTGTAATAAAGCTTTATGTTAAGCATACACTTGAAGAAAATGAAATTAATTTAAAACTTACTCGCCAGCTGGGACTATTCTAGGACGATCAGCCTCCTCCAGTCTATCACCATACCCAGTCCTTGCACGGGTGTTGGTCTCATCGTCTTCGACATTGGTTGGTGAAGACCCTCCATTCTCTGATTGAGCACTAGAAGCTAATCCAGTTTGCCTTGATGATCCCTCACTTTGAGGTTGAGGTCTATGTTTTAAGCGCCCACTCATCCTACAAAGTACTGATTATATAATACTATATATTATTAAAATAAATTATCAGGATAATTCAAATAAATTTACCATATATTATTCAAATAAATTATTAGAAAAGAACGAAAATAAAAAAACATGGTACTGAACTTCTAGAGTGAAAACAAATTAAATAGCACTACAAGAAATTAGCATGACACTTAGGATAAATTTGCACCAAAGTACTGATTATATAATACCATATATTATTAAAATAAATTAACAGGATAATTCAAATAAATTTGCACCAAATTCATAAAGCTATGAAAAAAATAAACTCAATAGTCATCATCGTCATATTCTGAATCATTTTCATTATCCTCGTCATCATCGTCCTCGTCCTCGTCCTCATCATCGCCATCATCAACTTATAACCATTTCCGAGTGGTATCTTAAAACTCTCACTTACTTAAATATCCTGTCGGCCACATGCTAAATAGCCAAGTGTTCCCTTAATCACTCTTATTTAAATATCAAATGGTCGGCCACCTAAATCTTTCCGACTGTTTGTAGGATTTTTGCTTGGATGCTTGGCAAAACGTAGGATTCTAGTAGTGGCTAGAAATATTTAGAAATATTGATGTAACTATAAGAGATTAAAAGGCTAGAGCTAATATAGTAAAAGAAATGCTAGGAATAAATAAGACGATCTGAATGGCTTTATGAGAGAAAAGAAATGCACTATAGATAAAGGATCCAAAAGGTTGAAACAATTGAAGTGATCTGGCTTCATGAGAGAAAAACAGTACATAAGAAATAGAGATGCAACAATTGCTCAGTTTTCACTTAACTCTATTTGCACAACCAATAAGACCCCATGAAAACAACCAATACGACTCCAAGGAAAACAGAACTCCACCTTTTTCACAATATTTGGCAATTTTGATCATCGGGTCAGCCCCTATGGTAGTATTGATGCATTTTGCAATGACAATATGATCAGTAGGACTAATCGTGTAGTTTAGAATCAAAATTGCGAACTCAAATTGAGCACAAAGGGATAACATCATTGACAATAACCGCTACATGGCCTTGAAACGAACAAATTGTTTCTTGGTAAGTTTACATGAAGAAAGCAATTTGTTTACAAGAATAAAACCAGAGGAAAGCCATTGGAAAGAGGAATTTAAGCTTGAGACCAGATCCATTAGAAACAATAAGGATGAGTTAACTATTCAGTGAAGTACGTAGTCAACAAAGAGAAGTTAGGCACATTTGAAGTTGATAATATATGTGAATGCCTATCTAAACTTAAGAACGTGATCTATTTTTTATCTGTGTCTTTGCTTGAGATATAAACGCCTCCTTGATCAAACTGAAAGTTAAGTAGAAGCGCATCACAATCATTATGTAGTGATTGCCTATTTGTAAAAGAACACATATGCAGGGTAAGAAATGGCCCACACCTAATAAAAATTTCCAAAATTTACATAGAAACACATCAGAAGCATCGTGTTATGCACATGCTGCTACCTTTGGTTCTTGTGGAGGATTTATACACACCCAAAGAAGTGATGGCTTCATCAATGGAAGCAGTATATTTGAAAGGAACTAAGCAGTGAGACAGAGGCATAGACATCATCAATTACACTTGTTTTGGTCTTGAAATATGATCGGAAATAATTCTCAAATACACAATGTAAGATCGTTGATCCTATATGACATAAATAAATAATAGCAAGGGAAGACACCAAATATCGAAAATTCTATCCACCACAAGCATGGAAGCATTCCTGGCATTACAGTTGTCGATAACAAGAAAACAATTTCCCATTGATGGAAATGTACTGTTAAGCAACAGTGAGCTACCCTAGCAATCATGTTGCAGATTACAAGCCACGATGTTAATTCCAGTCCTATGAATACCATCGGTGATAGCCAGAAATACATCATTGTTTCATCTTAATCAAAATACATACTCCATCCATCCCAAAAAAGTTCTCTTTCTAGGATTCAAATTGTTCCAAAATAGTTATCACTCTATGGTGATACTTGTCCCCATCAATCAACTCCCATTTAAATTTCTCACCATTCTGCCCCCGACCACCCTCCTACATTCCTACTTCTAACCATACATAATTTAATAAGGAGCACTATAGTCTTTTCTTCTCAAACCTTTATGTATGCTAAATAACTATAATGACAAGTACTGTGGGACGGAGGTAGTACATAAAACTAGAATATCATAAGTAGTAGGAACACTGAACATCTATGTAGAGTATTTATCTAGCTTTAGTTTTGTACAAAAGATAGGGGCTTGTTCCATTGAATTGTAGGAATCCCACAAAAATATGCCCCACAAGGCTCCCATGGAGAATGCTTTCTTGTTAGTTGTATATTGTCCTTATGTCCACTGACAACCTTTCCTTAAGGATCTTACTTAAGGACCTTGACTCTGCAATCTGCATGTTTTCATCGGAAAGAAAAAAATACTGGTTATACATGAAAAGTTCAGTATGAGGTATGGGAAAAATCTCGAAACGCTGCTACATGTCATTTCTTTTTTCAATACACATAGGCCATTCCTATATTCACACCGCCATAAGTATACGTTATCCATGGACACACTGTAAGTAAACATGTTGTCTGCAGATATTCCAACAAGTCAAATAAAAAAAAGAAGAGAGAACATCGTGTCAAACAAACAATGAAAAGAAGATAGAGCTATTCACAACCTTCAGCTACCCTTAAACACTATCGAGCAAAGAGAAGAGGTTACCTCTCAATGCTTTGTCAATCAATTGATCCAAAATCCAGGTTCAAACCAGCCATGAGTGCTTTCCATTCGTGGCCGTAGTCCTAAAGATGCTTTAAAATCAAAGTGTGTTTGATTCGTGTTTATGACTTCTAGATGGATACTATGCATATGTAATACTATTGTGGGCTAACAATGAGTCAAGTTGGTGACAGCTTGTGCTCGGATATGGTTTCTTTGTTTGATTCATGTGTAGGCAATCTTTACGTCTCGGGAGAGTATTGCCGGTGATGGATCAGGAGTCAACTTGGAGATAAGGTGATGTCCGGACGATCAAATATCATGTGGGATACTTAGGCTAAAGATTAATGCACGTGGTTGGTGAAGATTCCATATGGCATATGATGGAGATATTGTGTGCGTATGGGATGCGGAGTCGAATTTGGAAGGAGTCCAAATTTGGTATAATTGGATTATGTAAAGTTGGTTTCTTGTACGGGAAGGTTTCCTAGGTGGATTAGGACTTCTTGTATGAGTTTGATTCGTGGCTTTAGGCTGCCTACCTCATGTATAAATAGTAAGGGAGGGTGTGGCCTCCCGATATCGCTTTGGAGAGCATTGAGTTGTGAGTTTAGTTAGGGTTTCGAGTTTAGTCGAGATTTTTGTGAGGAGTGCTGTTGTTGCACTTTGTAAACACAAAAAGAAGTATTAAAGTTGTCATCTACTTTGAGAGATCTTCGATTTGTGTTTGCTCAGGTTCGGCGGTCTAACCGGTGAGTCATAGGCGGTCAGACCGGCGGCATCGCAGCGGTCAGACCAGCGGGGACACGGCGGTCAGACCGGTGACGGTGATAAGAGGCAAAGGTGATTTTGGAGCGGTTAGACCGGGGGATCAATACCGGTTAGACCGACGGCACAGGCATGGTAAGATCGGCGGATCTATTTCGGTCAGACCGATCTAGATCGATTTGAGGGTAACTTTTAATTTCGCTAAAAGTTTTGGTTTTTAGGTACTACAACCATTCACCCCTCCTCTGGTTGGCTTAGTTCTTGCTTTTTGATCCTACAAGTGGTATCAGAGCTTCATTTTTCTTTGTTGGATTTTTACCGATCTAGAGTTTTAAGCCATGGCTAACAAGTTTTCAACTAAGCCACATATTTTCGATGGTTCAAATTTTGCTTATTGGTGTGACAAGATGCAATCTTACATTATGGCTCAAGATTATGATGTTTGGCAAAAGGTTGCTCTTCCTTATGTGATTCCCGATCAAATTTCTACTGAAGCTTTGAAAACTAAGTTTAATAACAATTGCAAAGCTCGTAATATTTTGTTGAGTGGAATTTCTCGTTCGGATTTTGATCGTGTGTCACATCTTAAAACCGCTCATGAGATTTGGAATGCCCTGAAAAACTTTCATCAAGGAACTACTAATATTAATGAACTTCGTCGAGATCTTTTCAAAAAGGAATACATAAAATTTGAGATAAAACCTGGAGAAGCTTTGGATGATTATCTCGGTAGATTTAATAAGATTTTGAGTGATCTTAGATCTGTTGATTCTGCTTATGACACAAATTACACACAATCTGAGGTTTCTCGTCATTTTTTGAATGGTCTTGATATGTCTATTTGGGAGATGAAGGTGACATCTATTCAAGAGTCTGTTGATATGTCTACATTGACGTTGGATTCACTTTACACAAAACTCAAAACTCATGAGATGAATATTTTTTCTCGCAAGATAGATTCTAAGTCTAGTGCTTTGGTTTCTCCCTCGACTTCTTTGGATGTTAGTGCATCTTCGTCAAATTCTACCGCTCTTGCTTTGATTAATGCCATGTCTGATGAGCAACTCGAACAGTTCGAGGAGGAGGACTTGGCTTTGGCTGGTAACAAGATTTCTCGAGCTATGAACAATGTCAGGAACAGGAAGCGAGGAGGACCCATTCAATGCTTTGAGTGCGGAGAGTTGAATCATATCAAGTTCAATTGTCCTAACCGCAAGAAGGTGAACAAGGAGAAGGAGGTCGACAAGAAAAATATCACAAAGGAGAAGAAGAAGAGTTGAATGCAATGGCTAATTCGAGAATCTATAGAAGTTTGTGAGAGCGATGAATCAGACTCAGAAAAAGCGAGCAATGGGAAAGTTAAGCATGTTGTCGATTTAGCTTTTATTGCTCACAATGCAAGTTCTGATGAGGATGAATCTGATAGTGAAGAAAAGCTTAGTTATGATCAATTAGAACATGCTGCTTTCGAATTTGCGGAGAAACTTAAAACATGTTTTATTATGCTTGATGAGAGGGATCACATTATTGAGCTTCTAAATGCTGAAATTGATAGATTAAAATCTTCGATTACTAATGATGATGATTGCAAATCATGTGAAGTTTTATTTTCTGAAATTAATGCTTTACGAGATGTTAATTCTGTTAATTGCTTGAAATTGGAATCTGAGGGTGAAAATACCAAAAACATGAGTCTTCTTTTGCTCTTGGATTTGCTTTGCATGCTCGTGTTATTGATGAGTTGATTTTGACAAAGAACATTTTGAAAAAATATAAAACTGCTTTTTGTGCAGGTTCTTTGTTCAATGTTTTTAGTGCAAAAAGGGTTAAATAACACAAGGATATTTTGATTTCTCAAAATTGCTCAAAGTGCTTTTTGAATGAGATGAAATTGAAAGATGCTTTAGGACGTGTTGAGTATATGGAAGATATTGTAAAATTTGATGAATTGCTTTCTTGTCCAAAATGTCGTAAAAACAAAGGTGTCATGGTAGATTGTAAAAATTGTGCAAATTTGGAAAAAGAGGTTTCTTATTTGAAAAGTTCTTTGGAAAGATTTTCTGATGGTAAGAAACAACTTAACATAATTTTGGACCAATCTAAAGTGACTAGCTACAATAGGGGTGTAGGTTTTGATGTTCATGATTATTTCACCAAAAATCAACCCAATGTTTTGAAAGTGACTGAACATGGTAAAATTTTGACAAAATCTAATATTGTGAAAATAATTTTTAAATCTGCTGGAATTATGCCCTCTCTTTCTACTACACTAAAAGAAACTAAAACTAATATTTCAAAACCATTAACTGCTAGGGAAAAGTATACTTGTTCCTTTTGTGGTAAAGATGGTCATCTTGTTGGTTTTTGTTTTAGATTAGCATGAAAATAGAAAAAAGAAAGAGAGATTGCTTTTGCTAAATCTAAGTGGCAGAAATATGGTTTTCCCTCGAGGAAACCGGTCAGACCGCAGTGGGTCGCGCGGTCAGACCGGCGATCAGTTCGACCGGCTACTGAGCGTCGGTCAGATCGGGCTTCGGTCTGACCAGAGGTACAGAAGCGGTTAGATCGGCCCTCGGTTAGACCGGCTACTGTACTTCGGTTAGATCGGTCTTGAAGAAATTTTGCTGAAATTTCTTAAACTGTTTTTGCTCGTGGATATATGCCTATTGGATCTACTAGTCGTGTGTCTCAGTACTGGATTCCTAAATTTCTGTTATCTAACCCCAGTACAAAGGCTTCGACATCTTCTCGTGTGTAGGCTTTAGTGGCGAGGAAGGAGAACATGTGGATTATGGATTCCGGTTGTTCGCGGTATATGACGGTGATAAAAATTGGTTCTCTTCCCTCAAGATTGCATCCAAGAAGGAATCGATTATCTTTGGTGATGCTTCTACTAGTGTTGTTCTTGCTACAGGATCTGTCAAGGTAAATAACAAGTTTGAATTGAAAGAAGTAGCTTTGGTTGAGAATTTAAAATATAATTTGCTTTCGGTTTCACAAATTGTTGATGAGAATTTTGAGATTCACTTTAAGAAAACTGGAAGTAAAGTATTTGATTCTTATGGTGTCTCTGTGTTGAATATTTCTTGCCTTGGAAGAGTGTTTAAAGCTGATTTTGAAAATCCTATTTCATCGGTTGTAACATGTTTGGTTGCTAAATTCAACAAAAATTTGATGTTTTGGCATCGTAGACTTGGACATGTTGGTTTTGATCATCTCACTAGATTAAGGGGGTGTTTGAATCTCCTAAAGATGAACATAAAGATGAAGATTAAGTGTTTCACGTAAAACAAGGTAACATTAACGTGTAATTAATTGAGTTTTAATTATTACAAACTTGAAAAATGAATTTATTTGATATTTTAGAACAACTTTCATATAGAAAATTTTTGCACGAAACGCACCGTTTAGCAGTTTGAAAAACGTGTCACAAGTATCCAAACTTTTATCCTCTGATTTCAGAGGTTTCGAACGCAGCCTTAAGTGGTTTGGATCTTGTTCGTAGTTGCCTAAATTTAAGAAAAAGCTTGATTTGGTGTGTACACCATGTCGTCATGCTAAGATGGTTGCTTCTTCACATGTTTCTATTTTTTCTGTGATGACGAATGCACCTGGACAGCTCTTACACATGGACATTGTTGGTCCAGCTAGAGTGCAATCTGTTGGAGGAAAGTGGTATGTGTTGGTTGTTATTGATGATTTTTCTCGATATTCTTGGGTTTTCTTTATGGCAAGTAAGGATGAGACTTTTGGACACTTTCGAAGTTTGTGCGGATATTTTCGCTAAACCATTGGATTCATCTTGTTTTGCTTTTCTTCGTGGAGAGTTGGGAACCATTCATCCTTTTGGCATGGTTTGAGGGGGAGTTTCTGTGCTCTTGGTTTTATCAAGCAATAATTATAATAAATAAATTGAAAGAGAGCTTTGTATTATATATATAGTGTTTTCTTTGTTCATGCTAGCAATACTTTGAAGGTTTATTTGTCTATTTTATAACTTGTATGAATTTTAGTATTTTCATAAGATTTAGATATTTCTTTTAAGGGAGATGATGCATGACACTTAAATTTCATATTTGAATTAATGAAATATGCAATATTGATACTAATGCATAGGTCGAATTGTAAATGCTTATATATATGCTTTGTTGAATTGTTATTCCTCAAATAGCTTTGAAATTGCTCATTGTGCAAGAGAATTAAAAATATTTATGAGAGAAAAAAATGAATACCGAATCCTTGGAAACAGTCTTGACGACAAGGATGTATTCGTTATGAGCAAAAGTAATGGGTGTCGAATCCTTGGAAATAGTCTTGACGACAAGGACGTACTCGGAATAATTAAGAAAAATATGAGCAAAAATAGGCTCAAATAAATATGAAAAAATTCTCTTGATTGTTTTGTGCTGAAGCTAATTTGGGAAAGAGTAATGTTGCAATAGGTCTATATGTGTGGATTTATTTTTCAACTTACGTGTTTGTAAAGATGTTGCATTATAAATCGTTTGAATTCATGAATCTTGATTGCATTATTCAACTTAATTGTAAAATCTTTGGTTTATGATTATACTCTAGTGTATGCTTGCTATATAATTGATGGGTTTATCTTCTCTTTATTGCAACAGATGACATGAATTACTATATGTATGTTATTAAGCTCTTGAATATTAATTGAACATAGTTTCTATGCTTGATGAAATCATTGTCAAAAGAAGGAGAAGAGATACAAAAATGCAAGTAGTTTTTGTGGGTTTTCTTTCTTTTTCAAAGGAGGAGATTTTCATTTTTTGTTTTTATTTTTTCTTTTCAATCACCAAAACAAACATTTTTGATGGTTTGCCAATGTGTTCATCAAGGGATAGATTGTAAAATCAAAGTGTGTTTGATTCTTCTGTTGTGATGAACAATTGGCATCTAAGGTTATTGGTTTTGATATTTGGAGTTTATTGGAAAGTGGTTTTTGAGATGATTGAATTTTCAGACAGCGAACAGGGGGTCCGGTCAGACCGAGCAGGTAAGGCCGGTCAGACCGGACGTATGTGCGCGGTCTGACCGGCCGACTCTATGTCGGTTTTGGTTTCGGGTTGTTTCATTGGATATCCGTGGTTAATTCGTGTTTATGATTTCTAGATGGATACTATGCGTACGTAATATTGTTGTGGGCTAACAATGAGTCAAGTTGGTGATAGCTTGTGCTTGGATATGGTTTCTTTATTTGATTCATGTGTAGGTAATCTTTACGTCTTGGGAGAGTATTGCCGGTGATGGATCAGGAGTCAACATGGAGATTAGGTGATGTCCGGACGGTCAAATATCATGTGGGATATTTAGGCTAAAGATTAATGTACGTGGTTGGTGAAGATTCCATATGGCATATGATGGAGATATTGTGTGCGTATGGGATGCGGAGTCGAATTTGGAAGGAGTCCAAATTTGGTACAATTGGATTATGTAAAGTTGGTTTCTTGTACGGGAAGGTTTCCTAGGTGGATTAGGACTTCTTGTATGAGTTTGGTTCGTGGCTTTAGGCTGTCTACCTCATGTATAAATAGTGAGGGAGGGTGTGGCCTCCCAGTATCGCTTTGGAGAGCATTGAGTTGTGAGTTTAGTTAGGGTTTCGAGTTTAGTCGAGATTTTTGTGAGGAGTGCTGTTGTTGCACTTTGTAAATACAGAGATAAGTATTAAAGTTGTCATCTACTTTGAGAGATCTTCGATTTGTGTTTGCTCAAGTTTGGCGGTCTAACCGGTCAGACCAGTGACGGCAGCAGGAGGCAGATGTGATTTTGGAGTGGTTAGACCAAGGGATCAATACTGGTCAGACCGACGGCACAGGCGCGGTCAGACCGGCTAATCTATTTCGGTCAGACCGATCTACATCGATTTGAGGGTAACTTTTAATTCCGCTAAAAGTTTTGGTTTTTGGGTAATACAACCATTCACCCCCTCTCTGGTTGGCTTAATTCTTGCTTTTTGATCCTACATATGCAAACATCAATATGAATAGATTACAGAAGAGACAACAGAATATCAAATTCCATTGTGTCTTTGCCAGTATAAGAGCTCCTGCTTGCTCATAGCAGGAATTTGATAAATCTGGCTCCATATCTTTGTAGGTATAGGCATCATCCAAAGCCTTGTCCTTTTCACCCATATGCAGCCAGCAAAGGCTCCTGTTTGCATAGATAGTTGAATTACAATTGTCTGTCTCCACTGCCTGGTACCACAAAACGGAAACATCCCAAAGATCATGTTAGCACATCATGACAATATCTATAGTTATTAATCATACTTTTATAGACACCGATGCACTTTCTTATCTTAAAAATATATGCAAACAAAAATACAATATGATATGCATCTGATTCACAATAATCTGGTAGCATTATGGTGGTGTTTGAATGTGCTGAAGATGAAGAATAAGTGTTTCACGTAAAACGAGGTGACATTAACGTGTGATTAATTGAATTTTAATTACTATAAACTTGAAAAATGGATTTATTTGATATTTTAAAACAACTTTCATATAGAAAATTTTCGCACGAAACGTATCGTTTAGCAGTTTGAAAAGCGTGTCACGATAATCTGGAATTTTATCTTCTCCTTGTAGGAGAATCGAACGGGGGAATGTGAAGGTACAAGTTGTCAAAAAAAATTAGAGCGCCAAAGTTTGCAGAAGCCAGCATATGTGGAACAAATGGAAATATGGCAATATATGATTGGATGCATGGATATAAAGAGATACATATGGTGCAAAATTTTACCATATCATAAAAAGACAATGCAATAGCATAATCATTTTCCTCAAATGCAGCATCCCCTTGAGCTCTCAAAGAAGATCCATCACATTCATGGGGAAGACGATCCTAATTATATGCATGAAAAACATAGCTCAGAATGAAAAAAGTTATGGTGCAAAGAAATGATAATACACTTTTTTTGGAAGGGAGATAATATACATTTTAGTGAATTAATAGATATCGACAATTAAACTGTCAACTATCATAATTGAGATATATGGAGTGTCATAATTGCTATACAGAGTTTTATAGGCACATGCTAGCACTCTAGGGAATCTGTTTGGTAGCAAAGAAACTGATGCACTGATCATCCAAATTTAAATGACTATTTCTTTCAGCAAGAAGGATCCAGGGGTGGTCATCCAAAAAAAGAGCAGGATATGGAGGGAAATGAGAGGAAGAAGGATCACAAATAATAATTTTTGTAAATGGACATGGAAGGGTTTCCCTTTTTCTTTTATTGAGAATTACATGGGAAGCCCTAGGGAATAACAAAATTAGGTTTTTTGTTACACAATAACAAAAGAATGAGACAAATTCATTACAGTCCAACGATACGACTAAAATAAGATAAGTCTTGTAAGGAATCACAGGCAACTGTACAGGGTATGTATTATGGTTTTAATGCTAATGTATATATATGCTAAGACATGAAAATGCAAAAAAGAATGAACTAGCGGTTAAAGGCCATAATTCAGTTTATTTGCTCATTTACTTCCAAGGGTAATGAAATCTTTAGTATTAGACAGGTATAGAATTTTTGAGAAACAAGGAGATTGCTTCAATGTAGGACATTACCTAACCTGCTGAGTTATTAAAAAATTCCACAAATTACAATATTGTTCAATGTTACTACAGTAGTTTAGTTCATGAGCACTGATATTTCAATATAAAAATTAGTAAATACAATCTCCCATCTCACTCCCAACACGCTAAAGGAATTGTTGACCAATAGCCTGAGCAAGAAGCACTGCCACTAATCCTTTGCTGTGGCTGAGGACCAGGAAAGGTGCATCTGCTGGGATCATTTGGGCATTGACAGATAATAATGACAGTATTGCAAGGTTCATTGCTGTAGTATTGTGAAATGTCTTTGTCACCCCTAAACATACCTTGAGAAGTGAGGTCATGAGGGGTTCCCCCACTTTTAAATTAGCTCCATTGCCCTTCCACAACTATTGTTAGACTGTTCCAACAATTATGCTAACCAAAATAGAGGATTTCATACGAAACCACAAGGGCTCACACGCACAGGTGCATGAAGTGGCTGCAAGCCAGCGACCTGTGGGTGATGAGTGTGGGCTATTCCAGTATGTTGGCTCAGGCCATAGTTACAGCGGGATGTGTAAACAGCATGGAATGGGTTTGGAACCATGCCTAAGGTATACGTGGAGCAATAGATGATCATGGAAAACCACCATGGCAACTGCTTCCTCTGCCACCAGAACATAATGTTGACAAGAGTGGTACTACGCCTGTTGATTTTTATAGGTTGTGTTTCATTCTGAAAAAGTCCTCAAAATTAAACTTCGACCGTTGATTTCTCACAGATTCCTTCCCTGATATTTTAATTTATAATATTGTGGAATAATCTAGCATTTCGTTCAAACAGGGGATAACAGATATTGAAATAAGCAAATGAGTGATACTAATATATTTGATAAAATAAATATTTTGCTTTGACATGCTAATTTTGTTTTTCTTATGCCTATATCAAAGCACGGGTATTTTGTTAGTATTCTTCATACATATAAAACCAATATTTCGTGAAAGCAATATGAATCTGTGGGTGTAACTTTACAGAATGTCAAAGACAACATTTATAACATATGCTGTGACTTGTGCTTGTCTTTGGAATGACATCATCAATTTGATCATGTCCATTGCCCAAAACTATAAGCAGTTAGTAGAAAATCAAGAGTTACCACACCTTAATAAATTGCTCCACACAATTCAATAAAGATGCAAAGATGGCCACTGTCAGTGGTGTACAGAATAAATGCACGGTTCTGTTAGGCTGGTGATAAGGCAAACAACACATTACTTGTATAAAAAGAATGACATGAAGGGTAATGGACATAAAAGTACAGAAGCGCAATATACAACTATTAGAAAAAAATGTTAAAAATATCATCACCAAAGTTCTTCTCTTATCATTTTTTATTTTATTTTCTGTACAAACAGAAAAAATAAAGATTCACATGGAAAATAAATAAATATACCACAATAGTAGATAATTATGCTTCCATCAATAGCCCATTGTAAAACTGTTTCTGCCCCATGGATCAAGTGAACACATAAACTGTTAACGTTACTGATTACATACATGCTCACTAGCATGTGTAAGCGTATAACAAATGGTCCAGTACCAATATTTAGAATGGCAAGCAGGTTAGCATTTGTAAGATAAAATGGGGACAATTGGGGCGGGAAAATCACAGAATGCGTCATCAGTCATCACACAGGGCTAGTAGATTAAACACAACTTTGTATGACCACGACATAAGATGGATATTGAAAAGAATTATGGTTGTACCATGTTATCACGTACTCCCTCCAGTCAAATTTGTTTTAGTGTTTTAGTTACTCCAGATGTCAAATGTAGTACTCCCAATGTCAAATAAATTTGACTGAAAGGAAGAACATTGTCATTAGAATTCAATAAATATTAAGCAAGAGAAGAGCCAAATATCTATGACAAATGTTATGGATGTAAAGCTATTTCATTTGACACAGCCCAGTCAGGGAAGTAAATATAGGATTCAATCTGCACTCAGAGCAGTCTATATAGAATAGGTTGGTTTCTGTATGAACTAAAAGGGGATAAAAGCAAGACCAATTCTAACCTCTCTTTTTATCCAATATAATGGATAATATATATCTGCACCCTGTTTTCAGGAACCTATGGTTTTAAACACCAGTACAGTGTCCAGTATGGAAGTTATTTCTTTATATAGGAATAATTCAGAAGACAATTATAAAATTGACATGCTTTTATAATGTTCCTGAAAAATCTAATGATAAAAATACTTATTAATTACCTCGAACAGAATGCACCCGATACTATTTTATTCCCTGATTTAAACAATTTAAAACATTTCTAAACATAGATAGTAAATGAAAGCTTGGAAGGAACAATTGTAAATATTTCTAAACATAGATAATAAAAGGAAGCTTGAAAGGAACAAATTGTACATCAGCCTGATGCCACAATAATAGTTCGATCATTTTGACATTTCCATCTTTGGTAGCAATGTGTAGTGATGCTCCTTTTTTCACATAAGCTCCTCTCAACAGTGATAACTCTACAATTTCATAGGTACCTGGATAAATAAACAAAAAGATCATGTCACGTTATCATCAAGGATAGAGTATATGAAATGTATCCAAAGCTAAAATGCAAACCATAGCAAAGAACTTAAAATTTTAAACGTAAATGTATGAAGCATGTATGCAAGCACACATAGTAAAGTAAATATGTGCAGGAATAAAACAAATTGTTATACAAAGCATTGAGCAAGCAGGGGAATGGCTATGTGTAATAAAAATGTTTGACAATAGCACAACTTTTCTTTTATGCCAGATTTATCCTTTCCAGCTGGACCAAAATACGTACTTGCATCTCCAACTATGCTGGCGTAGCATCTAGGTTCAGGTGATACCAACTAAAAAATATGTGCAAAAATAAAATAAAATATGCAAAGCATTGAGCAAACTAGGAAATGACTATGTGTACCCATTAAAAAAGTTTACAGTTTTTCTTCTGCCATACTTATGCTGACCAAAATAGTTACCTGCATCTCCCAATTGTGCTGACACAGTGTCTAGATTCAGGTAAAGCTAGGTTGAAGCAAAACTTGTTTCACCAGTTTTCAACAGTTCAGTGTTAGTGTGTTGAATTCTACCTCCGTGGCTTCAAATGAAAATATGACATTTTTGTTCACATTCAATGTTTCTAAAACTGTATCATTGATCTGCATGAAAAGTGAATACATATTTTTGGCATTTGTTTCTACTATGGTTCTGACTAACCCACAAATGTAAAAGCACCCAAATTACATCATGACTAAAAATGTAATTGAGATATTAGTCATTACAAAAGTACATTGCTCACAGAGAAACAAATAGAAGAGTAAAAGATTGTCACAGCACGGAGATCGCAAATATAGGTGTAAAAAGTATACATAAACTATTTGAAAATATAGCTGTAAAAGAAAGATTAAAGAACAGAAAACAATCAAGCAGCACGATCAAAGAACCTTGAATTGTTGCATTACGGAGCGGAGTAATCCCATCCTTGTTTGCTTTGTTTGGATCAGCACCACGATCAAGAAGAAGCCTTATAATTGCTGTAGAGTTACTACCAACTATTGCAAATTCTAGAGGCATCACACCTAACAAGAGCGGAAGGAGAGGGAATACTTCATCACAGTGATCAATTTATATTCAGCAGAGCAAATAATTGATAATCGAGAATCATGGGACCTGCAAAATGCATACACTACATAGCTTGAGAAGGAAGCATAAGAATTGAAAAGGAACACACGAACTTTCTCTCGCACAACTGTCATTGATTCTTAGACATGTTTTTCACAGAACTAGTTGCAAAACTTTATACTCAAGTAAACAACTTCCTGTTTTTACTCCAGAAGCAAAATGATATAGAAAAGGATTTCACAAGCATATCACATCTTCAGTTCTTCACCAAAACAAAATAAACTACACATAGCTTCACAGACTTCAGCGGTTTCTATTTCCAATGGATATTCTCTGCTCAAGAAACAGATCAAGATTATGGCATCTTCTCTACTCGAGAAACAGCTCATATCAGCACACCATCCATCAATATATCTCAAAGTACCAACAGAACATCTTGTCGTGCCACACTGAAAAGGTATTTGAAACCTAGCTCCTGATGAAATCAGCAAACCCACTGTCCGGTAGACAAGGGACCAGGCTTACTACCACACTTGGCAACAGATCCCTTGATTCAGGACAATCACATCATAGTGCAACCAACAATCAAGAGAGAAACTACGGCAAGCAGAAGACTGCTACTAATAGCAAAGGAATTACTATCTGATAAACCCTGAGCTTCACTCATTACGCTCAGGAATTTGATTGGCCCGATCATTCGGTGAGGTGATGATAGTTATGATTTGAGAGAAATGTTAACGAACCGATTACAACCGTACAAGACGTTGTTGTGTTGCGCCTTAGCGATCAATACACCTCTCCATGGGTTGTTGATCTTGCCGGTACAGATCAACCTTTTAGCAAATCGAAGAAACAAGTAAGAACAAGATAAAAGCAATCTGAATTGCAAATAGGAATTGAATACAAATGATAAGTTGGGATTTCGTAACAAGAAAAACGGCGATCTAACCGATCACGGCTCTACCCAGAAAAGTAGCAGTGGCTAAACTTTAATCTAAACAAAACCCAAGAAACCTTGAAGGAGTACCTAGCTATTTAAGTAGGTGGAAGACCGACCAAGGGGTCCCTAGGGTCAAGCTCCATAGGTTAGTGTGCACCCCACATGGGTCCCAATTGGACCAAGGTCCCAGATGAAATTACAAGCCCATAGGCCTATTATAGGTGACACAACATCTTTTTTTATGATTGTGACTGACGATATGGAATTTGGAGATAAGGCTGGATTCGTTGGAAAGAAAACTCCAAGAGTTTTCCATCAAGTATTCATGGGTCGAAAATGAAGCTTGTATGCACATTAGGCGGTCGTTTAAAGTCAGCACTGTAACAACTGACCGAATTGGATTCCAAAACTTTTGCGGCTTGTTTTCCAGTTGGCCTATGGTGTGAATAATGGTTGTATCAAGAGTAGTCATGGTCACATCACCATCCTCGTCCGGTGCCTTGACGTCAAGGAGGAGCTCCTTGATGAGAAACCTGCACATCTCCAGCTTTCCGACCCACGCCGCCAGGTGGAGTGGCCCGCAGTAGAACTTCTGCGGCTTGTCTTCCAGTTGGCCTATGGTGTGAATAATGGTTGTATCAAGAGTAGTCATGGTCACATCACCATCCTTGTCTGGTGCCTTGACGTCAAGGAGGAGCTCCTTGATGAGAAACCTGCACATCTCCAGCTTTTCGACCCACGCCGCCAGGTGAGTGGCCTGCTGTGCTTGACCCGCTTGTCCTCCATCTCTGCCACCTCTTGCTCCACACCCCTCCCAACCTTCCTCAGCAGCTCTGCAACCTCTGTGCAAAACCAAAGAAAATGCTTCAGATCCTCGAATACCCGCCGCCACCGCCACAAAACAACACCCACGGTGCCACAATTAGATGCCCTTATTTACTCTTCATGTGGTGGATGTCGCCGCCGCGGTGGCGGCGAAGATCTGCGCTGCCGTCGTGTCTCCGCAAGGGCACCGCTTCAAGGAGGGGGAAGGGGAGGAGACCATGGGGAGGGGAGCTGAGCTCTCGCCCACCGTGGATCTGGAAGGTTCGAGAAGGCTATGGTTTCACGAGCAAGTCAAGACGGAGAAGGCGAGGGTTATGGTAGTGCCGGGGAGGAGGGGAGAAAGGCGGGAATGGTTGCTCGCACGCATGCATTCCTAGGTGACAGCGTCGAGGCCCATGTGTGCGAAGGAAGGGAAGACTGGGTGGGGTGGGCCCTGTAACCCATTCACAGCCCACATATGCTCCTATGTTTTGTAACGAAGAAACGTTAAGCACAGACTAAGGGTGCGTTTGAGAGCAAAGAAAAAAGATTTAGAGGATGCATGAGTTATTAGTATATGATTAGTTGAGTATTAATTATTTTAAACATAAAAATAGATTAATTTAATTTTTGAAGCAAATTTTTTTGTAAAAAGGAATTATTAGCAGTTCGGCAAACATACACGCGAAAAACAGACTAATCTTCTCCCTTTCATGTGCTGCCCAACGCAGCCTTATGTTACTCGAATGTCTCTCATTTAGATATCCTTGCATTGCTATGGAACTTAAAAATCAATATAAATGTCTTCAATTGGCTATGTATATCTCTATCTGGTACAACCTTATAAAATATATAGCCGTTCTTCCTTCATCCAATCCTACCACGCACAACGTGTCCATACGCAAAATGTAATTACCAGATCTAATATTTTATCCTCAAACACCCTCTAGCTTATCTGGGTCTGGTATGTTGCTACGTACCGGTATGTCACTCATTACTATTAAATAACGGTGATGATATTTACCAGCACCATCAATTGATATGTGAGCTATAGGACCGGCTATCTCTAACGGCCATAAACCCTCATCACTATCGGGTAGGGCCCCCGTCAGTGAGCAAAGGTCAGTGATATGAGAAACTATCTCAATCGGGCACAAGGCCGTCACGGATGGATGTTATCTCAATCGGGCCTAACACTCTAGCCCGTCACAGATAAGATTGACCAAGCAATACAAGTCAAACCAGATTGGGTAGGAGCCCGTCACGGATGACTAATCTCAATCGGGCAAACTACTCAGCCCGTCAACGATGACTACCCATCCCTAACGGGCTTTTCGAAAGAGGTCGTCACCGATAGGTTTGACCCCATCTGTTAAGTCAAAATAGGCCTGGTTCAGATGACTTATCTCTATCGGGTTTAGATTAGGAGCCCGTCAGGGATGTCTATATCCCTATCGGACTTTTTTTGGAGCCCGTCACGGATGACTATCTCTTTCGGGCATTATTAAAATGCCCGTCAGGGATGAGTAAGTCAGCAAAAAAATAAAATTTGTTTTTTTGGCTAGCCTCAGGCCTTTGCTAGCCATGCCCGCTGCAAAAAATGACAGTCCCAGCAACCATACTCCCAGCAACCCCATTCCCAGCATTCAGATATTTAGTGCATATTCCAGCATTCCATCAGATATTCACAGCCAATTCACAAATTCAAACCCAATTCACAGCCAATGCACAGCCAATTCATATATATACATTAACATCCACAGACCCATTCACATATATATGTCATTCGCATCCATTTTTTGCTCTCCGAACTGCCGACATATATCAAAACCTGTAAAACTGAGTTATAAATTGGAACAAGTTTATATGTAATTAAGAAATACAAATATATACAGAAGAACGTGCAGAATTGTATTACAAAGAATATTTACAAAAATCAAATGTTTGTCGCGAAAGCATTTCTTTCTCCTAGGACTTTACTCTAAACATTCCTTTCGGTGACAAGAGATCGTCTAGTATGAATTGTGCTATCTCCTCTCTAATGATATTGAAGTTGATTTCCGGAATCGCCGAAAGTTTTTCATGCATGTGAGGCGCCAAGTTAGTCTACATACTTGGAAAGTTAGTATGAATCGTGCTATCTCCTCTCTAATGTATATAAACAACTGAAGCACACACCTTAAGGTCGAGCAATGTCTACGAGGCTCCTCATGTTATGGCAGACGTGGAACCCACACTGGTCGCCAACTTGTTGACGTATTGGAAAGTCCTTTTGTAACCGAGTGTGGGATGCCCTTCCTTATGCCTCCCGCCTTTTGCCACGTATTGGTCCCATGCATCGTTCAAGGCAGCTTCGATCGCCGACCAATCGTATATTTCTCTTTTGATATTGGAGTTAAGGTAGTATACCAAACTCCACTTCGGCACTATGACCAGGAGAATCCAATGACGACTTGGACATTAATAAATTGCAAGTTAAATACTAAAGCTATACGCGTCGCAGATTTGATTCTTAGTAGGGTACACGCTTACTGTTCAGAGAAGACACACATAATGAAGTCCTTGTCTTGACGGGACCATAAGCAGTCCTTGATATATTCTATCATGCTGGCTCGATCGTAGTTCATAGTTGTCTCGTTGACGACACTTGGATCGAGCAAGGCAACATGGGGAGCATTACGATGGACATGCTTCCAAGTTAACCTATAAGCAAGATAAGCATCCGGGTAAGCGTAATACAAGGAAAGTTATTACCATATCTCGTACGCAAGAAAACTTACAAGGAGTAGCACTTAAGGAGGTTGGTGTCGACCGCTCGCACCCTGTAGAGGTCCCATAGATCTTGAAAGTCTACAGCGATAAAGGCTTCAGGGCTGAGGAACGGCTGTCTATCATGTTGGCCCGTCATGGAGGTCTCTCTATGCTTACTCCTTGCGTTGGACCTCTCCATGTAGTACCCGTGCAACTCCTTGCATGCAGGGCCCATCTTCGATAAGGTGTCGTCTCCGATCAATGGCATGCCTAATGTGAATTCTTTAGGAGGAGCTGACAGCGCCTTGCCAAGATCTAGCTTCTTTGGAGCCAGAAGCGGCCCTTCCACATTTCCTCTTCCTCTCCCCCTTCCAGCAGCTCTTTTGCGTGATCCAAGCTTGGGTGGAGAAGATGCCGCCCTCTTTCTTTTCGTGGAGACTGGGGGGAGGTGCGCTCTGCTGCTGACCTCTTGTCCGTCTTTCCCAAAATCTGTATCATACTGCAATTGGAATTCTTGATCTCCTTTTTGAACAGCAGGAGGGGCAGATACAAGAGCTGGAGGGGGACGCGGCGGCACCACCGGACGAGCACTTGGTGCTGGCCTAGGAGTTATATTTATCTGAATGTTCTCCTTGGGCCATTGAATAAATGTCCCGCATGCAGCTCCATGGGTCAGAACCTCGTCATTTGGTGGGAGCGGGAGAGTGTAGCCACCCCAACCGGGCTTCACCATGTCCACTTGAACTTTGGCATGGCCGGCTAGCAGCTGCCCCCCATGCACTCGGGTCTCCGGCGTGGGCTTGAACGCAAGTCCCTCTGCGGTAGGAATTGCAAATTCTTTAGTCACCCTAACGACTAGGGTGCACGATGTGGGTCCCTGCAATAGATTCATACGTGTGTTTATAATATGTTGTAATGCACTATGGTGCTAAGAGAACATATACGTTTTATGTTGGTTTTACCGATATGTGGTCCACCGCATTGGGGGCTGGTGTTTCTTGTGCCGCTGCCCTAGTAGATACGCAGCTGCTACGCCTTTGTGTGGGGCTCGTTTCTATTATGGGAGCGGCAGCAGGCTCGCTTTCCCTGAGGCGTGCCTCCACCCGAGCCTCCACTTGTAACAACTTTGAATCGAACTCTTCTCGGAGCTCGTTTCTAATCTCGTCCCGAAGTTGTTTCTTAAGGCATGCATCTTTCTGCGCCTTAGAAAGCCTGTGCTTCCTATACTGCCACGCGTATTAGGGAAACCGAAACTTCCATGGAACATTGGAGCCAATGCCCCTTGTCCGTCCATGGTGTTCTTCGCTTCCCAACGCTTTCATGAGGATGTC
Source organism: Oryza officinalis (assembly GCA_008326285.1). NCBI lineage: Eukaryota > Viridiplantae > Streptophyta > Magnoliopsida > Poales > Poaceae > Oryza > Oryza officinalis. Next base: position 9,406,233 of record BDMV01000009.1, read on the forward strand.
ATCCTTGCGTCTTTGTGAGCAGACCTCTTCCGAGGCCTGTCTCTCAGTAGTCATCTCGACCTGCGATATAGTTAGGACGAATTTAATCAAGAGTACGATACAAACTAACGAAATATACTCTACGTGTGCTACTTACGATTTTCTGGTACACCGCTTGATCTTCGGGATTTGGGAACGTAAGTGTTCCATCACTATTCTTCTTCACCCTCGCCCTTGCCCAGTTCCTTGCTCGGGTGGTCGGGATATCACCAAGAACTGGCGGCGTGTTAGATTCTGCAGCCGCTTCATCCTCCTTGATCCATTTGTGCTGCTTCCCGGCGTAGCCTCCGGTGCCAAGCCGGTGCGGGTGAACGTTTTTTGCTTGCAACCTCCTATAGGCCTCGTTTTTTTCCCGAGACTCAAGGGTTGATTTTGTGGCATGGAACTCTTCCCACATGACCCGTGAGATGAACGGGTACTTCCCAAATGGTTCTGGCTGGGCGGGGTTGAGGATGTAGTCAGTGACCAACGTGGTCTTGAAATATTTCCACAAGTTGCCCATCTTGCGGATAGCCTGCCGCTTGAGTCTTGCCTCGGCCTTTGGGGGGAATTCGAAGCTTCCCTTGAACTGCTTCCAGGCCTCATCTTTTTCTTCCTGTGGGACCAGATCGATGTGGTCCTTCAAGATGGTGAAGTTCCGCCTCGCGAGGACTCCACATATCGTTGCGAACTTCTTGACAGCTTTCGCAGGAGCCATCGGAAATCCCAGATCGTCCGCCTCTGTTATGGTGTATGCTTCCTTAGGGATCTTGTTCTGGGTCCTACGAGTCCAGCTCGATGTTGTCCCACTAGTAGTCGTTGAGATGGGTTCGCCTTGCTGCGACATTTTCTATATAACTGTGGTACGGCAAGAAAGTTAAAAAAAATTATAGAAAAACTTATTGTGGTTGTGTGTATAACTTATGTGGTTAAGATATGGCCTCAGTTTTGCTTAGAAATTGTGCATCAATTATGATCATTTACAAGTGTAGTTCCCCATAAAAAGGAACAAGTGTAGATGGTCTGTTCTTATGCAAAAAAAGAGCAAGTGTAGTGCCCCCAAAAAAAGAACAAGTGTAGATGATCTGTTCTTATGCAAAAAAGAACAAGTGTAGTGCCCCCCAAAAAAAGAGAAATTGTATTGCCCCCCAAATAAAAAGAAAAAATATCGATGGGTTGTTTTTATGCAAAAAAAAAAAGAACAAGTGTAGATAGTCTGTTCTTATGCAAAAAAGAGAAAGTGTATTGCCCCCAAATAAAAAGAACAAGTGTACATGGTCTGTTCTTGAGCAATCATCACTGGCTATATATAGTGGCAGGGTAATAGTGGCAGGAAGAGGACAGAGTAGAAGAGGGTAATAGTGGCAGGAAGAGGACATATATTCAGACATATGAACACATCTAAATGCAGTACAGTATATTTTGTAAATTCTAGTATATTAACCTATGTATGTCACATTAACAAAGATAAGCATGAATCATATACTATGTATGTCACATTAACAAAGATAAGCATGAATCATATGAACACATCTAAATGCAGTACACATTCTACACGACATTTTGTAAATTCTAATATATTTTCTATGTACGTCACATTAACAAAGATAAGCATGAATCATATACTATGTATTTCACATTAACAGAGATAAGCATGAATCATATGAACACATCTAAATGCAGTACAGTATATTTTGTAAATTAGTATATCATCTATGTATGTCACATTAACAAAGATAATATAAGCATGAATCATATACTATGTATGTCACATTAACAAAGATAAGCATGAATCATATGAACACATCTAAATGCAGTACACATTCTACATCTAAAGCAAGATATCTTCTCACATCAATCACACAAGGAAAATAGGGAAAAAAGGGAGAAACCACTTTGACCTTCAAAACACTAGGGGTAGGCGGCGGCGGAGGCAGCGGAGGAGGAGGCGGCGGCGTCCAGGAGACGGCGGCGTCCAGGAGGAGGCGGCGGCGTCCAGGAGGAGGAGGCGGCGACGTCCAGGAGGCGACGACGACGAGGAGGCGGCGGCGGCGTCCAGGAGGCGGCAGTGTCCAGGAGGCGACGGCGACGAGGAGGCGGCGGCGTCTAGGAGGAGAGTGAGAGGGAGGAGGCGGCGGCGGGGTCGGGAGGCGCTTGGAGGGAGGAGGCGGTGGCGGAGGTCAGGAGGCGCTTCGAGGGAGGACACGATGGTCGGTGAGGAGTGAAAAGGAAACACTTAGTTTTTTTGCCGATTCAGATCTGGATCGGTAGAAAACCTAGTCGTAGGTCATCACCATCGGGCACAAGTATTAAGCCCGATACGGATGACAATCATCCATGACGGGCTACAAATAACAAGCCCGATACGGATGACACACATCCGTGACGGGCACAAACAAAAAGCCCGATACTGATGACAATCATCCATGACAGGCATAACTAACAAGCCCGATACGGATGATATACATCCGTGACGGGTTGAACTACTACGCCTGATAGAGATAACCTCATCTCTGACGGGCATTATTTATATGCCCGATAGAGATAAGCTCATCCCACTGTACAATTGAAATATTCCTTATTAATTGTATGTAATAATGATATTTAAGTTATAAAATCAATTATAATTAACTTCTACCCGATTTAAAATTGCTATTACATTTTTAAATGGTGTAAAATTTCTGTTAAAGTAAAATATGCCTTATTAATTAGTTTAAAATTGCTATTAAATTTTAAAAAATTATTATAATTAACCTATGCCTTATTTAAACAATGTAAATTTGCTATTAAATTTTAAAAACCATATGAAATTAAAATATGCACATCATAAGGCACCGGTACAAAATACTTCATTACTTATATCAATTTGCACATTACAGTACTACGAAGACTCTATTTACAAGGATATGCCTTCCGAATCGTCAAGGTTGATCTGAGGTCTCACATGGAGATTCTGGTTATATTCTTACTCATCGGCAACGTTGTCAACCCCAACAATTCTTGGTTTGCCATCCTTAACGACGTGCAGCCTCTTGTTTGCGGGGTCTTGTATATAGAAAATCTGCTCGACCTGCTTTGCTAGGACGAATGGTTCGTCCGCGTATCCAACCTTGGCCAGGTCCACTAAAGTGAATCCTTCCCTGTCGACTTTAACACCAGTGCGGATATTCACCCAGCTGCAACGAAACAAAGGGACTTTGAAGCTGCTATAGTTCATCTCCCAGATCTGCTCTATGCGGCCATAGTATGTGTTCGATCTAGCTTGATCCTGATATGCATCTATACGGACTCCACTGTTCTGCACTGTGCTTTTGTCATCTTGTTTGACGGTGTAAACGTGTATCCATTGATATCGTACCCTTGCCATGTGTCAACATCTCAGCTTGGGCCCCTTGCCAACCTTCGTATTATCTCACTTGGGCCATCGGTCGACCGTGCGATACGATTCTTGAACCATTCATTGAAGTGAGTACTATGTTCTCTGTTGATCCACATATCTGATCGACCCATGTTCTCCTGTCGAACCTTTGCTAGATGCTCCTCAAAGTATGGAGTTACTTCGGCCATATGTTGTAGCACAGTGAAATGAACCTGTGCATACGATGCCTGCTCGGGTACAATTCTTTTTTTGCCTGTTGTGCCAAGGCCTGCCAACCTTCCTTCGTGGCAAGACACAGGAACTCCAATAGGATCAGTATCGGCCATGTAATCGATGCAGAACTCAATAACCTCCTCCGTCGTGTACCTTTCAATGATGCTTCCCTCCGGTTTTGCTCTATTTCGAGCATACGACTTAAGAACTCCCATATACCTCTCAAACGGGTACATCTCCCTTAGAACAGCTGGACCACATAGTTTTGTTTGCTTCACTAGATGAATAGGGAGATAAACCATGATATCAAAGAAAGACAGTGGAAAATACATCTCCAAATGACACAGGGTATTGACAATATCAGTCTGCATCTTATCTAGATCTTTGGGATCTATAATCTTCTGACCGATTGCATTGAACAAAGCACAGAGCCGTTGGATGGTGTGATGGATTTTGGATGGTAGAATGCCTCTGATAGCAACTGACAAGATCTGTGTGATTAGCATATAGCAATCGTGAGATTTCATTCCAAGCAGTTTTAGATCCTCCAATTTAACGTACTTACTGATCCTTGTTGAATAGCCTGAAGGAACCTTAATATCAGCCAGGCATGATAGCATTGCGATCTTCTCATCCTTCGACAATGTATGGCAAGCTGGTGGGAGGTACACTCTTCCTGTCTCTTCATCCGTAACAGGCTGAAGCTCACTGCGAATGTTCAATTCCTGCAGATCTAGCCGAGCATTCAACCCGTCCTTTGTCTTTCCAGGCATATTAAGCAGTAGCCCGAGCAAACTATCGCAGCAGTTCTTCTCTACGTGCATTAGATCAATGCAATGCCGAACCTCAAGGTCTTTCCAGTATGATAGCCGCCAAAATATGGATTTTTTCTTCCACATACCCTTATCATTTGCCTTTCCACGTTTTCTTTTCTTCCCAAACTCATTAGTTATGTCTTTGACCATGTCGTGGACTTCGTCTCCACACAAATCCTTGGGAGTACTTCCAAGTTCTCTCCGACCGTTAAAAATTTTCTTCTTTCTTCTAATGGCGTGGCGTTGCGGGAGCCATCTCCTATGACCCATGTAAACCATCTTTCTTGATTTCTTCAGCCACCTACTACGTGTATGTTTCATACAGTCAGAGCAAGCCTTCTTTCCTTTCACGGTTTGTCCAGAAAGATTACCTAGTGCAGGATAGTCATTAATGGTGCAGAACAATAGAACTCGTAGCTTAAAGTTATCCTGACCATATGCATCCTAGGTTTCCACACCTTCTTTCCAAAGAATCTCAAGATCATCGATAACAGGCTTCAAGAACACATCGATATCATTGCCCGGTTGTTTCGGACCTTGGATTAACAAGCACAACATAATATATTTCCTTTTGAAGCACAACCATGACGGGAGGTTATAGTTCGCAATAAGAACGGGCCAAGTACTATGAGAACTGCTCATATCTCTGAAAGTATTCATGCCATCCATACACAGACATATCCTCATGTTTCTGGGATCGGCAGCAAAGTCTTTGTGCATTCGATCGATATTCCTCCATTGAATCGAATCCGCAAGGTGCCTAGCAAACCGTCGTTCCTTCTATCTTCGGCATGCCAACGCACTAACTTTGCTTCCTTGGGGTTGACAAATATTCTCTTGAAGCGATCAATGATAGGTAGATACCACACATCCTTCGCCGGACCACCCCACTTTGATTTCTTTCCCTCCCCCGCACTTTTCTTTCGCTTGTATCGAGAAGCCTTACACACAGGACAAGCATCTAGGTCCGCATATTGCTTGTGGTACAATATGCAGTCGTTTGGACAAGCGTGAATTCTACGGACCTCTAACCCCAAGAGACACAGAACCTGCTTTGCTTCATATGTCGTCTCGGGCAATGTGTTCTCTTCAGGAATCATGGCATTCAATATTCCCAAAAGTTCCGTAAAACTCTTGTCTGTCCACCCACTACTTGCCTTCAACTTCATTAGGTCCAAGGTAGCTGACAGTTTACTGTGCTTTGCCTTGCATCCGGCGTATAGAGGTCTCTCGGAGTCACTTTCCAACCTGTTGAACTTCATGGAATCTCTCTCGTTGTGAGCTTGCTCCTCAACGTCACGTAACATCTCTTGCAGCATATCAGGATCCACAACAACCATTTCACCGCCCAATGGAGATGGTATAAACATGTCGTGCTCATCTTCATCTTCATGATTGTCTGCACCACTTCTGTCTGCAGCTGCACCACTACCCGATTCTTGCTCTCTATGCTTCACCCAACATGTGTAGCCCTTCATGAATCCCCGTTGTATCAAGTGAGAGTGTACCTCCTCTCCGCTAAACATAATATCATTCTTGCAATCTCTACATGGACAACACATGTATTTGCTATTTCTTCTTCTCCTATCCTCCTCCGCAACATTCATAAAACTTAAAACGCCATCTCTATACTCCTTGCAATGACGTTTCAAAGTTGTCGCAGTCATCCAACTTCGATCCATTGCTGCACAATTTAATAAAATATTAGTTAACATATAACTAAATTAAAAAAAATTATTACAACCTTATTACTTACTTCTTAGATTTTTTCTGTTTTTCTTTGGAAAAAAAACAAAAAATTCGCCCCCTTCAACCTCCCACTAAAATAGTGAATAGTGGGATAACTTCGGACAACAGTCGGGTGGTCTATTTATAGTGTGCAAAATATATCTCAATCGGGCCAATGAACTGACATCTGTAACAGGCGCAAAGTTATCTCTAACGAACATAAATAAAAGCCCGTTAGAGATAAGGGTCATCGGTGACGGGCTTTAAAGCATATCTTAATCGGACCCGTATACCGAGCCCGTCACTGATGACCCTTATCTCTGACAGGCTCTATACACGGGCCCGATTGAGATATCCTAGGTCATCTCAATCGGGCCTAAACATATAGCCCGTCACGAATGAGTGTCATCGGTGACGAGCTATATGTATTTGGGCCTAGAGTATGACTACACAAGTATATCTACAACGGTGCAAATTTAGGTCCGATTGAGATGACTCGTTCTGACGACCCAATAGTCCAGTCATGTGGGGGTCCGTCAGAGATAAGAGGTTCTGTACTAGTGTACATATAAGCCTGCACGTGTACACACCATTGACATCAACTTCAAAAATATCACAAAAAATTCATACATGTATTTTCAAAAGTACTAGATGATACCCGCGTGTTGTTACGGGACATATTCAAAATTCAGTTTTAGGATAAAATGTGCATTCTGAAGCTAAAAAGAGAGAAAAACATGGACTTTGATGGTCCACGTCGTTGATGATTGATCCTTGATGAACAAACTATACATGATGCAATTCGGTCTCGACCAGTACTTGCTTTTGTTTATAATCCATTGTGAAATGAAAACACCCAACTCAAACAGTTCAAATTAATGGATTACGCATTTATAATTTGCAAAGGGAACCAACTTATAAATTGTAAAAAAAAAATTAACAGCCACGGTGTAAAATAGCACCTCTCAACCTAGAAACATCCAACTTGACCGAATGGATGATTTAGCTTATAGTGATCAGAAATGATGATGTCAGCCTTACTTAGCTGCATATGTATAGTCAGTAGTGCGACCCAAATCTTAAAATTAATTTAGGTAACACATTTAGTAATTAAGACAAAGAATAGGACGCGTGCGAGCTCATGAGTTAACATACAATGAAGTGTATTATTCATCTAAATGTTGTCACAATGTAGTATACAGTATAGAAGGTTGCAAATTGCAATGTATCTAGCGAGGGACAAAATTTAAATACTGTTCGGTGAATGCTAGGCAATTGAAACCCATTTGAGCCTCTTCCCATTCAACTTACCACATGTTATATGGTTGGTGAGGATTTCAAATTCTTTGTATGGCGGATCTACTCTTTGTATAACCATGGATCCAATAAATGTTATTTGCAAATTCATTAAGAAACTAATAATCAGATATGTAATGTAAATATATATGACGTTGAGATACGCAAAACAACTGATGTTGATGATGCAATACAATTTAGAACAAACTGAAAGGATATATATATGTGGAGCCTACAATTTAGAATACTGTTGCCATCAGAAACAACAGAAGTCTCAATTTATTGACAGAATATTAACATGTAACCCAAAAAAAGTGGATGCAAAGCAGATCGATATATGCATCAATTGCTGGAACTACTAAACGCAGATCGCTGATTTCTCATTGGAGTCATGGAAATCCATCCAGTGAACCGTATAGGATAAGAGAACAAAAACAAGGGAGGGGCTAGATCCAGGAGATATGCACTGATCTTGAGTGAGGCATACAAAACAAAGAAATTAGAGAGGAAAAAATCATTAAGCCCCCCGTGCAAATTCAATTGTGGCAAGCCGTCAAAACAAACTAACAATTTTAAAATGAAGGCATCCTACAGAACAGATTAAAGTAAACTAATCAGATGAAGTATTAGAGAGTCAGAGATCAAACACAAGCGGAGCTCGATCGATTCCTCCCGTCGGTGTGTGGCAGTGGTGGATTTCTCACCGTCACTCTTTATGGATGTAGTCGTCGCGTCAAATTCTAAGCGCAGTTAATGGAGTCCATCCGATAGCAGACGGTTCCAAGAAGGGGAAACGTAGAAGGGGGAGGTGGAAAGACGATGCGCGAACGACGCGGCTGGCGGCAGAACTGATGCGCGCTGTTGAGGATGGGAAACGACGGGAGACACGTTGGGCCGGAATGCCAGATCGTTGGATAGATGGGCTGATAGAGAAGGGAAACATGGGCTGCGCTTGGACAGACCTATCTAGGACATCCGATCTCGATCCTATGGCCAAATTTAATTGGGATGACGTGGCTTCACCATAGACCTACAAAATAGCATTAGTGGGGATGAATTGTATAGATATATAGGATTACATCTAGGTGCAAAGTCACATCTTCAAATTCATTCTATATTATAAAAAGTAAAAAAAGACAAAATTCTTACAGAATTATAACCTTATAACTGTCAAATTTTTTTTGTTGCATATAAAATATAATGAATTTGAGGTTAACATTTTATCCATAGGTGTAATATTATTGAAAGTACATGTCTGATTTTTTTTGATTTTTTTGATGATATTTGTTAGTTGATGTGCGTGGTATGTATACTTAAAGGCTTTTGTGCATATCTATGTTCCCATGATATATACATCACATGTAAATGCTTTGCTTGCTCTTTCTGCTTGCATCGGCGGTAGACTATAGTCTGTACAGGTGGAAAGGGCATTAGGATTTGGATGTGAGTTTAGACTATGTCGATGCAACTAAACATGGTATTTTTCTGTTTCTTTTAGTTTGAAGATTTTGTTTCAACCAATTATTTTTCTCAATAACAACTTTATTTTGCTATTTTCAATAATCCATTCACTACTACAGAAATGATCTTTCTGGACGAGGCCCCCAATAGTTTCCAGGCGGGCCATAAGTGGCCACGCCTAGAAAAACCGGTCCCGAGGGGCCAGTTGTTGGCCCGCACGGGATAATGCGTTATCCCGTGCGGTCAGCTTAAGCGGCCGTACAGGATATTATCACGTGCGGTCCACCTAACGGATCGCACGGGATAATGCGTTATCCCGTGCGGTCCGTTAGGTGGACCGCACGCGATGATGCACCATAAAGCAGCTTCCACCCTCGATAGTGCCACTTTGAACCTGGTGTTTCTCTCTTCAAAAAAAGACAATTATAGAGGGAAAGGTTTTCAACTTGAATTTTTCAATTGGAATCAATACAAAAGGTACCATGCTTGTACTTCTATTCCATTTGCTTCCATTTTTAAAATTTTTTATTGATTTAATGTGAAGATATTTGAATTTTTTTAACTCGGTTTCTGTCTCCAAAAATAGACATTTTCTTTTGGTGGGAGGTTTAGAGTTGAAATCTTCGATTAAAATCAATATAAAAGGTAATATGCTTGATCGTCTCCTTCATTTGTTTTCGTTTTTGTAAAATTTCATTGGTTGAATGCGAAGATATGTAAAGTTGTGTGAATTGTTATTTTGTGCTATGTTTGTAATTTGTAGGTCAAATATTTTGTTTTTTTGATTGAACCAATTTTTGGTAGCTAATATTGTCTCAGTATTATTATTTGCTGTGAATGAGGTTTTAGCTAAAAGTAGGATTTAAGTTTAATTTGTTTATTTAGAAAACACCGGCATTATAATATTAATTAGTGATGTGAATTTTTTTAGATGGATTGGACATGGATGTATGAGACAGGGAGAACTCATCCGGTGTTCATGAGAGAAGCATCAACATTTATTGATAAGGCTAAGGCACACGCTTTGAGGGAGAATAGGAAGGATATTTTTTGTCCTTGCGTGGATTTGCAAGAATCAGAAGATGTGGAAAGATCCGAATGTAATTCTGAGACACATAATTCAGCGTGAATTTGTGGAGAAATACACAGTTTGGACTTATCACGGGGAAGTCGCCCCTCCTGTAGAGATTCGTGATATTTGGTTCGATCAGGCAGAGGATTTTATAATTGAGGACATGTCCTGTCAAATGACTGGTGATTTTGGCGGCTCTGGTTTTGACGCCGCAGAGGTTGATATTGAACTTGATCTTGAAGATATGTTGCGGCACGCTGAACCAGAGGTCCTAACAGAGAAAACAAGAGATTTAAACAATTGGGAGGCGTTGCAGAAATCAGCGAAAGATCTTTTGTACGATTAATCAAAGGAATGTGACATGGAGTATACGGTGTTGCGGTTGGTGCTAGAACTTCTTAGATTGAAGGCCAGGCACGGATGGTCTGATACTAGTTTCAATGACTTGATGGGTCTCCTGAGAGCTATGCTTCCTAAGCCTAACTTGTTGCCAGCTAACACCTACCAAGCCAAGAAACTGATATGTCCATTATCACTTGGTGTGGAAAAGATTCATACATGTATTAATCACTGTGTACTTTATCGCAATGAATACGCTAACTTGGACAAGTGTCCAACTTGTGGGGCGAGTAGGTACAAAAAGTATAACAGTGCCACCGATAGTGATGTTGCCGAACCAAATGCATTAGTCGAGCCAGGAAAAAAGATTCCGGCCATGGTGATGTGGTACTTGCTAGTGAAAGATCGCATGAAGCGATTGTTCTCGAACCCCGCCGACGCCAAGTTGATGAGATGGTCAAGAGGGTCAAAAAACAGATGGTATGATTCAACACCCCGCCGATGCTCGACAATGGAGAAACTTTGATTCGAAGCACCCAAAATTTGCAAATGATCCGAGAAATGTAAGGTTTGCGTTGAGCATAGATGGAATGAATCCGTTTGGTGACCTAAGCAGCTCGCACAGCACTTGGCCTGTTCTGCTCACCATGTATAACCTTCCGACATGGTTATGTCAGAAGCGAAAGTATGTTTTGTTGACTATCCTTATACAAGGGCCAAAACATCTTGGCATCGATCTAGATGTGTTTCTTGAACCTTTGATGGAGGATATGCAAGAAATGTGGGAAGAGGGTCTACGATTGTATGATGCGTACCGACAGGAGTATTTTACTCTGCGTGCTATCATATTTGTTACTATAAACGATCTACCAGTAAATTTTTCCTCTCAGGACAGATTAAAGGAAAGACCGGATGTCTTATATGTCTGGACAACACATCGTACATATACCTGACCTCGTCAAAAAAGTTAGTTTACATGCGTCATCGTCGTTTCTTACCATAGAAGCATAGGTATCGTGCGATGGCTACCTTTTTTGACAAAACTGTTGAGGAAGGTACTGCCCCCGAAGCAAAGGATGGTTCCACGGTGTTCAAGCTGACAAAGAACATAAAGGTCGTGTTCGGCAAGGGAAAGACAACTTTAGGCAAGAGGAAGAAAGAAGTGGTAGAAAACACGCTGCCCTTCAAGAAACATTCAATCCTTTTCTAGTACCTGACGTACTGGAAAGACCTGGAGATTCGTCATGCCATCGATGTCATGCACCTCGAGAAAAACGTGTTCGACAGCACCATCGAGACTTTACTTGACATCCCAAGTAAAACAAAGGATGTGTTGAAGTCATGTAACGACCTGGTCAATTTGGGCATAAGGAAAGATCTCCACCCGATAGAGCTAACGAATTGTAAGATTGAGATTCCACCGGCATGCTACTCAATGTCAGTAGAAGAGAAAAAAGCTTTCTGTAAATGTCTTCGTGGATTGAAAGTGTCAACTGGATTCTCATCGAATATCCGGAAACTAGTATCAATGAAAGATTTGTCGATTTCTGGATACAACGCTCACGACTGCCATAAGATGCTTACGGTATTCCTCCCTATCGCTATAAGGGCGGTGAAACCAGTGCACACCAAGGTAGTGATAACAAAGCTGTGCTATTTTTTTAATCGAGTTTCACAGAAAGTTTTTGATCCAGAAGAATTAGGACCCCTTCAGAAATTCACAGTCGAGACAGCTTACCAGCTAGAGATGTTTTTTCCTCCATCGTACTGGGACATAATGGAACATCTCATTGTTCACATTGTCCCTCAAATTATTGAACTTGGTCCTCTATACCTACATCAAATGTGGGCTTACGAGCGATACATGGCCGTTCTGAAAGGGTATGTCCGTAATCGTGCTCATCCGGAGGGCTCGATGATAGAGGGTTACACAACCGAGTAGGTTGTCGAGTGTTGCCTAGATTATATGAGAGATGTCAACCCCATTGGGACACCGGTGCCTCGACATGATGGAAGGTTATCTGGGAAGGGTACTGTGGGAAGAAAATGCTTCAACAGTGGTATCAGATGCACACAGCACACAGCAGTGTTCTTCAACAACTCGCCATCGTTGCGCCCTACATTGAGCCCTACATTGAGCAACACACTTCCGAGATCAGAGCATGCAATCGCCTACGTGCCGCCTCCACGAGGCCGAGCCCGCTTACACCTAGCAGCAGCAGCTTAAATAGCACACCCGGGAAGGACTTCCCGGTCGGTCACCCATCCCTAGATTTCTCCAGGCCAAGCACGCTTAACTTTAGAGTTCTTTGGAGATGGGCTTCCGGAAAAGAAGTTGCAACTTGTTGCATGAGTATCCTATCAATCCTATTATGCCCTGGGCCGGGGTGTTACATCCTCACCCCCTTAAGAGATCGACGTCCTCGTCGATCAACCCCAAGCCAGGAACTCCCTCTCTTGGCCACGTCCGTGTGTCCAGTGCCAGCGCATGTGCCATGCTGTGTGACCATACCGGGTCCACACCAACCATGCACACCATGCCTGCGCAACTGCGACACACCCATGTCCAGTGCCACCGCTGTGGACACTCCGAGTATTATACCATCCAGTGTCCAACGCGACCACCACATACAATTGAAGGAGTGGGATCCAAACACGCATAAATAGCCACTCGTCCCAAAGTGCCCATGGTCGCGGTTGACACCTTTTGCTATAATAACCGGAATACCGAGTAGTGAGCGCAAGAGATAACCATAAGATAGCTTGCCAGTCCACTCCGTCATATGCTCGTCAAACCACACGAAGGCGGCGACCAAAAACATACCCCAGTGACTCGATCCAAAAGCGCTATCCCCAATTATCTCAAGCGATCAAAACCCGTTACTCATGCTTAGCTAGTCCCCAGGAATGCGACTAGCCTCACACTTTCATCGCAAGCAATTAATCAACATAGCAAGTGCCATAATAGGGTTAAAGTGCAGCGAGGTACATGACACATAATAGGGTCCGAGGTCCCAACATACAACACATAAATATAGCAGCGGAAGTCTCAGATAGAGCTCATAAGCAAAAGATAAAACCGGTGGTGCCACAACCCCACTAGGGCAAACCAACCAGGCAAGAGCCAAGCTGCAAGAGATCACTCATCACCCTCGCTGCCCTCAGCAGAGCAATGACCACACAAGAAGCATAACTCATAACCGGTATCCTCACCTGAAACAGCAGCGCCGGATTAAGTACAAGATTGTACTCGCAAGTCTTACCCAAAATTATATATACATAAGGGAGAGAGAAGTATGCAAGCTTTCTAGCCTATAGTGGGTCTCTAGGTTCAACATTTGCATAAAGCTAATTTTATTGAGCAATTAATGAGTAAAATAAGCAAGGACGAGCAAATCTAGCATCATTTTAATTTATGGACAGCAAGTATATAAGCAAATGAGCCCAAACGGTGCTCTCATCAACAACCATGGACTACCAAAGTCCATACTAACATGGCACAACATGCCAACCCCACTATCAAACATAATCCCATCCATAATAATCCGCATTTGATGCTAACATAACTGACTAACACATTAAGCATTGTTCATAACCGAGGACGCGGCTATTCGAATAGATTATACTCTGATCAGAGCTGTACAACTGGACCCACACGAAATGAACAAGGGTCAAATGCTACACACCCCGTCGAGTGCGGTACACAAATGATTCAAGCTCATTACATGCCCTTTCTTAGCCCCACCCCAACCACCTATACCACGCTGGGGTTCCCGACGACTCAGTCACGTGCGTGTGTGATGTGACCAAGGCGGGCGCGCCACGCGGGAGGCACCCCCGGCCAAACCTAGGCACCCGAGGCCCTCCAAAGGCTACCTGCCTCACGACTCTCCAACGTGGTATAAATGATCACAATAGAACTAGTAAGAACAAGCCGGTAAGTACGTAGGGTGCTTGATTAGATGTCAAAATGTTCGGTCCTTAACGACCTAGACGGGGCTACTTGCATCAGGGGAAACCAACCTCCCATCATCGCCCTATCACCCGTCCAAGTCCAATATATTTCATCAACCATTATTTATTGTAAGTGCTCAAGTTTTATGCCCAATAATTTAAGTTGTCTATATACCACAATTAATAGTACTGTCCATCTCTATAGTTCTATTAGCACTAAGCATGGCTAAGCATTAATGAATAAGACATCCCAAGTAATCCCAACCAGTGGTAATAGGGTATAATGACAGCAATATCACTAGAACTGAATGCATAAATAGGTTCTACCCATACACCACAAACCGACAATATTAATATCTAGGCAATGCATGCATATATATACGTATAGATTGCAACCAAATCATTTTTAGAGAAAGCATAGGTCCTATATGCTTAGGTGCTTGCCTTGCTGCTGAGGTAGTCACTATCCTCCTCTGGATATGGCTTGTTACTCTCTGGAATCTCCGAATCTATCGAAAAGAAGCAATATGCGAATAAGAGCCAAATAAACATGCATATGCAAAATGATCAATAAATTATGAAATAAATACAGTGGGTAGATCATATTTTAACTTGAATTTAGGTGAAATAATCACCAGATTATCACTTATGGTTTGGGAGATATGAAAATGACAAGCTCTCAGATGCTGAAAATGGCAATCCTACAAATAATTAAGTCTACTTGAGAGCATTACAAGCAACTTGCAACTCAAACCAAGTTTTTACAAGTATGATTATTTTTATTGGGAAGTACATCATTCACAGGTCCTAAGAAAAATTATTTCACAGCTATACGTGTTGCCATTATTTATATATGGGTTTTACAAGTTAAAAACATAGGAATGCTAAATAAACTCCTAAACATGATTTAAGAGGTAGTTTTGTCAAAAACAACACGACAACATCAAAGAGTACTATAATATAAGCTCAAGAAAAAAATGGTTTCACAATTTTAGCTTTTACCAACAATTTCTTACGAATTTATTAAGAGGTAGACCACGCAAGGGATACATATAGTTATTTATATTTTTACTGGGAAAACCAGTACAAAAATTGGTCATTTTTATTTTACAACATTGAAGAGCTCTGTTTTATGAATCTACAGGAATTTGGTTCACTGAATTCGGGGTTCATATTAATTAGTTACGGATTTTTTTAAAGTTCATACCTCTTTTAGCTCAAAAGCTATCTCAGAAATCGATTTCTATTTTCACTCCCTTTTTCTCCAACTTCCACCGGATTTCGCTCACATGGCAGCAACCTGTACCTAGGGTCGTGCAATGCTAAGGCCTCGGTCTGATGGCAGGAGATGGAGCAAGGCCTTGGGCTGATGTCAAGAGACGTTGCCTAGGGCTGCTTCAACCGAAATCAAAAGAGATGAACTCGGGGTGAGTTGCAGCCACCTTCTAGCTGCAGCAATGGAGTGGACAACCTAAAGAACATTGCTATAAATGTTCAACAAGGAGGGAATTCAAAAGAGGCACCATGGATGAAAAGGAAGCTCACCAAATGGAGGAAAACAAAATGCTGCTGTTGCAGCCCTACAGCCTGAAACCACCACTCTCTTATTCCATCTCGATCTCTCTCAACTCTCTATGCATGTGCAAGATGTTGGGATGGATGGAAAGCTTGGATGATGGGGATTGTTGTGGTCTAACATGCAGGGATTGATCTTGGGCTATTGGATAGGATTTGGGGAGGAGAAGTGAGATGAGAGCTCAGCTTGAGAAAGAAAAGAAAGAACAAGCAGTGAAGATGAAAGGGGAGTGAAAGGGGAGCAAGAAGAAGGGGTTTTCTCTCCCCCCCCCCNCTGCCCCCCCTTAAGTCCTAAGGTGGGAGCACGCCCATGGGTGTGTTGTGGGGCTAAAGAGGCACCCAAGGTCGGTGACAAGTGGGCCCAACTCGTGGCTGTCTTTGAGGGTGAGACGGGTGGGTGAAAAACTGAGTATAGATTCATTCTTGCAATTTCTAAGATTTATTTTCTTTCCCTCTCTTGGTAAATTCAATTTGACTAGGTAACACTTGTTCAACAATTCAGGAATTTGGTGTGGTGGTAGGTGTTGGTTTATAGGTTCCATTTTTCAAGGTTTCACACATAAATTCCAAGTATTTTAAATCTGGTGAAAAGATGAAATTGGTTAGACTGAAAGTTGGTTTGAATTTTTAGGAGGCCAAAACAGAGAGTAAAAATTCCACAAAATTTATATTTAGTGATGACAATTAAACTAATATTTTAATAAAACATTAAACATGTATACTTTTGTCCAAGCTATTGCTCAAATAGAAGTGGTTCCAATTTTGCTGATTAGAGTTAATTTTGTTATCGCATATGATCAAATTGCAATATAGTAAATATGAAATCTAAAGGATAACAAATGCACTTCTAAATACCTGGTTATGAGCCTAGGGTTGTTACACTTTTCCCAGTGGCTGAAGGATCAAAAGCTATCGTGTGGAGAATCAATCGAGGAAAAAACGATAGAAAGACTTGCAGCTGGCCCAACAAGCCTTGTGACCTCATGGCAAGAGTATGACATCGGCGGATATTCTTTTTACACAAACAGCAAAGATAGGAAAAGCTCAGCGCAGAACAGTGGGGTTCGTGTCGAAGCGTTGCAACAGGGCAGAACAAGTCTTACTACGGGATCATACAAGAAATATGGGAACTTGACTACAGTTTAAACATTCAGATCCCTGTTCTCAGATGCCAATGGGTGAAAGACAGCATGGTAGATAAATTTGGATTTACGTGTGCTGAACGGAGTAAAATTGGACATAAGGATGATCCATGGGTCCTTGCCGAGCGTGTTGCACAGGTTTTTTATGTGAAGGACCCTTTCGATGAAAAGATGGACATTATTGTATCGGGCAACCAACACATCATTGGTATCGACAACATTCAAGACACACGCGATTATAATCAATATGACGCCATTGAGTTATTCACAGATCTTCCTACGCGGATGAAATGCATTGAGAGTGTCCTCGACGAATCAAAGTTTGCATCCGTGCGGAAGGATGTTAATCCAAAAATTATGAAACGCTAGTTTGTTTTTGTGTACAATAAGTTTTTGTGAGCAAATGTGTGGTTGTATATCGAACTTATGGTATTTGTCTGGATGATTAATATGTTAATTAATTAATATGTGATCAATTGATATATTAATATGTGATGAATTTACATTGATTTAGGTGTGGATGATTAATATGTATATCGAACTTATGGTATTTGTGTGGATGATTTATATTAATAAATGGAATAGTATTTACATTAATTAATAAAATTAATATGTGCATAGTTGTGTAGTTTTACATGGAGTAATTAATGAATAGAATAATATTTACAATAAGTAATATATTAGTTAATAAAATAGTATGTACACATGTTCATAAAATTAATATGTGCATTGATATTTTTGATTAATACAAGGGCAGCGATTATCCCGTGTGGGCGGCTTAAGAGCCCGCACGGAAAACTATATTTCCGTGCGGGCGATTTAAGCGGCCCGCACGGAAATACTATCTTTCCGTGCGGGTAGTTTAAGCGGCCCGCATGGAAAGATAATATTTCCGTGCGGGCTCTTAAGCCGCCCGCACAGGATAATCGCCACCTATATATAGGTGCGCGGGCTCTCGAAATTTCTAAGTCCAGGCAAAACCCTACACCCGTGCCGCCAGGCTGCCCAAATCTCGCGCCGACCGCCGACCGCCGCTAGCCACCCATCCCGCGCACGTCGCCCTTCCCCATGCACCCATATCTCTCTCTCGTCGCCAGCCTCAAGACCTCGAGCGCCGGCCACTCCCCGACGCCGCCGACCTCACCGACCGCCTCACCGCTGCCGAGCGCCGAGCACCGCCGCTCCCCGACGCTGCCGGCCTCACCGACGCCGCCTCCCACCGCCCCGTGCGCCGCCCTCAACCTGGACGCCGCCAGCCTCACCGACCGCCTCACCGCCGCTGAGCACCGACCGCCGCCGCCGGCCTCACTGACACCGCTGGGTGAGTAAAGGATTGCGAATTGTTTCTGTTTGCCTCTTGGCTGTTTACAGTTGTACATTGCAACATGCATAATGTGTTAATTAACGCCATTACTTGATGTAAAGATGGAAATGTGAAACATATATGCATGCTTGATGAGATGAATGTGTTGCAAAATTTCTTTTATTGAGAATTAATAACTGTGAACGTATTCCTTGATGATGTATACTGTGAACTTGTTATTCTTGATGACGTGGTTACACACAATTGTAGCTAATGGTGACACTTATATAGGATTTATTGTCAAATTATTGTTGTATGTGATGTGAAATTATTGTCAAATTTTTTGTAAATTTCTGATGATATATATGTGATGGAAAAGTTTATATATGAAATTAGATGTTTATTTATGTATAATATTAATACTCTAAAAATGTTAATATTATGTGTAATATTTGTATTATACATATGTATAATATATGTGATGTTTGTAAATTAGATGTTTATTTATGTATAATATTAATACTCTAATATTAGCATTTTTTAATATATGTATAATATTAGCATTTTTTAATATATGTATAATATGAGCATTTTTTTATATATGTATAATATATGTATAATATACTTTAATATAATATTAGCATTTTTTAATATACATAATATTTGTATTATACATAATATTAGCATTGTTTGTAAATATATGTATAATATATGTGATGTTTAAAATTTGCCCCAAATTTTAATACTCTAAAAATGCTAATATTATGTATAATATTTCTTCCGCCTGGTATTTTAGTTAAAATCAGATGAAAATAAAATTAATTGTGTTACAACCAACCGTAGATCAAATGTCGAACGAGAAAGCTCCCTCCGATGCACCCAACGTTGAACCAACGCAAGAGGTTTCGAGCGAAGGCACATGGCAAACACCAAGCGATCCGATGTGTCATATCGAAGTTACGCCAGCACCACCGGTTGAAGAAGACCCCGACTACATCCTTATGGAGCAAGCAGTAAGTCGAACCGTAGTGTTATAAACTAATCCGTCTCCCACTCGGTCGCGTTTAACTTTTTCTGATGTACGAACAGATGAAAACAAGATGCCAGTCAAAAAGAAAGGCTGCCAAGTCTGCCGTCATAGCCGAAGGCGAGATGGACACGACAACGTCCGGTCCGGTAGAAACCGACACCGGAGAAACGCCCGGTCAAAAGAGAAGACGTGCTAAGAGAAGTAAGACCCAAAGCCCCAAGGAGACATACTATATCACCTCTCTGAACCAGGATGGGAAGCCAGTAGAGCCCAAGGTAGCAATAACAAAATTCAGCACCACCTACGGTGTAGTGGCCAGAACCCACGGCCCTTTAAATGTAGATTCCTGGGAGCAGGTGGATGACAACATGAAGAACTTCATGTGGAACGAGTTGCAGAAGTGGCTTGTATATCCGTCTGGTTCAGAGGCTCTGGGAAAAGAGTTTGCCCTAAAAACGATGGCGCATCGGTGGAGGCAGTGGAAATCGGACATGAACACTCACTACGTGCAAAAGAACAAGACTCCATTCGCCGACTACGGTGGTATTACGCCCGCTGAATGGGACACCTTCGTGGCAAAGATGACAAGCCCAGAAGCCTTAGCGCGGAGGAAAAAGATGTCCGATCTAGCTAAAAGGAACAAATACCCGCACCGGTTGGGCTCGGGCGGCTATGATGGCCACGTAGAGAAGTGGCGAGCAACTAAAGAAAAGTTTGCCGCCCAAGGCAAGCCCCTGCTTGTAGATGCACTGAAGGAAAGAAGCAAAAACTGGGTTTGGGAACAGAGCACGGGGCAAGTCACCGACGAGGGAGAGATCCATTTCGAGGATCGGGATATCGAGCGTGTGACCAGTAGTCTGAAGGACATTGCGGAAAAAGAGAAAACAGGGGAATTCATTGCCAAGAGGGAAAATGATCAACTAACAGCTGCATTAGCCAACCCTGAACATTCTGGACGAGTAAGGGGTCTATTGTCAAGGACGAGCTGGAAGGAAGGGTTTCCAGAGGAAGCTATGAGTTACAAGAAACGGGACAGGTACAAACAGAAATTGGAAAAGAAGATAGCAAAACAAGTTGAACAACATTTCTACTCTCTTGTTGCTCAAAATCGTCAAGCCTTCCCAAACTTGTTCCAGCAATCCGAAGAACCCACAGTACAGGCACCAAGCAGTGTCGGGTCAGTAGACACCGCACCTTATCCAGTAGATAACATAACTGCCCCGACGCCGTGCAGCCTACTCGTGCCGATAGGAAGGGCCGGGAAGAGAAAGGAGGTGGGTACAAGACTTGCGATACCAGGGCGTCAAATCGCTGAAGAATATGCAAGGGTGCAAGTGGCCAAGGTGCATACAGAGCATACTAGTTTAGAGATAGATATTCCAACACCGGAAGGGATACAATTGCTTGGGGATGCGTTGAATCAGTTTATACTATGGCATCGACGAGATATCCTGCTGGTCGGTCCATCGCCTTCAACCCCATGCCCGCCGGCTCCAAAGATTGCTGTTGCGCCTGCACCGCCTTCTCCCCCAGGGCAAGATTCGCCACCTAATCGGCCTGCCTCCCCACCTCCCTCCTCCCCTAAACCAGAAGGTCTAGGTTCGCCCATCTGTCAACCCCTGAAGTCCACGCAGAACAACCTCCTCCGACATCACAGTCAGCATTGGCGCTACCTGAAAGGCCTCTTCTGAGAAGCACAAGTCTTCCAAGTCCGACCAAGCATGAACCTCGTCGGCTTATCCCAACAATGATTAGGTCAACTTATGATAAGAAAAAAATGGCCGTATACGAGGAAAGGTTAGTGTTCCAGGCTTTCAGAGGGGGAGCGCCGACTGACAAGAAGCAGGATGAAACTCCACAGTTGTCAGATTCACAAAAATCGGTGAAAATCAAATGGAGGACCTGCAAAACTGGACTTCCGACGAAGTGCCAGCAAAGTACGCGTTCGGGAGGCCGTTCCTGCCGCTGCACGTCATGGAAAGTCTGCCTTGGGAAATGAGGCTAATGCATGACTGGTATCTGAAGGCATCTAAAAAGGGCCTGGGCATGATTACTGTGAAGGTCCCGGATAACGCTTTCACCAGTGGATCAAATGGGATGCTGGTAATCGATTTCAACGACCTTCACGCATTATTCAAGCTGGACAAATTGGATATAAATCTCGTTGCTGCGTTTTGCCTGTAAGTCAATCGTATTTAATGTCATAAATGAATTCATTTGCTAACTAACTTCTAATAAATTACCCGCTTTATTACTTAGGATGCAATTCCACGCTACCGAAAAGGCCAACCATCCAGTAGGATACATCAACCCAATAAGGGTTTGCTGGACGGAACACACGGTGAATATTCGTGCAGATTCCGCTGAGCTCAAAGGTAAAACGACGTCCGAGAAAAAAGAGGTCATCGAAAAAATGCACAAGAAAAAGATGGTCAGCGTAGCACTGTACTTGGGCAGAGCGATGGTCGCGCACAAAAACAAAACTGTCCTCTTGGTCCCTTATGCGTTGAGGTACGTAATATTTTTCTGTACTACTGATATTTTAGTATGATATCACCTACAGTTAACATATCTTCTTTGCAGCGATCACTGCATACTTTTTCTGGTATATCCGCGGGACCACTTGGCCGTAGTGATGGATCCGGCACACTATGGCGAGGAAACATTTACAGAGTTTCTCATTATATTAAATTTGTAAGTCTGTTATGCACCATTTACTAAATATTGGCTGTTGTACTCTCGAAGACACATAATTGACTCAAACAATTATTTTATCTTTATAGAGCACACAAATATTACGTAGACCACGGTGGAACAACTAATAATCCACAAAAGAAGAAACTTCTCGTGAAGACAAGATGGCCGGTAATTACATCTCCGTTATTCCGACATTTCTTATATATACTTCTTTCACTCAAAATATTGATGTATACAATTTTATTCAACATAGTGTTTTAAGCAACCACCACAGACTAATTTATGCGGATACTACGTATGCGAGATGCTTAGACTCAATGGGAGATACACTACAAAGTTTGAAGAAGTAAGTCCAGAGAAAATATCTTTTTACACATTATAAGATCTTGTATAATTTTCCTAACTATAACAATGTGTATTCCTTCTTAAACAGATCCTGTCCATTCCAGTTGTAGCGAACCGGTTCGACGATCGAACCATACTAAACTTGTGTGCAGATATTTGCTGCTTCATCCGCCGCGATGTCTGCAACCATTTGGGCGATTTCTACGATCCGGAGAGCCAGCTTGCGACGGAAGATGCCTTCAAACGACTTAGAGAGTGGGAAAAAGAACATATGTATACTACCTAGTACAAACATTTCTAATTAAGTATATATTTTATGTGTTTTTTTGAATTTTTGTAAATTGCGAGACGCGATGATATGTATATATGTGTGGCGTACAATTTAATATCTTAATTCCATGAAAAAATAATTAATTACATTTAATTCTTAATACGTACGATGTGTATATATACTATTACTGAGAGAGAGACGGAGGGATGGGAGGGAGGGAGAGATAAGCCAATATATGCACATAAAATAATATATGCATAAAAAATAATATTTTATATGCACATAAAATAATGGGTAGATCAATCTTCCCGTGCGGTCCACTTAAAGAACCGCACGGGAAGATCGATTATCCCGTGCGGTCGGCTTAAGCGGCCCGCACGGGATAATGAATCTTCCCGTGCGGGCCGCTTAAGCCGACCAAACGGGATAATCGATCTTCCCGTGCGATCTTCCCGTGCGGGCAGGCCTTCCGCACGGGAAGATGCCTTTTGACCCGCATGGAAAGACCGTTTCTGTAGTAGTGATTGCAACAAGAGCACGAGCATTGGTAGTCGTAAAAAAATAGAATACGTGTTTTGCTATGAAAATTAAAAAAGAAATCACGAGTTGAACATAGTTGAACATAGAAATTTTATATCCAAAGAGTTGGGGGCGACGGTAAGGAGCACGAGCTGATGAATGAGAGAAATGGACGAATTTCAGCTCAACGATAAAATTGAAAGACTAAACTTATTCATTTGGCACGAGGCAATGGAACTTTCATGAATGAATATACTAGTTAGATATCCCTACGTTGCTAAAAAAATTAAAAATGGATCCAAATGTTTTTAATTAGCTACTATTTATATTACTACAGTAAACTCACCACTTCTATCCCTGTTGACATGGAGGATATAAAAGAGTAGTACAACATATGTGAATGTTTGCAAAAAATTTGGAAATATACGTTTTTTCTATCGAAATCGCAAAAATATATTGTTTTGGACCGAAATGATAGAATTAGACCGTCGTCGTGATGCCGATTAGTGAGATCGTCGCACTACACTAGATAAGGTCACCTGTGACGGGCCCAAACCCGCACCTTTGACGGATTTGGGCTTGGTCAGTGATCAGTGGTCACTGGTGAGTCCTGTCACCTTTGACGGCTGGCCGGCCGTCAGAGGTGACAAACATCTCTGACGGGAAAATAAATAGACGTCCGTCAGAGGTGTTGGTCCCCGCTAGCTTAGGACCAGTTAGAACCCGTCACAGGTATCTCATCTCTGACGGACACATAAACAAAAGGCCGTCAGAGGTATTAGTCTCCGGTAGTTAGAATCCGTCACAGCTGGGCTACCTGTGACGGGCAAGAAAGTAAAGGCCCGTCACAGGAGAGTCAGCTCTGACAGTCGCGGTTTACGAATCCGTCACAGGATGATTACCTGTGACGTCTTTTTTTTATGACCCGTCACTGATGTGTTAAATCCCGAAAAAAATAAATACTAAATATTGGCTAGCCTCAGGATTTGCTAGCCATGCCCTCTGAAAAACAGAAAGATCACAGATACATGCCAGCCAGCGCCAATATCACATGCATTCATCAATTCATCAATTCATTCATCAATTCATTCATCATTTGCATCCCATTTCCCCCAAAATCACCCAAAAAGCATTAGATTTCAGATCCACTATGGCCTCAGTTCTGTTCTGTTCAAGCATTCTGCATCAATTAGTATCATTTGCATCAAGGACAAAAAAACAGAGGGAATCAGCTAAGACAGAAGGAGAAGCAAGTGTCCCAAAAAAACAAGTGCACATAATATGTTCTTATACATAAGACCAAGTGTAGATAGTCTGTTCTTAAGCATCCATTCATTCATCAATTCATTCATCATTTGCATCCCATTTCCCTCAAAATCATCCAAAAAGCATTAGATTTCAAATCCACTATGGCCTCAGTTCTGTTCTGTTCTGCATCAATTAGTATCATTTGCATCAAGGACAAAAAAACAGAGGGAATCAGCTAAGACAGAAGGAGAAGCAAGTGTCCCAAAAAAACAAGTGCACATAATATGTTCTTATGCATAAGACCAAGTGTAGATAGTCTGTTCTTAAGCATCGACAAAAAGGTTAAGTGTAGATAGTTTGTTCTTATGCATAAGACAACCAACAATAAAACCTAAAAATGGACAAGTGTAGATAATATGTTCTTATTCATCACTGGCCATTTAAGTCCATCCAAATGAACGACACAACAGGGCAACGCAAAATACGCATGTCATAAAAAACGACAAATAATTTGAAAATGGAGGGAGTAGTAAAGAGGTAATGTTCCAAATCAGTTTTAAATCTCTTTTCTAAGAAAATATACACAGGTGACCATATCCATCCAGTGAAAGTAAATTACATAGCATACCGTACCACAGAACCATAGAAACAACTATTTTTATATCACAGAAAATTGGATAACTGTTTTGTTCACGACATCACAAGTAGCCCAGTTCAATCGTCTATTACACGTGAAAACGTCCTTTCTTGTTCATTATTTGGGCGAGAATGAAGGCGCACAGTTCGCCTCTGATAGCAGGAGGGTTGATGGGTGAAACCTTCCAGGCAGCTCTACCTTTCTGTTCAATAATACATAAGTTAGCACGTTTATAAGATTAATATTTGGTATTGAAATGTTTGAATTTGCCATTAGCAACAACCTCAGGGTCGAAATTTTTGACCTCTCTTAGAAGTGTCGACATATTGTGGCACACGTGGAAACCGCACTGGTCCCCGATCTGTTGTGCGCATGCGAATTTGGTGTCATGATAAAGTTGGTCCTTGCCCTCCTTGTACCTACCACCCTTTTCCACATATGGTCCCCAAGCCATATTTAAGGCCTTGATGATTTCAGTGAAATTATACTCCTTTGCCTTACTTGAGTTAAGGTAGTAGACCCTACTCCATTTAGGTACAATGACTAGGAGAACCCAATGTCGCCTACGCGGTGGTTATGTAGCATTAGTAATAAGAAACTTAGCTTCAACAACAATATACACGAAATGATTATTGTCTTCTTACTCTTGATTGTGCGCGCACATGATGTACTCCTTGTCTTGGTGGGCCCATAAGCACCGGTTCACGTAGTCAACCAATTCATTGAAGTTATTTTGCAGATTGACCTCATTGACCATTGATGGATCAAGGAACCCAACTTGATTACCAAGGCGACGACCCTCGATCCAACACAACCTTAAAACAATTACGTATTAGCACTAATTTAGACGATAGTCCATTAATATCACAAGGAGGAAGGTTTGCACTTACAAGGAGTAGCATTTCAGAAGTCCTGTGTCTAACTTCCGAATCCTGAATAGGTCGAAGAGGTCATCAAAGCCTATAGTTACATAGGCAGGCGACGATAGGAAGGGCTGGTGGTCGTGATGTCCAACTATGCATGACTCCCTCATTTTCCGCTTGGCATTGCTTAGCTCCATGTACTGTTTGTGTAGCTCTCGGCAAGCAATACCCATCACGGCCAACACATTGTCCTCCACCAACGGCATGCCTAGTTCAAATTGTGCCGGGGCCTTCACGACCTTCCCCGTTTTGGTCAACGGCGCCGACGCTGCAGCCTTCCCCCTTTTTTTCACCGGCGCCGACTCCTCGACCTTCCCTTTTCCTGTAGCACCCCCGCGTTCACGTTTTTGTCCCTTGACAATGGGTGGCGAGCTATCAGCCTTCCTTGTGGTCTTTATTGGAGGCAGGTTCTGAGCTATGTGTGTCAAATCCATATCGGCTGCGGCAGGTGAATGGGGTTCTGACAACGCCGGTCCACGAGGAGCCTCAATTGATAGCTTAGACGTTGAAGGTGTTCGCTCCGTCGGTCGGCTTGGGCGAGGAGTCATCTTCACAATTATGTCTTCTTTGGGCCATTGTATGTACGTCTTGCACGCATCGCCCAAAGTAGTGATTTCATCATTAGGGGGCACAGGCAGCGGAAAGGCTGACCAGTTGTCCTTGACTGAATCTATGGACACCTTGGCATACCCTTGACGTAGGTTTACGCCGTGCACCTTTTCTGTGTCCGAGGGATTGAAAGCCATGCCCTCAGCGACTTCGGCCGCGAAAGTTGGGTGGACCCTCACCACTAGGACACACTGCTCTACGTCCTGCATTTTTAAAGTATCAATTTAATATTGGAACATGTAAAGGTATTTGAGTAGATATGGATCGGATATAATCGATTACCTCTATGTTGTCCACCGCATCTAGTGGTGTGACAGGGAGATGAGGGGCCGGCACTTCTGTGGATGCACAGCTACTCTTGTGTTGTGACGGACTCGCTTCGTGCTGTGCAGGAGGAGTTGGTTGGACAACTTGTGTTGCGGGTCGACGTATATTCATCTCGGCGAGGACCTTCTGAACCCTTTCTTCGACCCTGGCGTCCATGTCTGCTTGGAGTTCTTGAATGACCTCCAACTTAAGCTCGGCCTTCAAACGAGCATCCCTCTCTTCCTTGGAGACTTTTCGTTTCCTATATTGGGAGCTGTACTCGGGCAGGCCATGCTTCCAGGGCACATCAACGCCAATTCCCCGAGTCCGGCCAGGATGTTCTTTGGTTCCGAGCGCCTTCGTGAGGATGTCATCTTCGCGTCTCTTCGGCGCGGACTCGACCTCGCTCTGCGAAGCTTGTTCGGCAACCAACCCTAACTATAAAAAACAGGATTCTTGTTACAAATCTTTTGCTTAATATGAACGGACATTAATGAGGTTAATTAGCGAACTCACCAGCTCCTGATAGACGTTGGCGTCACTTTGATTGTCAAATGTGATGGAGCCGTCAGGGTTGACCTTACCCCTAGCCCTCGCCCAGTTGCGAGCTCTTCGTTCAGGGATGTCAGCGAATGGGGCAGGGACATTCGCTGCAGCAGCGGCTGCATCCTCTTGGGCCCATATTTGCTCCTTGCCGATGTACCCAGCCGTGCCCAGTCGATGCGGGTGCTCATTCCGCTTTTGCAGTAGGCGATGTGCCTCGCTTGACTGCCTAAAATCTTCGCTTTTCTTCATCTCGCAAAATTGCTCCCACACCGTCTCCGTTATTTGAGGGTACTCAACGAACGGAGTACGATTGCCGGGTGGGATGACATACTCCGTGAAGAGTTTCCACTTCCAATTCTTCCATGCTTTGCCCATCTTATGGAATGCCTTCCGCTTAAGCCTTTCCTTTGCTTCATCCGGAAATGTGAACCATTTCTCCATAGCCGTCCAAGCTCGCTCCATCTCAGCTTCTGGGACCATTCCGATATTTTTGTGGAGGATGCCGAAATTCTCACGTGCTGCCAGCCCGCAGCAGTTAGACCATCTTCCTATGACAGTCCTCGGCGCCGTGGGCCTACCACTTGCGTCGACCTCTCTTATAACCTGCACTGTGGTCGGCCATCTATTTTGTGTCCGGGGATTTCTACTTGACCTAGATGCACTTGTCCCGGCTGAAGGCGACGGTTGTTGTTCTTGAGGCACTTCTGCAGCTAAGACAGAAGGAGCATTTGCTAAGGGGTGGTAGGTACAAATTTTGTTGTCATGTATTGAAAAGTTATCCTATAAATTACCACGAGGTTCGGGTTGTTCGGCTGCCATCGTCGACGGATGACCTGAGGAAACCATGGCTGGGTCTGCTTCTACCTGTATCCTCGCAGGCGTCGTTGAGGACGGGGATGCGCCGGGCGTTGTCATCGACTAAACAATTTGAATACGCTTACAAATTTCCTATCATTTCACTAATTTCACTAATTTGAATACGCTTCGAACTATTATATATATGAGGGATGTGAAATATATATGCGAACTACATGACAAAAAGATCATGCGAACTAAAAAATGTTTATTACTTTAAAAACTTTAATCATGTAATTAATTTAAGTTCTAGCGATTAACAGTAAATCCATAAAGAAATTTACCGCTGTCACATAGGGAGTATTGTAACTGCCCAGTGACATGACAGTGACAATGGAAGATATTCATAAAATGTTTCCCACGTATTTGTGCTAAACAAAGAGATCTTAATGCAAATAATATTGTACTTCATACCTTTATAAATGTATGATTCAAACACTTGTTGTGAAAAAACAAAAATAAATGTATGCTTCATTTTGCTATTGCAGTGAAATATAATAGCTTATTAGAATGTTTAGTAAAAATTTAATACACGAGGTTAATAAAAAATGATAAAATTCGATGCTTATAGGAAGAACTCTAGTAAAAAACTTTTTTTGCAACACATACTTAACTCTAGTACAATTAATTAATTGCATGCATTTTGCTACCAATTTATTGGAACCCTATATAAATGCTAAATGTTCTATATAAATCTCAGAAACTACCACATCACAGATATAATCCATCACAGAAACTACCACATCACAGATATAATCCATCACAGAAACTACCCTATATAATCCAATTTATCAATATACAAGAACCCTAGAAAAAAATGGATCAAAGGGGAAGACGAGTTCTCACTGTGTAGCAAAGAGGGGGGGAAGGGCTTCTTCTCCGGGCTGCACAGAGGAGGAGGTCGGCCGGCACTGGAGGAGGTCGACGGCGGTGGAGGAGGTGGATGTCGACTTCGGCGGCGAAGGCGGTGGAGGACGAGTTCGGCGGCGGCGGCGGTGGATGTCGAGTTCGGCGGCGAAGGCGGTGGATGTCGAGTTCGGCGGCGGCGGCGGTGGTGGAGGACGAGTTCGGCGGCGGCGGTGGTGGAGGTCGAGTTCGGCGGCGAAGGCGATGGAGGACGAGTTCGGCGGCGGAAGCGGTGGAGTACTAAGTAAAATGACAGCAATGTTACCCTAGTGGATCTGGATCGAGAAAAGGCAGCAATCTTACCCTAGTCAACCACACCTGTGACGGGCTCTAAGTTAAATGACCGTCAAAGGTTACGACACCTGTGACGAGCTCTAACTAAAATGGCCGTCACAGGTGACCATATCTGTGACGGACTCCAACTAAACGGCCGTCACAGATGACAAGACCTGTGACGGGCTCCAACTAAACGGCCGTCACAGGTGACAAGACCTGTGACGGGCTCCAACTAAACGGCCGTCACAGGTGACAACACCTGTGACGGGCTCCAACTAAACGGCCGTCACAGGTGACAACACCTGTGACGGGCTCCAACTAAACGGCCGTCACAGGTGACAACACCTGTGACGGGCTCCAACTAAACGGCCGTCACAGGTGACAACACCTGTGACGGGCTCCAACTAAACGGCCGTCACAGGTGACAACACCTGTGACGGGCTCCAACTAAACGGCCGTCACAGGTGACAACACCTGTGACGGGCTCCAACTAAACGGCCGTCACAGGTGACAACACCTGTGACGGGCTCCAACTAAACGGCCGTCACAGGTGACAACACCTGTGACGGGCTCCAACTAAACGGCCGTCACAGGTGACAACACCTGTGACGGGCTCCAACTAAACGGCCGTCACAGGTGACAACACCTGTGACGGGCTCCAACTAAACGGCCGTCACAGGTGACAACACCTGTGACGGGCTCCAACTAAACGGCCGTCACAGGTGACAACACCTGTGACGGGCTCCAACTAAACGGCCGTCACAGGTGACTCATAAACACCTGTAGGTAACAACTATGTCCACTCCTCTCCTCAGAAGATATAACCCAATTTTTTTTTCTAGATTTGCTGCGATGGCTTACCTCATTATTTTATTTTACTTAATTATTTTATTTCACTTATAGTAGTTATTGTGCTTAATATTTCATTTGACTTACATGAACTATTTCGTAAGCAATGCACTAATGATCATTGCAAACATTTTAGAGTCATACATATACTAGACAAAATGGACATAAATTACAAAAATAATCCTTCCTCGTGGTCGACGCGTGCATGTTGAACCTCATCTTCTTCTTCCTCCAATTCTATAGGTATTTCCTGACCTATGCCGTGCACGTGCTGGTTGTAATCATCTTCGTCTGAAATGTTGTCCAATCCAACTATTCTCCTTTTCCCTTCTCGAACTACATGCAGTTTCTTGTTACACGGGTCAATTATGTAGAATACTTGAACAACTTGTTTGGCGAGAACGAACGGTTCATCCTTGTACGCGTTGTTAGCCAGATTGACAATGGTGAAACCTTCATTATCAACTTTTACATTACGAAGATCGACCCATCGACAACGAAACAATGGCACTTTGAACTTCAAGTAATCCAGCTCCAATATTTGCTCAACTCTGCCATAGTACTGATCACGCCGACCACCGTCGCTAGCGGCCTCAATGCGTAACCCACTGTTCTGAACTGTGCATTTGTTGTCTTGCTTGATCGTGTGAAAGGTGTACCCATTTATGTCATATCCTTGCCAGGTGGTAGCACTCCATTCAGGACCCTGTGACAACCACTGCAGTGTTTCACTTGACAAGTTCGGCATGTTGGCAATTCGGTTCTTGAACCACTCGTTGAAAGAAGACATGTGCTTTTTTCTAACCCAACTCTCTGATCGCCCTGGGTTGTCCTGTCGGAGAAATCGTAGGTGTTCATCAAAGTACGGCACTACCTCGGTCATATGCTGGAGTACCGTGAAATGAGCTTTATCATACACCTTACGATCCATCCTTACAATTTTCCTTCCAACAGTGCCCACACCATCAAGCCTTCCTTCGTGATGAGATCGTGGTAATCCAACTGAAGAGGTTTCTGACATATAGTCAACACAAAACTCGATGACCTCTTCGGTGGTGTAACTCTCAATGATGCTCCCCTCGGGGTGGGATCGGTTCCGTACGAAACCCTTCAGGATCCCCATGTACCTTTCGCAAGGATACATCTGCGTCATGAAAGCAGGACCACAGCACTTTGTTTGTCTAACAAGGTGCACGGGAAGATGTTCCATTATATCAAAGAAAGTAGGAGGAAAGTACATCTCAAGATGACATATGGTTCTGACAATTTCTGCCTGTAGTTCATCTAGTCCCTCGGGATCAATGATCTTCTGGCCAATTGCATGGAAGAAGGAGCACAATCGCATTATCGTGTGTCGCACCTTAGGAGGCAAAATATTCCTTATTGCAACAGGCAACAGCTGTGTGATAAGGACGTGGCAATCGTGCGACTTCATCCCTATCAATTTAAGGTCTTCCACTGAAACGAACTTACTAATTCTTGATGAGTACCCAGATGGAACCTTTATACCACTCAGACATGTCAGCAAATCCATCTTCTCATCTTTCGAGAGAGTGTAGCAGGCTGGAGGAAGGTACACACTGCCCGACTCCGTGGTTATGGGATGTAGCTCTGAACGAACACCCATGTCTTCCAGATCTCGCCGGGCGTTGAGACCATCCTTTGTACTACCAGGGTTAAGCAGTAATCCCATTAAACTCTCGCATACATTCTTCTCAATATGCATCAAATCTATGCAGTGACGAACCTCAAGATCCTTCCAGTATGGTAGTCTCCAAAATATTGATTTCTTCTTCCACATGCTTTTCTCTTTTGTCTTTCCATCTTTCCTCATTTTTCCAAACTCGTTGGTTATTCCCATCACTAAGTTGTGCACCTCTGTCCCTGTTAGCTCTGTCGGGGGGCTAGCTGTATCTCTGTGTCCATTGAAATTCTTTGTCATATTCCTATAAGGGTGATACCTTGGGAGAAATCTCCTGTGACCCATGTAGACCATCTTGCGTGAATGCTTCAACCATTTGCTCCTTGTTTCCTCCATACACTTCGAACATGCCCATCTCCCTTTGACAGTTTGGCCAGAAAGGTTGCCAAGGGCCGGATAATCGTTGATGGTACAAAACAACATCGCACGGAGGTTGAAATACTCTCGTGCATATGCATCCCATGTTCGTGTGCCCTCATTCCACAGCCTCTCAAAGTCATCGATTATCGGTTCAAGGAACACATCGATATCATTGCCAGGTTGTCTCGGTCCTTGAATTAGCATGGCAAGCATA
Source organism: Oryza officinalis (assembly GCA_008326285.1). Classification (NCBI taxonomy): domain Eukaryota; kingdom Viridiplantae; phylum Streptophyta; class Magnoliopsida; order Poales; family Poaceae; genus Oryza; species Oryza officinalis. The sequence continues at coordinate 9,438,821 of BDMV01000009.1, forward strand.
ATGTACTTTCTTTTGAAGCACAACCAGGGAGGAAGGTTATAGTTCACAAGAAGAACTGGCCATGTACTATGACGACTGCTCAAATCACCAAATGGATTAATGCCGTCCGTACACATGGCAAAACGCATGTTTCTTGGGTCATTTGAGAATTCACGGTAAATCCTATCGATTGTCCGCCACTGTACTGAATCTGCCGGGTGCCTAAGCTTACTATCGACTTTCCGTTCTTCGGCATGCCAACGCACTAGCTTAGCTTGTTCTGGATTCGCAAAAATTCTTTTCATGCGTTCCGCAATTGGGAGATACCACACCACCTTTGCGGGGCCTCCCCTCTTTGACTTACTTCCTTCACCTTCACTTATTGTTCGTTTGTATCTAGAAGCCCCACAGACAGGGCAAACATCCAAGTCAGCGTATTGCTTGTAATACAAAATGCAGTCGTTTCGACAAGCATGAATTCTTCTCACCTCCAGGCCCAACGGACATAAGACTTGCTTTGCTTCATATGTCGTATGCGGTAATTTGTTTCCCTCTGGCAACAGGTCCTTTAACAGCTCAAGAAGTTCTGTAAAACTCTTGTCGGACCAACCATTACTTGCCTTAAGCTTCATGAGTTCCAACACGCATGACAATTTGCTGTGCTTCGACTTACATCCATCATACAAAGGCATATGACATTCTTCCACCAACTTACTAAACTTCTCAAAATCTCTGTCGTTGTCATCTGCGTCTTCAACGTCATGCAACATTTCAGACAAACTTTGAGTATCCAAATCTATGGTCTCTCCGCCTAACGAAGAAGGTACAAACATGCCTTCTCGAGTTGCAGCGGCGTTCACTACATCCTGATCCGGGCCTTCTTCAACTGCGACATCAGGTGCCTCTTGCTCTCCATGCTTGCTCCAACATGTATATTTTTCCATGAAACCTCTCCTTATCAAATGAGAATGCACATCTGAACTATCATGGAACATCTGTTCATTCTTACAGTCGTTACATGGACACAATATGTGCATGGCCATCCTGCTTTTTCTGTCATTGTCCGCAAATGTGACGAATTCAGTGACCCCCTCCCTATACTCTTTAGACGAACGATGAACATGGTACATCCAACTACGATTCATCTGCAATCAACGACATAGGAAAAAAACTATATGATGATCAATTGGGAATGAAGGGAGAATAATGTATTTTTTACCTTTAATTTCAGCACAAATTCGCCCCCCTTACCCTCCCAACCGAATTGTGAGCAGTGCACTGGTCGGGATGGAAAGCAGTTGGCAGTTAGATGGTATTTATAGAGATCCAACTCACCTCAAACGGGTTAAATAAATATAGCCCGTCAAAGATGTCGGCCAATTACCTTTGACGGGTTTTAACTCTCTGGCCGTCACAGGTGAGGTGATACCTGTGACGGCCAGGTAGTTAGAAGCCGTCACTGGTATTTCAGTGACGGCTTACCGTTCCAAGCCGTCACAGGTGAGGTCATACCTGTGACGGGCCGCAGCCGGATGTCTCACCGATGACGGCAAACATAAGGACCCGTCAAAGGTGACGGTCATCTGTGACCAATCCGTAGGCCCGTCATTGGTATGCCGTCACAGATGTAGGGTTCTGGTGTAGTGTCGCCGTCATCAGTCTCGTTTGACGGAGAGGCGATAGTGAGAGCGATATCGCGTTTGTGATAAGTGAGAACAACAGGCATCGCGCGGCAGGAGCGCGAGACCACGGACAGGAAGACGGCATCGGTCTCGTGCCCCTGGTATGCGAGAGTGAGAGCGGTCTTGTGTGTTAGGTCCACGAGAGCGTTGCTGTCTCGCCCGGCTGAAAAGCAAAAGCGTCGCGGGTCTCGCTTTCTGGAACCGTGAGAGTGACTCGGAAATTAGCGAAAGCGGCGCAGAAATTAGCGAAAAGATGGGACCCACCACTGGCGCAATCTCGCTGATTGAAACAACGAGAGCGCAGACGGTCTCATCCGTTCAAAACGCGAGAGCGATGTGTACCTGAGAGAAAATGTGGGCCTGCCGCTGCCCACGGTCTCGCGTCGCCAATCCGCGAGTGCGCACGTGGTCTCACACTCCGGAAGAGCAAGAGCGAGGCGGTCTCGCACTTCCGTTCCGCAAGACCGTGAGATAATTTTTGTGTTTACAATAATAAGTTGATTGAGCTAATTATATTTTTTTTATCATTATTGTTTTTCTTTTTTGGTAGATATATGTAAGCTACAAATATAAGAAATATATATTTATTTAAAGTATATATATAGATTATTTTTTATATCATTATTGTTTTTCATTTCTGATAGTTATATGTAAGCTACATATAGGAGAAATATATATTTATTAAAAGTATATATATAGATTTGCAAATATTATACACTATGATAAGAGAAAGAAAATATCCAAGATTTACTTAAAAATATATGTAGTTAGACGAAATAAAATATTTTTTAGTAAGCGAAATGGATTATACCGGTTATGTTTCGTGAATAGTTGCAAAATTCACAATCTCTGTCTGGTGACAAGAACCATATTTCTGAGTTGGAACACTTTTTAAGTATTTTTATGCAAATAGTCAGGTACATAGTTTTTGCCGCAAGACAGAGGATATGTGTCAGGGTTACGGATAAGGCATACCTCCTATCCTTGGGGTTATGAAGTATATGGATACGGCATACCCTTAGTATACGGCAAGGTTACCTTAATATTATAAAATTTTTCTAATATTCATAGAAATTGTATCCTGAATAGAAAGTGTTAGAGCACTGTTCAGGGAAGATATAAACACTGTGATCTCGTATGCCGAAAATACTCTCCGAATTCTACTTGGAGACCAAGGCAGTTTGTGGTATAAATACAAGGCCCCCAGGGGGTACAGGGACATAAAATCATAGCACAAGCCATCATCATAGCAGAAGCAATCTGGAAGACTTTGAAGACAAGTCGCCGATTGGATCTCGTCGAGTAGTTCTCGACAGGGATCTCGTCGGTAATTGATACTTTCTGTTGTTCTCTATATTAATCTCTGTGATTCTTGTCATAATTCCATATAAACTGAAGTAGGGCTATTAACTTACGAGGAGCCTAAACCAGTATAATCCTTGTCTTTTGTGTGCTTGATATCGTTTTGTGTAGATCCTTGTTCCAACGTACCCCAATACCCTCATAATACGATTTACGGATATAACCTGTCGATAGTGGCTCGCCAAGTAGGGGGTCTTGGTGCTCAAGGTCTTACCGAGATGGCTTCAAGCTCAAGGCCTTCTGACAACCAGGTCCACATTTGTCCTGGCCTAGGAGATCCTACCAAGCCAGCGTTCATTTGGACTCAAGTCGGATCCATCGTCTTTCTCGTCTTCCTCGATACTAGCTGGGATCGAGAACAGGGTCACAAGGACGATAGAAAACAAACCTTCGTCAGTTGTTCCTCCTGTCTAGTTAGAAAAGAGGAAGCCGACGGCTTCGGCTCCTCGAAGAACACCTAAAGCAGCCAAGCCCCAGACATCTGTTAGCGGCCAGGTGTCGACAACGAAATCTCCTCCAAACCACCACACCTGGTGTTCAATCCACAAGACGTCCTAGCACTCTTCTGTCGAATGTCGGGTAATACTTCAAGTGAAGGCTGAACTTGATGCTTGCAAAGATCGAGATATCGAGCGCACATCTCCGTACTAGGCGTGGTGCCTGATCCACAAATCGAAAAGTCTCCCCCTTACCGACTGCAAGATCTTCTTGAAGATCTTGCAAGCTGCCAAGGGGTCCTCAAGGATGTACATGAAGAGGGTGAAGTTCGTTCGGGAGAAGAACTGCCTGCTCCTGTTACGTCACGTCAACCTGCCAAGCACTTCACCATGGTCAACTCAGTATTGTAGCAAACTCCGTTCGACCCAGTAACCTTCCCGAAAGCAAATGACTGGGCAGACGGATACAGTCAACGGTGGCCAACCTCAACTCTGCCTTCTTGGCCACAACCGAATCAAAGCCCCAAGGTCCATCTCGAAATCCCCGTCCACGCGTTGGAGACCGAGCATCGGAGAACGACGCTGTCGAGGACGCTCCTAGTCCACACCCTAGCTGAGATCCAAGCCGTAATCCTCGAAACACATCACTGAGAAGGCAAGACAATCAACCCCCTCCTCATCAAGATGACCGTGATCTCCGCAATCACTTGAATGGGCCTAGGCGGAAGTGATGAGATCGAAACAATATCGACCACCGCCAACCTCGCGCACCTCGTGGAGGAAATAGAGGGCAAGATGACAACGATAACCGAGAAGATTGCAACAATGATCGAGCTCATCGAGATCGCCAAAGCCAACAAGGCGAGAACGATCAAGGTCGGCAACACCATGACGACCATCGACGAGGATGAAACTCGCAATCCTCAAACTCCAGGAGGGACAGAGGACGAAGCCGTAGGTTAAGGGGCTACACCCTCGACTACAACATCCCTCATCGTCATCATCGTCAACTGGAGGCGGATGTCAAGCTTTCACACTTGCTCTACAAGAGGTGCGATGACCAAACAACTTCCGTCCTGCTGTGGTAGAAAAGTATGACGGTAGTACTGATCCAGAGGAGTTCCTGCACATCTCCTCTACAGTTCTCTACGCGACCGGCGCAAATGACAACGCATTGGCAAACTACTTGCCTGCAGCGTTGAAAGAATCTGCTTGGTCATGGCTGGTGCACCTCACACCTTACTCGATTTCTTCCTAGGAAGACCTAAGGCAGCAATTTGTCGCCAACTTTCAAGGAACATATAAGCGACATGCGGTCAAGGACGATTTACATGCTCTCAGGCAGAACCCGGGTGAATCCTTGAGGGACTATATATGGCGTTTTAACGAATGCCGGAATACGATCCCCGAGATCACCGGCGCCTCTGTCATATGCACATTCAAGTCAGGCGTCCGAGATTGCTACACCATCCAAGAGCTGGCGACAAGGCGAATTACTTCTACCATGAAGCTATTCGAGATCATCGACACGTGTACTCACGTAGACGACACTCTCATGAGGAAAGATGGAAAAGGCAGGGTGGTCGAGGAGAAGCAATCGGCCAGTGAAGAGGCACCGGACTTCACTAAAAAGAAGAAACAAAACTGCAAAAAGGTAAGGAGATGCAAGGGGGAGACAGAGGCCATTGTCGTAAAGCAAGCAAACCCACCCCCAAAGCGCCTAACCCTTCAAGGCGATGAACCAGTACGACAATGGTGTTCAATTCACAAGACTAGCACACATACTTTGGATGAGTGCCAGATTTTCCAAAAAGCATTGGCAAAATAGTTGGCCCTTGAAAAAGTAAAGCAAGTTCGCGTGGTCGAGAGGAGCACTGATAATCGCTCGTCCAACAACGACCTGCATGTAGCCCATATCTTCGGCGGTTTTATGACATACACCTCTAAAAGAGAGTATAAGAAGGTAGAACGCGAAGTTAGCTCTACTTCACGAGGAGTTGCTACAAAGATGATGTGGTCCAACTAGAGGATTGAATTCTCAGAGGCCAACCACCCGACAACGATAATTGTGCCAGGCCGGTATCCGATAGTAGTCGAACCCACTATTCGGAATACCAAGGTGGCATGGGTCCTCATCGACGGCGGCAACACTATCAATCTCCTCTTCGCCAACACCCTCGTCGATGTGCGTACCCCTAGAAGCGAGCTTATTGCTTCCGAATAGCCCTTCTATGAGATCACTCCGGAATCATCATCAAAACCATTGGGGAAGATTACGCTAGCTATGACGTTCGGCCAGGCCAACTACTTCCGTACAAAGCAGATCACCTTCGATGTAGCAGAATTTGATATTGTTTACAATTCTATCCTCGGAAGGACTGCTCTCGCGAAGTTCATGGTGGCGTCCCACTATGCGTACCAAATTCTTAAGATGCCGGCCTCAAAAGGGACAATCACAATCCATGGAAACACGAAGGTAGCGGTACAGTGCGATTAGTGGAGCCTCAACATGGTCGAGCATACTCCCACGCCACCCCCCACCTCAGAACCTCCCCAAAAAGAAAGCAAGCTCAACATGGCACCCAAGCGCGAAGGCACAATCAAGATCATCCCGTTGGCCAGTAGCAACCCCAACAAGATAATCAAGATCAGGGCAACGCTCAACAACAAATAGGAAATCGAGCTCATCACATTCCTTCACAAGAATGCAGACGTGTTTGCTTGGCAACCGTTCAACATGCCAAGCTAGTCAAGTAGAAGCTACGGCGATTCACCCAAGATAGAAAAGAAGCTATTCAAAAAGAGCTGAACAAACTCCTAAAGGCTGGCTTCATCAGAGAGGTCCTCCATCCAGAGTGGCTTGCTAATCCAGTAATGGTGCGCAAGGCTAATGGCAAGTGGAGGATGTCCATGAACTTCACTAACCTCAAAAAGGCGTGCCTCAAGGACCACTTCCCTCTTCCTCGAATTGACTAACTGGTGTATACAATTGCTGGGTGTGAGTTGTTGATTTCCTCGACGCTTACTCTGGCTACCACCAGATCACCATGGCCAAAGTGGACGAAGAAAAGACAGCATTCATCACGCCCTTTGGTGTTTTCTGCTATACCATGATGCCCTTTGGATTAATTAATATAGGCAACACATACCAGCGAGAGATCCAAAGGGCTTTCGATGACCAGATCGACAAGAACATGGAGGCATACATTGATGATGTCATGGTCAAGAACAAAGGACAAGCTGATCGATAACCTAAGAGAAATATTCAATAATCTCCAATGACATTGGTGCAAACTAAACTTGGAGAAGTTGAAGCAAACCCCAAGAAGATCAAGGCCATCGAGAACATAAAGTCATCGACAAGGCTCAACAAAGTATAGAAGCTCACGAGATGCATGGCAGCTTTAAGCCGGTTCGTGACCAGGATGGGAGAACAAGAACAACCTTTATTTGCTTTACTTAAAAAGCAGGATAGATTTGAGTGGACACAGGATGCCGAAAACATGTTCATCGTGCTTAAGCGGTACTTGTTGCCCACAGCCAATGGAGAAATTATTTCTATATATTGCTGTCACACCTTATTTTGTTAGTACTGTTATTGTCATCGAGAGCAACAAAGTACAATGTCCTGTGTTATAGTCAGCGAGGCCCTCCGCGACATCAAAACTCGATATCCTCAAATCCAGAAATTGCTCTATGTTATGGTCATGCTACGCCACTATTTCCAGGCCCACAAAGTCATGTTTGTCTCTTCTTTCCCTCTAGGCGAGGTGGTAAGGAACAAAGATGTCGTTCGACGAATTGCCAGGTGGGTCATCGAGCTTAGCCAATTTGATGTCAACTTCGTCCCACGTATAGCAATCGAGTATTAGGTTCTCGCTGACTTCGTTACCGATTGGACCATTCCCAAGAACACCCCAACCAGTTAGACGAGCAATGAGACATGGATAATGGCCTTTGATGGGGCATTCAACAACCAAGAAGCAGGGGCAGATTCATTCTGACATTTCCTGCTAGAGATCAATTTAGACATGCAATACACCTCAATTTCCGAGCAACAAACAACAGCGCAAAGTACGAGGGACTACTTGTCGAGTTACGAGCAGCCGCGACACTTGGAGTAAAGCGATTAATCATGAAATGGGACTCAGAATTAGTCGCCAACCAAGTGCACAAGGACTAAAAATGCACAAACTCAGAGTTGACCAAGTAACTCACCGAAGTCAGGAAGCTGGAGCGAAAGTTTGACAGTTTAGAGGTGCCTGCCTACCGCAAAGACAATACCGATGCCGACAACTTAGCACGGCGCGTCTCCAGAAAAGAACCTGTTAAACCAGGAACTTTTTCGGAGATCCTGACAAAACCTTCAATTAAAATCACCAACGACGAAGGCACCATAGACAGTTCGAGAACAACTCGAGGGCTACTACAGAGGTCAACAACGTCGTGGCAGATGTCGAGATCATGGAAGACTGGTGTATTCCGCTCATCAACTTCTTGGATGCCGACAAGCTACCGGACGAGGCCACTGTGGCAGAAAAACTTTCACGTTAGGCAAAAGCATAATGTATGATCGGCAACGTCCTATACAAAAAAGCTTCGAATGAAGTTCTGCTCAAGTGTGTCACTCCCGAGGACGGCAAGGATTTCCTACTCGACATCCATGAAGGAATCTATGGGTCTCACGTCGGCGGGCGAACTTTGGTCGGAAAAGCTTTTCCACAAGGATTTTTCTAGCCAACAACACTTCAAGATGCTTGTGACTTGGTAAAATGGTGTGAAGCTTGCCAATTTCATAGCAAACACACCAACATGCTGGCCCAAGCACTCTAGACCATCCGTCTCACCTAGCCATTCTCATGATGCGAGCTTGACATCCTCGGACTGTTTCCCCGAGGGCAAAGAGGCTACAAGTTCTTGTTCGTGGCTATTGACAAATTCACCAGGTGGACTGAGGCAGAGCCAACAAGAGAAATCAAAGCCAAACATGCCATCATGTTCATGAAAGGGATATTTAGCCGATATCGACTCCCACATCGGATCCTGACGGACAATGGCTCCTAGTTCACAAGGGGCGCCTTTCAGGACTACTGCATTGAATTCAGAGTAAAAATCTGCTTCGTCTCAATCTTGCATCCTTAGAGTAACGAGCAGGTCGAGCGGGCAAACGGTATTATGCTCTAGGGGATCAAAACACGTGTGTACGATAAGCTCTTGGCCTACGACACACGCTAGGTTGATGAATTCCCTTCTGTCTTCTGGGCCATCCGTACTACCCCGACAACCTCCATCAAAGAGACCCCATTCTTTCTCGTGTATGGTTTCGAGGCCATGCTCCCTTTAGAGCTACGAGATCGATTCTACACGAGTCCAAAAGTATTCAGATAAGGAACAGGAGGAGCAGCGAGCAGACGATGCCAACCTTCTAGAGGAACATCGAGAACGTGTTGCCATTCAAGCAGCCATGTACCTATAGGCCCTATGTCGCTATCAAGAGAAGCGCATTCGTGCCCGCACACTCCCCATCATCGATTATGTCCTCCGACGAGTTCAGAATCAGGCAGGTCGAAGTCGATTCTACCGTCCTTTTACGCTAGTCTGACAAGCTTTGGGGTCTCATGGACCTCGTCTAGGGACGCCTAGTACTGTGAAAGTTTGTCAAGCCATGCAGGGTCAAACGATCATGTTAGAGTACCCACTCGAGCGTATTAACCAAGCCGTGCAACCGGGAATTGGTTTTCTCGACTTCACGGCTGGGGGCTAGGAATCCGCTGCTTCTGCTTGGTTTGTTGTAAGACTTAAGTTGCTTTTGTGGAAAACGACTTATTCATAAAAACTGCTGGGGGCTAGGGAGAGTATCATACTCTGTCAGCTGAGGGTAGCTCTCGCGAGAGTACTCGTGCACTATTTCTTTTTAATCGCTTAGACACAGATTTTAATTCTTACATAAGCAAAACTATAAAGAGTTCTAATGTTTACATAAAGTGTCTTTCAGGGACCTAAACTACCAAGAAAGCCACTACCAGTTCATCGTAGAGAAGATGCAATTGGCCAGCGGAGCGAGAGATTGTGCGAGGCGGTTGATCTCATCTGGCCTCATCTGAGAATGAGTGAGGCCCTCCCGAACAAAATCCAAGTTCATCTGCGAACGTCCATCTCGTATATAGGCAAGGATGTGGCCACCTGCATACTGGCTAGCACGACGACACTTTTGTTTCAAGCTATTGTCAATAAGCTTCCTGATCCCTGCTAGTTGGTCGCACATACTCCGCATCCATGACAGACTTCTCGGGAGGAGGACGGACCACCCACAGCTCCTCGCAAAGCCGCATAAGCGCTAGACAACAACCCTCAAGATAGGCGTTAATACAAACTCCCCTACCTCGAAGGGCCTCCACGGCTTGTTCCTTGTGGGTGGCGTCGGCCATCTTTTTGAGCTCTGCCATCCAGTACTCAGCGTGGTGTTCTCTCTCCTCTAAAGCGTTCTCGAGGCCTACACATGACATTTGATCTCGATCAGCTTCCTCGAAGAGAGTGGAGTTGCAGTCCCTGCACAAGGGCAAAAGCTACAAAGGTTAAGTCTCATATCTTGGTTTTGCTTGAGAAGAGAGTGGAGTTGCAGTCCCTGTGGATCCAGTGCGCTATGTGGGTTAACAACGACCAAGGTTTGGTCGTTGACACTCAGAATCGACGAAGCATGGCAGAAGAGGTCGCGGCGTTATGATCACGAGGACGTCACCCTTGGTGGACAATCTCGTTGTCAATACATCTAGAAGCCAGCACGATGGAACCAATGACTTAAGTACAATAAAAAAGGACATTGTTCTCAAAAAGGACAACAGGCCTAACAATTGTTCTTAAAATTACAAATCAAAGGAGGAGGAGCAGTTTACTGTTCGAAAAATGGAATGACGCTCTCCCCCTGCTCGACAAGCTCTGACATCACGTCCTCGCGTGTCACGTCAGCTCCGTCCTTTTCCAACACTTCTTCCAGGTTGATCTTGGGGTGCGTAAGCTTCAAGCATGCAAGGACGTAACATACGCTAGTCGTAAGACCAGTGCACATCTGCCCAGTGACATGCTTGGCATGTCAGGTGGACGTGCCCTCTAGTTTGCCGATTAGGAAGCCCAAGGACCCCAAGACTGTTGTCTCGTCGGGGAACTCGGAGCTCTTCTCATGGATGTCCAAGCTAGGGCCAACCATGACGAGCTGCTCGTAGTTGTCCTAGAGGCCTTGTTAGAGCGACGCCAAGTTTTCCTGGGTCTCATCCATCCTCTTCTCCCAGCCCTGTCACTGCCTCTCGTGGTCGGCTACCATGTCCTTGAATTTCTTCAAGTCCTTTTGCGCCTCCGCCAGTTGTGACTCCAGCTGGGCGACTCGGTCGTCTGAGGACGAGGCGGCTTTTCTGAGCCGCTCAACCTCGGGGAGGACGTCGCGTGTGCCGCATTGCAGCAGGCAGCTAGCTTTGACCAGTCTATCGATCGTTGAAGGCGACACAACAACGGTTGAGGCGCTTGGCAGAGGGAGAGGTGGTGCTGCCGCAGGGACGACGACAGCGGGAGGCGTGGACCTCATGTCTTCACGACCAGTGCTTTGAGTAGAGGTTGCGGGGTTGGGGCTGCATCAAGGGAAAACATGGCATACAAAGGACATGACGAGAATAGTAATTACGAGATCAGAAGGACAAGTCACTTACTTGGGCTTCTACCGCTTCAGGAGAATTCTTTTCCCATGGGATGAGGATTTCGCGTCGGAAGTAGTCTGCAAGATGTGTAAGTCAGTACCAAAAAGCTCCTCGGGTTGATTCGCTAATCGTGAGTAGTACAACTAACCTCGGAGCCGCTTGTCTGCACAAGCGTCCCCACTCTGGCTGACTTTGTTAAGGTTATCCACCTTGTTTTGGAGGGCTTGGTTTCGCTGCCGCTCTAGGCGTTCTCGGCTGCTGCTTGATCTGATGTCGCTTTGACCTTAAGAGAGGCCGCGACCTGGTGGTCAACATGCGGGCCGGTGACGTCCATTAGAGGCAGGACCTACAAGACTTACATTACTACTCTTTCGGATACCGATGGTTAGAGGAAGGATAGTAGTCGGTATTACATACGTTGATGGTGCCGTCCTTGTCTGAGGATGGGATGTCGTAGATCGGCGTGAGGAGCTCTTCCCGGGGTCTGGTGACATATCAATCACCAGGTGACCTACTCGAGTGGCCACAGTATTGTTGTCAAAATCTGCGAGCAAGATACCTTGATCAGTATTAAGGATCTGATCGTTGGGCGAATTGAGGTCAGATGGGTTATGAGAACATATACCCTGAACTGAGATTCGTGTTTCATCATGATCCCCCAAGTACTCATACATGGGGTGTGCACGGGCATGCAAGGGCTGGATTCAACGATGTATGAAGTCTTCAGTGACTTCATACCTCGACAACCCTTCCTTCCGGAGGTCGCGGATTTTCTCTATGAATATTCGGAGAGAGAGGGTCAAGGAAGATCTTGATGTCCATGAAGGAGTGCGCTTAGGTTTCTTGTTCAGGACGGCGAGGCTAGCGAGACGGTCTTCCACGTGGAGGTAGAACCATTTTGTCCTCCATGGTCCTCGAGGGAAGTGGCAGTTGAAGGGGATGTATTCTACCTTCATCCCATCTCGGAGGTGGAAGCTGATACAACAGGAGATTCTACGAGCCTCTATCCACCTAAGCTCATACAAGTATCTAAACAAGTCTAGGAAGGGCGATACCCCAAGGTATGCCTCACAGAGATGTGTAAAGAAACTAAGGAAGGCAATGGAGTTTGGGTTGAGGTGGAGAAGATCGTGGCCATAGAAGTAAAAAAGTAGAAGGAGAAATTCGGAAGGAGGGGGCAACAAACTACATTGTACAAAAGATTCAAGACAAACTACTTGCCCTAATACGGGGTTAGGACCAGTACCTCCTTCCAAGCGATCCATGGTTTTCTTCCCAGGGAGGGATCCCTCAATCTGTAATTTCTACATCTCCTCCGTGCCAACATTGGATTTTCCCGGATCTATGGGTTTGGCTTGGGGATGAAGAAGATGGCAGGGTTTTAGGGTTCCTTAGTTGGTGAAGAAAGGGAGAGTTGGGGAGTGTAGGGAGATGGAAAGTTACTTGTGCGAAAGGAGTTCAAAAGAATCTCAAAATTGGGATTTATAGGCCACATCCGACGGTTCATATTTTGTGGAAGAAAGAGAAATTGTTGCTGTGATTTTCTCGGTCTATTCATGGTAGTTTTTTAAACATCAGTTCAAATTCACAGCGGACCATTGCTTTTTGATGGTGTTGTCAAATGCTTCATACCTTCTCGATGACTAGAGAACGGTCAAGTGGGCACGATGTCATTTATTCAAGAACTTTGGCTCGAGAACATTGTGGGCTCATTTGATTTGAAGTCGGGGGCTACTGTCAGGGTTACAGATAAGGCATACCTCCTATCCTTGGGGCTACTAAGTATACGGATATGGCATACCCTTAGTATATGGGAAGGTTACCTTAATATTATGGAATTTGACTAATATTCTCGGAAATTATATCCTGAATAGAAGGTGTTAGAATCCTGTTTGGGGGAGATACAAACTTTGTGACCTCGTATGCCAGAAATACTCTCCGAGTTATACTTGGAGACCAAGACAGTTTGTAGTATAAATACAAGGCCCCTAGGGGGTACTGGGACATTGAATCATAGCACAAGCCATCGCCATGGCAGAAGCAATCCGGAGAACTTTGAAGACAACTTGCTAGTTGGATCTCGTTGAGTAGTTCTTGATAGGGATCTCGTCGATACTTGATACTTTCTATTTTTCTCTATTGTAATCTTTACGGTTCTCGTCATAATTATATATAAAATGGAGTATGGCTATTACCTAATGAGGGGCCTAAACCAGTATAATCCTTGTCTTTTGTATGTTTGATGCCGTTTCCTGTAGATCCTTATTCCAACGTACCCTAATACCATCAGAATACGGTCTACGGATATAACCCATCACCTATATGGATTCGTAATGAAAACATCATATCACATGGTTGTCAAAATTGAACAAACTATTGGGTGTAAGAATGTATAAAAAAATCACCTTTGCATATTCACAGACCCGGTCTTGTGACAGAAACTGTGTAGCAAGTTCACAAACTACACATAGTGAGCTCACCAACTACCTAATTCCTGTCATAAGTCCGGGCCTAAAAATTTGCAACACACAACTTGATAAAGCAGAAGGCTTGTGTCAAGAACATATGTGTGCGCTTCATCTGTACGCATTTGGTTGCTATTTATAGTGCTGAGAGTATGGAAAGAGCATGGACCATCTCGCATGGGTGATGAGGGTCTGTGGGAGAAGACAAGAAAACTTTTGGTGCGAATACTGTAGCTGCATGGAATACTCATTGAATGAAAGACAACAAGATAACTTTCGGCGCGATTAATTGTTGATGCTTTCGGCACGATTAATAGTTGTCGCTTTCAGCGTGATTAATGGTTGACGTTGTTGGCACGATGAAATGAAAAGCTGACGAGTGATGGCGAAGTAAAGAAAATGAGTAATTAGTTTAGTGTTGATGTTGTCAATGGCTAAGAGTAATTACTCATAATTACTTTCATGTTAGCAATGATTACTCATAATTTATTTCATGTGATTAGTCTATGATTTGAGTCATATTAATTTGAACAAAAAGTAACATTCAATCTTACACGCACGAGGGACACGAGAGTAAGTAGTAATTTAAGTAATGAGACATCTAGTCTTATTCACGTTAACTGCGACTTATTAAATCATTAATTAATGATTTGTACTTACAATAATATTAAGTAGTACTCATCACGTTATTATATCCTTAACTACAAACACATATCACAAAAAACAAACTTTCGGTGTAATTGTTTTGGAGCCGCAGGAGGATGCAACAGAAATAATTAATGTCGCGTACAATGTAATAATTATTATTGGTTACAATATTTATATGTTCATGGAGTCGTATTTGTTGGTACAACAATTGGTTAGATGCCGCTATTTTCAACATGTAGCGATTCGAGAGAAATACCATTTTTTTATATAAAACAATGGTCTTTTATAGTCATGAACAATAATTTTGTGTTGTTGGTATTTTAGTCTGTTTCAAGTACAATATTTTTGCACGATGTATTTTGTGGTTTTGGAGTGATGTTTTATTTTTCAAGTGGTAAATCTTAATTTTTTAACATTTTGTATAAAATAAGACGTAAATGTAGAAAATATTCCTCGAAACCATTGTGCACAACATATAAAAAATCATACAAAGACTTTATGTTAAGTGCTTCTCCTTGTCGTGGTCAGTCCTAGTTCTAGATGTACTAGCGAGCTTTTTCTTGGTCTTTTTTCTTGCACCTGCTGCATATCGTGGGCCTGAGAGGGAAAGACGGTTTGGCTTGTGGCGCTTGTGGTTAGATCTACGTTGGTCGTTGTCGTTCCTTTCTATACCGCCAACTTCTTGTTGTGTAGGTTGTCACTGGGGCACTTCATCTGTCTGTGATGCCCAAAGCTCATTGGGTACTGAGGACGACCCATCACCGAAGCTGCACATCTCATCGTACGATGATGTGTACAGTCTAAACCCTGACATTATTTCAAGGCGGTACGACCCTATAGAAGCATAGTAGAAATCAATAAAATTGTTAATACTGGAGTAGAGAACAATAACATAAACTAAAATGTCCATACCAATTGACGGTGCTAGCATATATAGAATTTTGCTCGGATGGGAGGGATATTGACCAAAAAGCCATTTACCGTGTTGCAACATATGCATGTAGCCCTGCACAGCAGCACTGATCAACGTACCTTGCATCCATTTTACATGAAGTACAAAGTTATTCTCTTAAGTTAGAGTTGAAGTCATGTATCATAGAAAAGTACCATCAACACATATAATTAATAATGATGGATGTGTGCATGCCAGCGTAATCCATAGATTGTCCTTGCCATTGGTTGGTAGTATGTATTGGTGGAGGCATGGAAGGAACCACCTGACTAGTCACTGCAAGTATAAACAAGCATACAAGAATAAACATTCGTATACCGAATAAATAAAATTGTCGAAACGGCATTAGAAATTCATGTACCAGTGATCGACGTGAACTGACCCATCAATTGAGACAGACTGGCCTCATTACCCATGGGAGGGACCTCTGTGCTTGTCCTTGTGAATTGGACACATCAATACAACAATAGTTGATCAACATAAGATAAGCATGAAAGTACATGTTAGCGGTGACTCATGGGTGAAAGACGCAAACCCTCCTTGCCCTATAAGTGCCCCAGACACTTGGGGCATGATAGAAACCCCTTGGCTAGTCCTTGTAAATGCAATCAGTTACCACCAAGTGATAGAACATGTTGACATATGTGTAACTATGTAAGCGAATCAGAACAGACCTGTGAAGGATGTAAATCCTCCTTGCCAGTGTGAGCTCGTGACATCTGGAACCATAGGAGGAACCATCTGAGGCATGGGACGAACCATATGCGTTCCCTCTATCAGCAATGCAAAAACATCATTTAGTCGTACAAGAATTACATTTGTCAGTAAATAACCATATTGAATAACGATGTACTACCCACCTTGCCACTGAGTGGTGATGTTCGTTGAGCCCCGTGGGGGAACCCATTTAGTGTGTGCTGCAACAGAACATATTGGTCCATAATTGAATAACTGATACCTTCACATTCTCTAACAAGGTTTTTCACCTGGAACTGGCACAAACCCATCTAGACATTCCGAGATTTCTGTAATTGTGGGAATAATGGATGACTCACGAAATGAAGTTGATCGTCCTGCCCCACGACCAGAAGTTGATGGTCGTGCTGAGGCTGAGGGGCGCGCTAAGGTGGACGGCCGAGAAGAGGTTAACGGTTGCTCCGGCATTGGCTCGAAGGTTCTTTTTGACGTCGGATTATAGACATCTGACGAATGCTGACACGATGCGAGGCACATGATTCACTTTCCTTTTCTATAGAGAGAGTCGATCGCGGCCATAACATCATGATTTGTACCCGCAATCCCATCATGAAGCTTCTCCCAAAAAGTTTTCTCCTCCCTTACTAATTCCTCTGCAATGTAGGTCTGCAAGGAAGATAGCAACTAGTATTAGAAGTGGTTCCGCAATGATAACGACACACCGATATAACAAAATCTTTCAATGCGAAGTAGTACCGTCATGTGAGCTCGCGGTGCTATCTGCATGTCATATATTTGTCAACGTTGGCCGGTCCACTGCTCGTCGGGATCGTGAGGTGGAAGCAACCGGATGCAAGTCTACAATGAGTACCACGCCATGTATTGGTTATAATTGTTGTGATCATATGGCCTGTTCTCCTGAACGACATCAGCTAACACCTGCGACCACGCCTATACCCAGGGGCCCATCCTTAAGTACATAGTTCGACGGAACATGTTATCCGCTTGCCTCTTTTGCCTATAATGAAAATAGTAGTCATGAACCATTAGTTAAAGATCAAATTATTGGAGAATAGAAGTTGAACAGTGTTGTACAAAATGAACTTAGGTGTGCACTTCTGGTGGAACCACAAATCCAACTGGAACTAGGACTTGCTGGTATAGTCCCATCTAGCGCATAACCCTGTGAACACTATACCCCTCCATGAATATGTCGTACACTACCATCTTTCTGGTCATCCAGTATGATTTGTCACGGAAGCATAAGATGCTCATTCCATTTGGTGCACATAGAGTTGCCTCTTCATACGTGTACGGAGTCCACCGAACTTTGTTTTCCCTTAGGCGATCGAATGACTCAGTAAAATATTTGTACACGTGGTATACCTGAATTCTAGCCCATCATGGTTACATGATGAAGAAGGGAAGAATTAGTTATGCAATATCATGGCATTGACATAATGATTTTGTGATACATGCATATGTACCGGTCCATAGCACTAGCATGTACCGAATGTAGGACGATAGTCTGGCATGTCGCTGAAATCTTCTTGATGCGCCACAGGGACGCTCATGTATAGTCGCCCGAAGGAGAAGTGCTCATACGACCACAACATGACAATAAAGGGGCAACCCGTGAAAATCGCCTGTCGTTGTCTTGTCTTCATATAGCCATGGCTGCAAGGATGGCTGATCCCCAGCTGAACTTGGTGATTTGGCATGCAAGGGGGATTAGTCTCGCATCCACCGTGTTGTTTAGCGAGCCGGTGAACATCACCCAACCGAACAACCATAGCAGAAAAGCCTCCAGGCACAATGTCACTTGGTACTCTCGACATCATCGGGCATGTATCGTACCTGTCAAATTTACCATTTGTTATAGAATATGTACATTTCAATGGAATACGACTTTATATAAATACAATCACTAACCTCAAACTGTGACAACCACTTCAATGTGGGACCATGTGTCTCTTTGTTTGAGAAAAAATCTTGTCCTCCTAATCATCGGTATCATCGGTCTAGTATGCAGGCAAAATACAAGCGTAGCATGATACGATATCATCCTTCCAATCTTCTGGAAGGTCTAGAAGTACAGCTGCCTGTCTGGCAATTGGCAGCCTAGTGAGCATAGACACATCCTGCAAAGTAATGGACATCTCTTCGTATGGTAGATGGAATGTGCGCGTCTCTGGTCTCCACCTAGCAACCAATGCGGAAAGTAGAGACTTGTTGATGTTTTGGCATCTAACGTTATGACCGTCCAGTGGTGACTTATTTTTCTCTTGTGCTTCTCTAGTCTCGTAGTGCATTCTTGCCTGGCACATCTTGACGAAGGTAAGAAGACATGTAGCTGACAACCTATGGCAAAAAAATAATATGATAAGTAAATGTTATAGTCAGTTACCATGATATAGATAACTGTAACACTTTACACACCTTGGTATCCATCGATCATCAATCCCCTGCCATCCAGATGTCCATGGTACGAGTATAGCTAGATCAGAGCAATGACGTCCGTCAGCAATCTTTCTTATACGATGTTGTGCATCGATCTCTCTACTTAGTAACGGGTATTGCTAATCCGCAGCCATATCTACATGTACTTAAATAAGCATAAATTAGAAAATAACTACTACAAGTATGATTGAGTACATACTTCATAAATAAAGGAATACAATTTTCTACAAGTACAAATACAAACTTGTGCACACTTATAAAAAATGTTACAACATTACCACACCATAACATCTATTACACTTACTTAATGAAGCAGATATTACAAACTTTTTGTAGTACAAAAACAAAATAGTATGAAACTGGTAAAGTAAAGATTACAACATTGTGCTACTACAAATTCAAAAGCATTCGGTGCGACAGGCAACAAAAGTAAGTGGTGATTGCTAAATGATAACTACTTCGTGTTTCCTTCCTCCGGATCATGAGTCGACCGAGCCCCCCTTCTGTTCCTCCTCACAAACTGCTAGCTAGGTTCGGAGATTGAGGTTGTGTCCTCCTTGTTCTTCTTGCAATCTCTAGTGTGGTGTCCATGCTCCAGGCAGTCTTCACATCGCCTAATAGGCCCACTCGCTTCGGACTCATCCATATCATTTCTTATGTGTCGTGTTTGCCTTCTGCCAACACCACCCTTCAGAAAATCCAAGTCTGGAACATATATCGTATGGTCACTCGCACTTTCGACTAGGTGTGAAGGGACCTCCACCCAAGGATGTCAGCACTCCACGCACTGAGTACTCTATCCTTTAGGTAGAAAGGCGACACGTATGATGTTGAATCGAGTTTAATTTTCGCACACGCGGCCAGGACATGGCTACATGGCTTGTGAAGAAGCTTTGGCTTATTGCATGAACATGAACATGTGTTATCAGACTCGTGTCCTAGAGTAACTTTGTGAGTTATTACCCCAAATCCCCCTTTAGTGCGACAGGTGACTTCCCACCTTCGTCTCACGTTGCCAGTGGTAATGACCATGTGCAATCTTGCCTTGTTAGCCCTCTTTTGTAGGTACGAGGCCATCTTGGTATAAAAAGGTGTTTGTGCATGAGACATTTGTTGGAGTGCCACCGCATGCCTCATCCTCATCCACTTCGTTGTCCTATGCATAATGTCTTCAACAATAGCAGTTAGAGGTAGATGTCTTAGTTTGCGAAGAACCGCATTGTAGGCCTCAGCAAGATTGGTTGTCATTATGCCATGCCTTTCCCCATTATTGTCATGTAGGAGTGCCCACTTCTCATACGGCTCTGCCTCAATCCAATGTGTAAAATATTTGATGTTCCTTGTTGACCTATGCTTCTTGCCATTCGATAGAATGAGATCATCCATTGGTTGTCGGGCCACCGGGAGATGTTGTTCGTGGGGTTTGGTGCTGCTCTGCTTTGACCGCAGATGTGCTCTTGTCCCCTCATCTAGTTGTTTCCAAAGCACGTCGAACTTTGTTGACTGATTCGCCTTGCAGAACCGCTTGAACATGTTCATTAGCCGCTTGCTGTTGAACTGTTTAAAAAAATTGGCCCCCATGTGCCGCATTCACCATCGACTCTGCATGTCAGGTGAGTAATATGCACCGTGGGCATCCTCCTGCAGCTCTTTTATTGCCTTCAACAGGCCGACATTCTGGTCATGAATGATGCAGATTGATGTGCGTTGTCGCACCACTCCCCATTTTAGATGTTGCAAGAACCACAACCAGCTTTCATAGTTCTCGCTTTCAACGAAAGCAAATGCTACTAGAATTATCTAGTTATTTGCGTCTGCACCAACAGTCGATAATATCTACCCTCAGTACTTCCCAGTGAGGAAAGTACCATCGATGCAAAGCAGCGGCCTTGAACAATGGAACGCATGAATGCATGCTCCAAATGAGAAGAATGCCTGTTCCATCACAAGATAATTGAGGGCCGAAACTGACCCTCTATCCTGCGTAGCAATGCAGCAACATAGGTCCCCGGGTTCCTGCTTTTCAAAATGTTGAGCATTTGTGGGAGTGTGTCATATGCTGCCTCAAATGTCCCATACCTTTTCTGCATCGCCTTCTGCTTTGCCCTCCATGCGTTATTGTAACTAATTGTGTATTGTTCACCCTTCTCCACCTGGTTTATTAGGTGCCGCACTGCCAAGTCATCGTCTTCAATAATGTCCTTGTAATACGTGTTTGCGATGTATACCGCAATCAGATTGCGGTGGGAGGCCCTAGTGTTCCGACGTATACAGGAGTGTTGCTGCAGTTTCGAAACGATACAGTGCAACTCGTACTTTGGCACGTAACCACAAACCCGAAAGGTGCAACCTTCCATTTCATAGATGACCGTGTACTCGGTTTTACTGGATTTTACAACCCTAAAGTACCTCTGCAACTTGAATGACCAGGACTTCACTGCATCCTACAAATCGGTCTTATCCTGGAACAATGCTACCAGATTGATTGGCCCCTCACCATAAAACCATATTGAATCATGATAGGAGTTCTCTCCAATATAATCGAGGACTTCATGGTTCCACAAAGCAGGCATAGGTGGGTCCTTCTTCATCTTCATCATTGTTTTCATCACCGGCGAGGTTGTCCTCATCTTCGCGAGCATGTCGATCTACTCTCTTAATTTCTTAAACTACATCAAGTACCTCCTCCCCTTCGTCGGCTTCACCAGTAGAATGTCGGTCCACCAATTCATCTCCTTGTATCGATAAGTTTGGAATCTTAGATCCGATATCGCTGTAATGATGTTCTTGCACAACTTGATCGGGTGCGTGTGAACGAGACCCCAACTCGTCATGGTTGCTGGACTCCCCCATCGTGTTCTCTTTTGGAACTCTTCCTTGACATGCCTGCGCTAGAATGACATACTCTCATCCCCGTCACCTACAGCCTACAAGCCAATCTTGCCAAGCCTTACTCCGTGTTACATTTTTCAGCTCCCATTTTATGTTGTTTGCTGAACGGCTCCGCAAAATCCTCACAGTAACACTATAGACACCTGGATCTAATAAAAATGTGCATGTCAACCAATACCAGACTTCAGGCATGGTAAGGCTGTCGGGATTTGGATGGTATAATGTGCACTACCTAAAGTTGCTCAAATCAACACCACTTTCATTTTTCATAATTTCTCCTTCACCGAAATAAACTCTAAATGCCGATATTGCTGCCAGTGCACACAATATCAAGTAATCCGTAAGAAAGTCTTACAGAAACATTGAGTACTTGTACAATCATGGATAGTACGACAACACGTACACGGGTGAAATTATTTTACTTTCACTGTAAATATTTTTTTCTTCCTGTAACAACACATACGTTGTTATGTACTTTTTTTTCTAAATGGTATCGTAAGCCGTGTCATTTCCATCGTATAAAGCAGTCGATTATAGCCCTATATGGTGTACGTAAGTTTGTGCATCCATATAACAAACACTTAACTATATTATAATACCACAAGAACTATAAATTAAATTCATTACCAGACCATAATTAAGTCAAATTAATTAAAAATATTATACTACAAAATTAACTAATAATTAATTGCACCACCATTAATTATTTAACTACAAATAGATTACACAGTACCAAATGAACTATAACTATTAATTGAAAGTACAAAATGTTTAGTTACATCATCATACCATATGGTACTAAATATAAATATTAAGACTTATTTACCTGTCGCTATGTGGTCTCGCCTACTCCGTTTTAACAAACTTGCCAAAGAAAATTCCCACCCTCAAAGTTTATCACACTGCGTAATACATATGTTTAAGTACCAAATTAATTTTAACTATTAATTATTCATAGTACAAAATTGACTAAAATTAATTACAGCACCATCAATTTAATTAACTTTACCTTAGTTATAGTATCATATTAATTATAAGTATACAAATTTAATTACATCACCATACATTAGTTCGGAAGAAATTAATTATCGAACCAAAATAATTTTAAATATCAAATAATTATATTACAAAATAAACAACAAACTAATTACAACACCATAAATTTAATACATTGCTAATTTACAGTACCAAATTGATCATAATATCAATTATTTATAGTAAAAAATTTAACTCAAATTTAACTTACAACATCATAAATTATTTATATTACCAAGTTAATTACAACTATTGATTAAATATAGTACAAATTAATTAAAGCACCTTAAATTATTTAACTATAAATTAATCACTAATTAAACACATTTCAAAACCTATCAATTAATTTTAGTAAAAAAATAATTAATATTGTAATTTATTAATTAAGTACAAATTAATTACACTACCAAATTAGTTATAACTATCAATTAACTAGAAATTTATTTAGGGTAACAAATTAATTACAACTATCAAATAATTATAGTAAAAAATAACAAAAATTTAAATTACACCATCATACCATAATGTACTATATATAAATATAAAGACAAAATAGTTACCTGCTACTATACAGTCTCGTCTTCTCCTTTTCAACCAACTTGCTCACACAAAAATCCCACCCTTAAAGTTCATCATAGTTCTATATATTGATAAGCATATGCTTATCAATATACAGTACTACAATGGTAACTGCCTATAATGGTAAGCATATGTTTAACCATTCCATATTTTTGTCGCTACTATATATAAACCATCACTCGAAAATTACATATGTATCATGTTTCGCACTCGTCACGAACCTTATGTACCTTATGTATATGACAAATAATGTTACCATTCTTTAAACAATTTTCATATGGTACACATAACATTGCCCAACTATATAAATTAAAAAATCCCATGAACTTGTAACTTACTACAAATTAATTGTAACTTGAACTAATTATCATACCATATAAATAAAATATGTTTACATAATATTTAAACCTGAACCGAGTCTATGTCATATCGTACAAACTAATACCTCCATTAGCATTATCGTACTTAGTAATAATATTTTTCTATTGTACTAGTTGAGACTACATTATGAATATTTGATATTTATAAACTTCCTATGCGACTATTTTTATATGCGACATAAAAAAAATATAATCTACATACTAATATGTAAGCCAAATTTCCTCTTACATAATTAATAACAAACTTTTACTATTACTATTAGAAATTAGGTGAAGTAATCTTTTTCTAAATCATCAATCCTACAAAATTTTACTAATACAATAATTAATCAACTTACGTATGATTCTTTCCTTCTCTCCACTGCCTCCTCTCCTCTGTAGCCTTCTCTCCTGTTGTTCCCTTCTTCTCTGCACCCTCCGTTCTTGCTCTTCTTCTCTTCCTCAATATTGTAATTTAAAATTACTACAAATTAATTGTAACTTGAACTAATTATCGTACATACAAATAAAATATGTTTACGTAATATTTAAACCCGAACCGAGTCTATGTCATATCACAAACTAATACCTCCATTAGCATTATCGTACCAGTTGAGACTACATTATGAATATTTGATATTTATAAACTTCCTATGTGACTATTTTTACATGCGACATAAAAGAATCTACAAACTAATATATACCTAAAATTTTCTCCAACATAATTAATAACAAACTTCTGCTATTACTACTATAAACTACGTGAAGTAATCTTTTCTAAATCATCAATCCTACAAAATTTTACTAATATAATAATGAATTAACTTACGTGTGATTTTCTTCTTCTCTCCACTGCCTCCTCTCTTATTGTTCCCTTCTTCTTCTGTGAGGCCTGTGAAGCCTCCGTTCTTGCTCTTCTTCTCCTCAGTCTTCTCTCCTCTCCTTTTATGCAACGTCATCCTTGCATTCTTCTGAAGAGAGAGGCTATGAGCTGAGTGATGACTTGCAAAATGATAAAGAGAGAGTCGAGTGCAGTGGCAGAGTCCGTGGTAGACATGAAGTGACTGTGACACTGTGCGTGCAAACAAAGAGAGAAGAGAGAGTAAGAGTAATTGAATGGGAGTTGGAGCGGGAGAAAAGAACGGTGATCAGCCATGATATGACTATTGCGCGTGCAAAGAAAGAGAGAAGGAAAAGTGGGAGTAATTGAATGAGGGTTGAAGCAGGAGAAAAGAAAAGCATACATGCAGCAACTGCGTGTGAAAGAAAAAAAATGAAGGCAAAATAGGGGGCAATTGAATGTTATTGGCTTCGGAGCGAGAAAAAAGCTACCCGACACAATTCTGTTAGCGCACGGCGAGCGGTACCGCGGGGCCCACTCCTGCCGCTCTCGCGCTCCAAACAAAAATACCTCGGGGCCCACTACTGCTCACCATCCTCGCACGCCAATAAACCAAGACAGCGGGCCCCACGGGACAGCGCCGTTCTTGTTGCACCAAGCGTGCAACAGCACGGGTCCCACTCCCCCTACCGCTCTCGCGCTTTGGAATTGCGATATCGAGGCCGGTATCGTGTTCCCAAGGTGCGATACCATGGGGCCCACTGCGTGCCATGCCTCTATCGCGTGCCACTAAAAGGAGACCACAGGACCCACACCACGCTGTCACTCTCGTGCAATGAAGGTGCGATACTGAGCCCGGTCTCGCTTTTCCAATGAGCGATACCGCGGGGCCCGCTGCCGCTCACTCATCCCTCCCGGTCTCACGCTTCCAAACCGCGAGACTGCAACGGCGTCACGTCCTCCCTTCCCACGTGTCGCTCTCGTTCTAGAGAATCGCGAGACCGCTTGCAGTGTCATGCCACATAAAAGCAAGACCGCTTGTCTGTTTCGTCCACAATCTCCGTCGCATTTTCGTCACACAAGACCGAGGCGAACTCATGTGCCGCTCTCGCGAAAACGTAGCTGACGTCACGCTCTCGCGCCCTGGAATTGTGATATACCACGGTATCACATTACCACTGTGCGAATCTCGGTATCGCACCTCTCTCGTGCGACACCGATAGTATATTTCTGCTAATCACTTTCCTTTCGGTATATTTCTGAAAAATAAATTGATGAACAGTATTTTTTAAATTTTTTTCTGTGAATGTTTTGCTTGCTCTTCCTACTAGCATAGGAAAACATGTTTTGCTAGTTCGGAAAAATAGAACACATGTTCTCTTAAATTACCCGCCCTACTGGATCAATTTGGGACAAACAAACAAGCAAATACCATCTACTTATATGGCAGAAACAAGAAAATGTGCTTCGAACCATGCAAAATTTGAACAATCGAATCATATCGTTCGATTCAGAATAATTAACATTTTTTACCAGTATGGAGAGGTGAGTGGCATTAGATTTATCATTTTTCGAAAGGGATTATACCGACACGATAAATTTTTTACCAGTGACAAAAGGTTAAATCCTGGGCCCTGTTTGATTCGATCCAGTTCTGATCCCCCTTCCCCCACCCCTTCAACAGAATGTTTGATCGTTGGGGAACAACATTGGCCCGGTGCCAACTCGACGAATCTTATATATCCTGAGGAGCGATCGATAAGTGTAAAAATAACAAATTTTAAGAGAGATATCTCTCCAAACATTTTTTTAAATGAAATTATGAGATTTTTTAAAGAAGAAATTGTGAGCAATCGATTATTATAAAAAAAAGATTTGAAGGGAGAGATGTCTCTCCAAATATTTTATTAAAAAGAATTATGAGCATGTTGAAGATTGAATACAGGATCTTGGGGTTAAAACAACATATCTTTTATCACTGGACTATCAAACACATCTGATGATGATCGATAATTGTCACGTCTTAACTGGAGCCACATATAGCTTGAATAGTTGCCTTGTACTTGCACGATGGATATGCATGTCCTCTAGCATGAATTGGATCTTGTCATGTAGCTTAACTGAACAGTATTTGGACAGGATTGATAATTATGGCATGTTTCACTGTCGACGGATCTTATCATGTAGCTTAATATGACAGGATTGATCCTGACACACTGGCTAGCTGTTCGCTCCTGCTCCCTCCAATTTCCTAATTTTTCACAAACAATTGACTATTAATAACTTTTATAAAATATTTAGTTCGATAAACACCCTACAACATGATATATAGACTAATCTTAAAAGTACTTTAATAAAATTATATATCTATCTAATTTTTATATAATATAATAGAAAATTATAGTGACGGATATGATTTGGATACCGTATCGTTATTTACAAGTAGCTGAATATGACAAGATTGATCCTGATACATTGGCTACTTGTTGCATATATAGTATCTCTTATCCCAAAATATATAATTAATATTGTTCGCTCCCCTTTCAGCCATCCGGTCGGCATGGTGGCTAGTCGACTTCTCCTTGAAAGCTCGACTACTCCCGATTTGGCCGTGGCCGGCGATCGCCATCATTGTGTTTGTGAGAACGGAGATGGTATATGTATGTCTCCTATAGCTCCCCGATCCTAGTGGTTCCTATATCCTAATCTAGTTGGTACAAGTCGGTGATTTCACTTCGTGATTCCAGTTACACAATATATTCCCAGTCATGTGCGTTATTAATTTGTTCAAGCAAGATGGAGAGATGGAGAGGAACACAATTGATTGGTTGCTTTTATGATTAATAAAAAAGATTTTGCAGACCCATGCTTTCTTTTCCACAGGCGGCTCTATTTGTTAGCCGCCTTTAAACATGGATGAGGCCATAGCCGCCGGTGCCGTCTTATGATTGTAGCGTATGAAGACATGTTTTCACCACCGGTTCCTTAAAAAAAGCCGCATGTAAAAATTATTTTATTTTGGAAAAAGTCCAAATTACCCCTTGAACTATTGTAGCAGTACGAATTATCCTCCTCAATTCAAAAACCAGACATTTTTCACCTTTAAATTTTTATAACGGACGAATTACCCTCTGGCCGACTTGTCTAGTCAGTATAATTTTTATAAGTGGTTTTGGTCCTCAATGATGTACACGTGACAGTCTAGTCAGTATAAAAAATATATAATGATGGGGCCCACTTGTCAATTTTCGCTCTTCTCTCGGTCATCACATGTGGGCCCTACCTTTTTTATATTTTTTTTATGCTGACTACCACGTGTACGCCACATAAGACCAAAAATGCTTTGGAGCCGGTCAGGGGGTAATTCGTTCGGTATGAAAAGCTGAGAGTGAAAAATGTCTAGTTTTTGAATTGAGGAAGGTAATTTATACTGCCACAATAGTTCAGGGGTAATTTGGACTTTTTCTTTTTATTTTCGAGGTTGTTTTTTAAGGAGCGTCATTCGAGAATTATGATTTCTCTATAAAAATGAGATGATTTTTTAGGCAGTTTGTTAGGATAACCGCATGCGCTTATTGCGAGGATAGCCGCCTAAACTAATTGGTTAAGCAAGCCCAACATATACCCAAAAATATATCTATAAAATCCTTTTTTCGAACCCCTAATTTGATTTCTTTCCTTGGGGTTGTGAAGTATACTGATACGATATACGGATACTTGAAGACAACTCGCCGCCTGGATCTCGTCGAGTCATTCTCGAAAGGGATTTATTTGGTACTCTATATTTTTTGTTGTTTTCTATTGTAATCTCTATGGTTTTCATAATCCTATATAAACTGGAGTATGGCTATTACCTCACGAGGAGTCTGAACCAGTATAATCCTTGTTTTCTGTGTGCTTGAAGTCGTTTCGTGTAGATCCTTGTACCAACGATCCTATACTCTACAAATACCATAGTCGCGATTTACACTGTCGACAGTGGCGCGCTAGGTAAGGGGACTTGGTTCTTAAGGTTTTGCTGAGATGGCTTCAAGTTCAAGGCTTTTCGATGACAATGTCCACATTCGTCCTGGCTTGGTAGATCCTACTCAGCCGGCGTTCGTTTGGACTCAGGTCGGATCGATAGTCGTTCTTGTCTTTGTCGCAACTCCAATCTTGCCTTCCCCAATACCAACTGGGATCGAGAATGGAATCGCGAGGAAAACATAATACAATTTTTCATCAGCTATTCCTCCTGTCTAGTCAGAAAAAAGGAATACGACGACTTCAACTCTCCGAAGAATTTCTAAAGCGGCCGAACCCCAAACATCTATTGGGAGTCAGGTGCCAACAAGGAAGTCTCCTCCAAACTACGACACCTGGTGTTTGATCCACAAGATGTCTCAATACTCTTTGGTCGAATGTCAAGTAATACTTCAAGTGAAGGCTGAACTTGATGCTTGCAAAGATCGAGATATCCAGCGCACATCTCCTTACAAGGCGTGGTACCTGATCCACAAATCGAAAAGTCACCCCTTACAGATTGCAAGATCTTTTTGAAAATTACTAGATCTATGGTTTGTGTTCCTTGCTGTTCGATCCACCAACATCGAAATCAATCTCAGGATGCATAGGTGGACGATAGCGAGATGAAAACCTCAGATCGTCTGGTCAGATTCATCGACATTGATCCTCGTGAGCCGTCCGTTCTTCACAACTTGGAATCTTCGGGATCCAACTCTCCACGGGAAGTAAACATGATCGAGGGGGTCATCGAGGACGTGCGTGAAGTGGGTAATGTCCGTTCGGGGGAAGAGCCGCTTCCTCCTAATGCATCGTGCCCACCCGAGGAGCTAGTTCGAACCCCTGCCGAGCACTTCATCGTGGCCAACTCGTTGCTAAAACAAACTCTGTTTGACTCAGTTACCTTTCCAGAAGCATATGTCTGGGTCAGACGGTTACAGTCAACGGTAGCCAATCTCAACTCTGCCTTTCTGGCTGTGGCTGGATCAAACCCACACGGTCCGTCTCGAGATCCTCATCCTCAAGGTAAAGACCGAGTACCAGAAGACCACGCTGCCGAGAACACCCTCAGTCCACATCCCAGCCAGGATCCAGGCCGCAATCCTTGAAACGCATTGCAAAGAAGACAGGACAATCAGCCCCCTCCTCATCAAGATGACCGTGATATTCGCAATCACTTAAATGGGTGCCATACCCTCCCTCTCTATTTATACATGAGGTAGGCAGCCTAAAGCCACGAACCAAACTCATACAAGAAGTCCTAATCCACCTAGGAAACCTTCCTGTACAAGAAACCAACTTTACATATTCCAATTTCTCCAAATTTGGACTCCTTCCAAATTCGACTCCACATCCCATACACACACAATATCTCTATCATATGCCATATGAAATCATCACCAACCACGTGCATTAATCTTTAGCCTAAGTATCCCGCATGATCTCTGACCGTCCGGACGTCACCTTATTTCCAAGTTGACTCCCGATCCATCACCAGCAATACTCTCCCGAGACGTAAAGATTACCTACACATGAATCAAACAAAGAAACCATATCCGAGCACAAGCTATCACAAACTTGACTCATTGTTAGCACACAACAGTATTACATACGCATAGTATCCTTCTAGAAGTCATAAACACAAATTAACCACAGATATCCAATGAAACAACCCGAAATCGAAACTGACACAGAATCAGCCGGTCAGACCGCAGGCTGGCCGGTCTGACCACAGACATACCTCCGGTCTGACTGGCCTTTCCAGCCCGGTCTAACCGGACCCACTGTTCACCGTCTGAAAATTCAATCATCTCAAAAACAACTTCGCCAATAATCTTCAAATATCAAACCAATAACCTCATATGCCAATTATTCATCACAATAGAAGAATCAAACACACCTTGCTTTTACAGGTGGGAGCGATAAGATCAGAACGATGTCGACCACTACCAACCTCGTGCACCTCACGGAGGAAATAGAAGGCGGGACGACAATGACAACCGGGGAAATCGCAACAACGGTCGAGATCGTTGGGACCATTAGAGTCAACAAGGCAAGAACGATCATGGTCGACGGTGACGTTATATCAATCAACAACGACAGAACTCGCAATCCCCGAACTCCAGAAGGGACTAAGAACAAGGCCATAGATCAAGGGGTCGCACCCCCGACTACGGTGATCCTTCGTCATCATCACCACCCATTGGAGGCTGTTCTCGCAGGCCACGAGGACATCATCTGCCCTTTATACTAGGAGGCAGATGTCGGACTTTCACACCTGCTCTACGAGAAGTTTGATGGCCAAACAAGTTTTGTCCTACAACAGTAGAAAAGTATGACGGTAGTACTGATCCAGAGGAGTTCCTGCAAGTCTACTCGACGGTTCTATATGCGATCGGCGTAGACGACAATGCATTAGCAAACTATTTGCCAGCAGCATTCAAGGGGTCTGTTTGGTCATGGTTGGTACACCTCCCACCTCTCTCGACATCTTCCTGGGAAGACTTATGGCAGGAATTCGTTACCAATTTACAAGGAACATACAAGCGTCATGCAGTCGAAGATGATTTACACGCTCTTTAAGGGACTATATATGGCATTTTAACGAATGCCAGAATATGTTCCCCGAAATCACTGATGCTTATGTCATACGCGCGTTCAAGTTGGGAGTTCGCGATCGATACACCATCCAAGAGCCAGCAACAAGGTGAATCACTTCTGCCATGAAGCTGTTCGAGATCATTAACAGATGCGCTCACGCAGATGATGCTCTCAGGAGGAAAGATAAAAAAGCAAGGTGGTCAAGGAGAAGCAACCAGACAATAAGGAAGCACCAGCGTCTGCCAAGAAGAAAAAACAAAATCGCAAAAAGAAGAAAATGCAAGGCAGAGACAAAGGTTTTTGTCACAGAACAAGCGAATCCACCCTCAAAACGCCAAACCCTCCAAGGTGATAAACAAGTATGACAATGGTGCCCAGTCCACAAGACCAGTACACATACCCTGGAAGAGTGCCAAGTCTTCCAGAAAGCATTGGCAAAACAACTGGCCCACGAAAAAGGAAAGCGAGTTCATGTGGGCGAAAGGAGCACTGGTGATTTCTCGTCCGATAACTTAGTCATGTTCCCAGAATTCAACCTGATGTTTGAAGTCTTAAGGCCAGGCGCGTTCAAGATCGTATACGACGAAGGCCACGAGTTGGCAAACTCTTGGAACATTGACCAACAACTTAAATTTTATGTATAAAATCGATGTACCAAAGTCTATATGTTTTGTTTAATAATATACAGTATTCTGAATTCTTTTCTTTCGAAATGTTTTACACAACGACCCCCTTTTCTTATATCGCCTTGCCTCAAAGTTGATCCTATTGTCGTCTTACTCTAGTCGGACAAGCTTTGGGGTCCCATGGACCCTGGCGGGGGACGCCTAGCACTATGAAAGTTTGTTAGACCATGCAGGGTCAAACGACCATGTTAGATTTGGTCATGTTAGAGTACCCACTTGAGCGTATTAACCAACCCGTGTAACCGGGAATTGGTTTTCCCGACTTCACTGCTGGGGGCTAGGACTTCGCAGCTTAAGGTTGGTTTGTTATAAGATTTAAGTTGTCTTCATGAAAAACGACTTTACCACGAAAACAGCTAGGGGCTAGGGAGAGTACCGTACTCTATTGGCTGAGGGCAGCTCTTGCATGAGTGCTCGTACACTATGTTCCTTTCATATACTTATATAATAGATTTCAATTCTTACTTAAGTTCTGATACATATATAAAATGCTAA
This sequence comes from Oryza officinalis, assembly GCA_008326285.1. Lineage (NCBI taxonomy): Eukaryota > Viridiplantae > Streptophyta > Magnoliopsida > Poales > Poaceae > Oryza > Oryza officinalis. The sequence continues at coordinate 9,470,677 of BDMV01000009.1, forward strand.
CATATATTATCCCTAGATACAAAAACTATCAGGACGGCCATCGCCAGTTCATTGTGGAGAAGACGTCCTCGGCCAATGGAGCAAAGGATTGCATGAGGCGGTCGTTCTTGTTTGCCTTCATGCGAGAACGTGAGAAGCCCTCCTGAAGAAAACTCAGGCTCATTTGTGGACGCTCATCTCGGATGCAGGAGACAATGTGGCCACCAGCATACCAGCTGGCGTGACGACACTCCTGCTTCAGGTTGTTGTCTATCTGCTTCCTGATTCCTGCAAGGTGGTCGCACGTACTCCGCATCCAGGACAGATGGTCGTTTACAAACTTCTCGGGAGGAGGACGGACCACCCGCAACTGTTCGCAAAGGTGTTGTAGCCCTAGACAACAACCCTTGAGATAGGCGTCGATCCAGAGTTCCCTGCTTCAAAGGGTCTCCACAACCTGATCTTTCTGGACAGTGCTGGTCATCATCTCGAGGTCCACCTTCCCAAACTTCAGCTTCCAGTACTCGACGTGGCGTTCCCTCTCCTCTAAATCGTTCTCGTGGACTACGCACGACATGTGACCTCAGTTAGCTTCCTCCATATACGGGGGCAAGGGCTATAAAGGTCAGGACCTTGTACCTTGGTTTCGCTTGAGTAGAGAGTTAAGTTGGAGACCTTGTGGATCCAACGCCCTATCAGCGTTGACCACATTCAAGGCTTGGTTGTCGCCGCTTGGGGTCGAGGAAGCATGAGGAGAAGGAGGTGCGACGTCAAAATCGTGAGGACATCCTCCTTGCAGGATGACCTCGTCTTCGATGCATCTAAAGATCGACATTATTACGCCAAAAAATAAAGACGGTAAAAAAGGACATCATTCTCAAAATACGACAAGCCTAATAAACTATTCTTTATAAATTACTATGAAGTGTCAATTTCTATTCAAAAAAGGAAATGACGCACTCCCCCAAGTCAACGAACTCCGTCATCACGTCCTCGCGTGTGTCATCGGCCCCGCACTTCTCCAACGCCTCCTCCAGGTTCACCTCGGGATGCATGAGCTTGATGCACACGAGGAGATGGCACGCGTCGGTCCGGAGACTGGTACACATCTCCTCGACGACCTGCTCGACATGCCTCGTGTACCTCTAGCTGGCCGATAAGAGAACCCAGAGAACCCAAGACGGTTGTCTCGTCAGGAACTCCAAGCCCTCCTCATGTACTCCCAAGCTACGAGCCACCATGTCAAGACGCCCGTAATTCTCCTAGAGGCCTTGTCGGAGGGACGCCAAGTTCTCCTGGGTCTTCTCTAGCCATTTCTCTCATCATTGTCATTGTCTCTCATGGCCTGCGACTAGGTCCTTGAGTTTCTTCAGGTCCCTCTGCGCCTCGGCCAGTTGATTCTCTAGCTCGGCGGTGCATTTATTCGAGGTCGAAGCCGCCGTTTGGAGCTATTCGACTTCAGCAAGGACGTCTCGCATGCCCGACTATAGCAAACGGCTAGCTTCCGCCAGTTTGTCGATTAGGGTGAGTGGAATGACGGTAGGGGAGGCGTCGGGCGAAGGAAGAGGAGTCGACGCGACCATGACGATGAAGGGAGTTGCGGAGATCGTGCCCCCGTGACTGGTACTCTGTTCTAAGGTCGCGGGGGAGGGGCTATAACAAAACGAAACACGCGTCTCAGAAGACGTCGTGAGAATGCCAAAATACAAAAATCGATAAGGACGATCACTTACTTGGGCTTGGGCCGCTTCAGGAGCATCTTGTTTCCCAAAGAGGAAGATTTGGTGCCAGGAGTGGTCTACAAGATACGTAAGTCAGGTCCAAAGATTCCACCTCAGGATAGTTTATGGACTACAGGGGGCGAGATTTACCATTGAGCTGCTCGTTGGTGCCAGTGTTCCTGCTCCAGACGCCTTGATTAAAGCCGCCCACTTCCTCTTGGAGGATTTTGTTCCACTACAGCTGGGAGCATTCCCGGTAGTGGCCTACCCCAAGGTCACCTTCTCTTTTAGAGAAGACGATACCTGGTGGTCGACAAGCCGGCCAATGACGTTCGTTAGAGGCAGGACCTGCAAGGCTTAGATTACTACTCTTTCGGGCAATAATAGTCAAAAAGAAAAACAAAGATTTAAGTCACTTACAGTGATGGCGGCATCCTTGTCCAAAGGTGGTAGGTCGTAGAGCGGGGTGATAGAGTTGTCCGGATCTAACGGAGCGTCAGTAACCAGATGACCGATTCGGGTGACCAATGTCACGTCTTCATGTTCTACAAACAAGACATTGATATCAATATTCAAGATCTCGACATTTCATGTATTAAGGTCAGGAAGGTTTCGAGGACGTATACCCCGAACCGAGATCTATGTTTCGTCTCGTGCCCCAGTGTACTCATTTGCGGGGTTGGCGCGGGTTTGGAGAGGTTGGATCCAATGATGTATAAAGTCTTTAGCGTCTTCATACCCTGACAAACCTTGTTCTCGAAGGTCGTGGATCTTATCTATGAAGCTCTTGAGAGAAGGGGTTAAGGATGGCCTAGTGGTCCATGAGGGGGAGCGTGTGGGCTTCTCGTTCGGAACAGCAAGGCAGGCTGGGCGCTCTTCGACGTGGAGGTAGAACTATTTCGACCTCCACAATCCTCGAGAGGATGGGCAGTTAAAGAGAATGTATTCCGCTTTCATCCCGTCTCTGAGGCGAAAGCCGTAGCAACCGGAGATTCTGCGCGCTTCCATCCACCTAAGCTCATAAAGGTATCCAAACAAATATAGGAAAGAAAGTATCCCAAGGTATGCCTCACAAAAATGTGTAAAGATGCTAAGGAAAGCTATGGAGTTTGGGTTTAGGTGGAGGAGATGAAGGCCGTAGTAATCCAAAAGGAGAAGAAGAAATTCGGAAGGAGGGGCAAGGAAACCACATTGTACAAAGTCCTCAAGACAAACTATTTGCTCTAGGGTGAAGTTAGGACTTGTACATCCTTTCGATCAATTCAAGGAATTTTTCCTAGAAGGGGATCCTTCAATCTACAGCCACATCAGATCCTCCGTGTCAACGTTGGATTTTACCAAATCCATTGGATCGACTTGAGGATGACGGAGATGTGCGGAGCTAGGGTTCTTTCGGCTGGTGGAAATTGTGAGAGTTGGGTGCGTAGGGAGCTGGAAAGTTACTTGCGCAGATAAAACCCAAATGAATCTCAGAAGTGGAATTTATAAGATACATCCAATGGTTCGTATTTCAAGGAAGAAAGAGAAACAACCGCTGTGATTTTCTCAATTTCTTTATGGTATTTTTTAGACTTCAATTCAAATTCATGGTGGACCATTGCTCTTTGATGGTGTTGTTGAGTGCTTCATATCTTCTCGATAATTCGAGAACAATTAGGCAGGCATGACAACATTTATTCAAGGACTTTGGCTCAAGAACACTGTGAGTTCATTTGATTTGAAGTCAGGGGCTACTATCAAGGTTATGGATAAGGCATACCTCCTATTCTTAGGTTTCTAAAGTATACTTATACCCTTAGGATACGGGAAGTTTATCTTAATGTTATAAAATTCGACTAATGAATAGAAAAATTGTATCCTGAATAGAAGATGTTAGAGTCCTATTCGGGGAAGATACAATCTCTGTAATCTCGTAGACCAAAAGTACTCTCCGAGTTCTACTTGGAGGCTAAGGCAGTCTATGGATAAATACAAAGCCCCCCAGGGATACGAGATCGTCGAATCATAGTGCAAGCCACTACCATAGCAGAGGCAATCTAAAGGACTTGACGACAACTCGCCACCTGGATCTTGTCGAGTAGTTCTCAAAAAGATTTCGTTGGTACTCTATATTTCTTGTTGTTCTCTATTATAATCTCTGTGGTTTTCATAATCCCATATAAAGTGAAGTAGGGCTATTACCTTAGAAGGGGCTTGAAGCAGTGTAATCCTTGTCTTCTGTGTGCTTGAAGTCGTTTCGTGTAGATTCTTGTACCAACGATCCTATACTCTACAAATATCGTAGTCGCGATCTATACTGTCGACAAAGGTGTAAATAAATTTTTATCTCCAACATATACCTTAAATTAACTCCCAAAAATAAAAGGTGGACCTACCTCTAACTACCAACCAACACAGAAACAAAAGATGCTCCGCCCATGCTCTACTCACGCCCGTTCTCTGTTCGCGTGTCGCCCTCTCCTTTCGCCCTACAGAAGTTGGGAGCGAGAGCATGTCTCCCAACTTGTGGAAAGGGAGAAAGGAGAAGAAGGGAGTTCCAATTTTTGGATACATCTTTAGGGTAACTGTTGGAGTAAGTTTTTCCAAAAAAAAAATGGCCTCAATTTTTTAATTGGGTTTCAGTTAGGGGAGCCGTTGGTCATGCTCAGTGCAGGCAATTCTTGGGAAAACCCTCCTGTATTACTTATTTTCTTTATTATTTAAAAATCTCTAAAATTGAAAGTTGGTAGAAAGTTCATTTTAAGTCACACGGAGGTGAAGCAAAAGTTCCATGAGATCGTTACATCCTATGATATGGTAAGATAAATATTTCCTTTAATATGCCATTCACTAATGTGAAGTTGCATAATGTATCAACCCACGTATATGCCTAACAAATGTGATTTTGTTTTTTTGCTAAAATAATGAAATATTGAAAATTCATTAATTGTCTCATACAGTCGTGCACTACACGATAACCTAGTTTCACCAACAGAACTCAGTTGGGGAAAGGCTAGGTTGCCCAACATATAATGTGTTGGCGACTCCATACAGAAAAGCCTACGAAATAAGTGTCAGCGATTCTAATTTTGGTAGACAGCTCATCTGTCGGCAATTCATTATCAACCGAAAATCTGTTGGCATTTCTTTTGCGAACGCAGAAAGTGTCGGCTAAGGTGCGTACACATGGTGCCCAAGGAAAGCAGGAATCGCGCGTGGGATGAAAGGAATTTTTGGAGAAAAAAAAATTGAGAGGGCGGGAAAAGGAGCTGCCCAAAATCACGGGGTAACCTTATCCTCTCCAATGCCTCTCCATCCCTCATTACCACTAAGGGTGTGTTGGAATTTTCTCAACTTCTTTTCCTCGTGTTCCACGCACACGTATTAAAATTGTTAAACGGTGCGTTTTTTGCAAAAAGTTTTTATACGAAAGTTGTTTTAAAAAATTATATTAATCTATTATTTTAAAAAAAATTAGTAAATACTTAATTAATCATGTTCTAATGAGTCGCTCCGTTTTTCGTGCGAAGAAAATGAGTTCCCAACTGACATAAACAAACACAGCCAAAGTCCCCATTCAAACAACTCTAGTGCTACCGTTGTAGGCGAGTGCACGTGGCCGTTGCCATTGCTTGGCCACTGCTAGCATGAGGAGGTGGCAGACCGGTAGAAGGTCCACACAGTAGCGACCAGGGCGTAGCACGGAGCTGGGAGGCAGCCACTATGGCTGTGGCGCAGAGCCCTGTGGAGGGAGGCCGTGGAGGGCCTGGTGCAGATCTATGAGTGGCTCGCATGGAGCACGGAGAGAGGGTGTAGGTCGATGGTGACTATGGAGATTATGGGTATCATATACCCACACGGCTAGCTTATTCGACTGACTATAAGGGATAGGCTGAGTCATGATTATGTAATAGGCTTAGGACTTAAGTATTACATTACCTTGTGTATTAAGAAATGGCTTATAGTCCTAAGTCAGGAATACTATGGAGTCTTGTACAGTATGTAGTTAGGTTTCCGACTTATGAGCCCACCCTCTAAACCTATATAAGGAGGGTAGGATGTCCCTTGAGGGATATAGAGGCAATAGCAATTAGTTAGATTTTCGTTATATACAATCCGATCAAGAGATCAATATATAACTCGGTGGATTTGATCCCCGAAACAAGAGTAGGGTGTTACTTCTTTATAGAAGGCCCAAACATGTCTAAACCCTTTTGTCTACTAACCCATCGTGTTTGACACTTGAATGCTACCCCCTTTGCTCATTGCCGAAATCAGGTTTCGACAATTGGCGCGCCAGGTAGGGGAGCGTCAAGTTTTCTTCTTCTCGCCGACTAGCGCGACGGGATCGGCATTTGGCATCGACGACTTTGCCTTCCTTCCAGGGCAGGCGTTTCGCTCCGGCAGCCTCGACTTCATCACCGACAACTTCGGCAATATTCTCCCCTTGACTCGGATCCGAACCAGTCGGGAGGAGAATACCACTCGGCACCGTTCGGGTTACCAAACGACACTGAGATCTATTTCAACATTCTATCTTCCGAATTGGATCCAGACCACTCGGGAGAAGTTTTGCATCACCATCAGGCTGCGGTCCAAGCTCCAGGGAGATCACTGTCATGATTCAACCCCTCGGATCATGTTCATCTACCGAGATTGCCGACTACCTTAGCTCCTCCGACTTCGATGATCTCTACGACATCTTCACGGAAGATCTCAACAACTCCTACTGCGACAATGACTATGCTCCACTATTCTTCAACGTCATCATGGCTGAAGTAGTGGAGACTGACTCAGCCATGGCCCGCAGGGTCGCGGAAGAGGAATGTGCCAAGTTCGAAGAGGAGCGCAAGTGCAAGAAGGAAGAACTCAAGCGTAAGGAGGAGGAGCTCAAGCGAAAAGAAGACCATGACAAAAGAAGACGAGATCTAAGGGCAGCCGGCGCTGCACTCACGACGCCATACTTCAGACCCGAGTCGACAACACCAACGTCTTCCTCACACCACAACAGAACGCGGTCGCCGCTCTCACCCTCATCGACACCGTCATCGACGTGGCACCTCTCGGCGTAACTCCAATCTTAGATAAAGTCAAGACTATCGTCACCGCTACAGCATTACCCAGCGCTCCCGCGGGCTCTGCTCGGAGAGCTACCAAGTCCATCGCCGAGACACCCGATGACAACCGCTTACCACCGATGTGATCCAAGGACTATCGAAGACCCGAGCTCAGCAAGACACCCGCCAAGACCAATGCCCCCCGTCATCACGCAATCTAGAAGCATCAAGATCAGTCGGCCGACTCTCGTGAGGGAGGTCATGGCCGACCACCCGTCCATGATCGGATTCGTTATGGCAATAGCTCAAACTACCAAAGTGGTTCTCGAACGCCCACGCCCAGTGACTTGAGGGAGGTACTTGACCGGCGTCATCACGAGCGCAACAAGGCCTATCATGAAGACCAAAGGAATTCCCCTGACAACTACGATGATGGAGTGCCCGCGTTCACTCGGGACCTGCGTCGAGTGAATTGACCGAGTGGTTTCAAGCCCATTGGGACTGACAAGTACGATGGCAAAACAGACCCCGAGTCATGGTTGACCGTTTACACCCTCGCCATTCGCGCAGTAGGAGGAGACAGCAAGGCCATGGCTAACTACCTGCCTATCACCCTCGCCGACTCAGCCAGGAATTGGCTCACAAGTTTACCAAGAGGCTCGATTGACTCATGGAGCGAGCTTCAAGACCACTTCATCGCCAATTTCCAAGGTAATTTTGAAAGGCCCGGGACTCACTTCGATCTCTATAACGTAATCCAGAAACCCGACGAGTCGTTGAAGGACTACATTCGGTGTTTTTCGAAGAAGTGAAACAAGATCCCTGACATCACTGACGACGTCATTGTAGCCGCGTTTCAGAAGGGTGTCCGCAATGAGTTGCTAATCGGCAGATACGGGCGCAAGCCTCCGAGGACAGTCAAGAAGATGTTCGAGACAGCCAACTCCTACGCCAAGTCGGATGATGCCATCAAAGCTTCACGGCAGGACAAGCAATCCGGGAGTAGCTGGCGCCCTAAGAAGGATAATGGCAACGACAATGGAAACAATGGCCAAAAAGATTGCAAGCCCGAGGATCTGGTCGCCGCTGCGTCGAACTACCAGCAACAGCGTCCACGAGTCACCGCCTTCGATAGGATCATGAATGCCCAATACACTCATCACCCGAATCACAAGCACGCAGCCAAGGATTGCTTCATCTACAAACAGTTCGCCGAGCATTATGCTACTCAGCTCCACCAGAAGCCGTCAGATGGAGCCGGCACCTCAGGAACCAAGAAGGACGATGCAATCGGTGGCTCAGAACCTTTCCAAGATCACAGGACCGAGTTAAACCACATTTTTGGAGGGCCACTAGCATATGATACGAAAGAAAGCAGAAACTGACTGACAGGGAGATCAACGTAGTTCAGCCTGAAGTCCCACGTTACCTACGATGGTCGGAGGTGGCTATCACGTTCAACCGCTCGGATCATCTTGACCGAGTGGTTCACCCGGGGCTATATCCCCTGGTACTAGACCCGGTAGTTCGCAACGTCAAGCTCAAGCGTGTCCTCATCGACGACGGTAGCGCCCTCAACATCCTCTTCGCCAAGACACTGGACGAGATGCAAATCCCAAGATCTGAATTGAAGCCGAGTTCAGCCCCTTTTCACGGAGTCATCCCAGGGCTGTCGTCTACGCCACTCAGGTAGATCACTCTTCCAGTCACCTTCGGCACTCAGGAAAACTTACGAACAGAGAACGTCAGCTTTGAAGTTGCCGACTTTGAAGCCGCTTATCACGCAATCCTTGGAAGACCTACGCTCGCCAAGTTTATGGCGGTTCCATACTACACCTACCTCACGATGAAGATGCCCAGTCCCAATGGAGTCATCTCCTTGCGCAGCGACATCAAGCAAGCCTTTACCTAAGACAAGAAAAGCTGCAACATGGCCCAAACTCATGAGAGATTACTCGGCCAACAGGAGGTCCGACTGGCTGCATCAACGTCAGGAGAAGACGAGATCATAGCAAAGAAGATGGCCAAGTCAGGAGAAGGCGACGCCAAGACAAAGAAGATCCCACTTGATCCCTCTGATCCCTCCAAAACTGCTGTAATAGGCGCCGAGTTAGATCCCAAATAGAAAAGCGCGCTCATCACCTTTCTACGAAATAATAAAGATATATTTTCTTGGAAACCATTTGATATGCCTGGTATTCCTAGAAAGGTGATTGAGCACTCATTAAATGTTAAAAAGGATGCGAAACCTATTAAACAAACACTTTGCCGCTTTGCGCAACATCGAAGAGATGCCATCAAGGAGGAACTCACCAAGCTTTTGGTAGCCGGATTCATCAAAGAAGTTTACCATCCCGACTGGTTGGCCAACCGGTTCTGGTTCGGAAGAAGACAGGACAATGATGCATGTGTGTAGACTACACTGACCTCAACAAGTCTTGTCCCAAGGACCCCTTCGGTTTGCCCCACATTGATCAAGTCATCAACTCAACCGCCGGCTGCGAGCTTCTGACCTTCTTGGATTGTTACTCGAGATACCATCAAATCAACTTGAAGGAGTCCGACTCGCTGAAGACATCATTTATCACCCCGTTTGGAGCTTATTGTTACATCACGATGCTCTTTGGCCTCAAGAACGTCGGAGCTACTTACCAGCGTATGATCCAGAGATGCCTTCAGACTCAACTCGGGAGAAACGTGAAAGCTTACGTTGACGATGTCGTCATTAAGACCAAGAAAAAACAAGATCAAATATTCGAGCCTTCAGGATGAAGTTGATCCAGAAAAGTGTACTTTGGGGTGCCGTCAGGCAAGCTACTCGGCTTTATGGTGTCTCATCGCGGCATTGAAGCTAATCCAGAGAAGATCAACACTATTCGGAACATGAAGCCGCCGAGTACCTAGAAGGATGTCCAGAAGCTTACTGGTTGCATGGCAGCACTAAGCCGGTTCGTTTCTAAACTTGGTGAACGAGACATGCCCTTTTTCAAGCTGCTCAAGAAGACAGACGAGTTCCAGTGAACCCCAGAGGCTCAGAAAGCTTTTGAAGATTTCAAGGACTTCCTCACAACGCCACCCGTGTTAGTGTCACCTTATCCTCAAGAGCCTCTGCTACTCTACGTTTCCGCAACCTTTCAGGTGGTCAGCACGGTTTTGGTCATTGAACGAGAAGAGGAAGGATGAGCTCAGAAAGTTCAAAAGCCAATCTACTTCGTTAGCGAGGTGTTGGCTGGATCCAAAACACGTTACCCCCAGGTACAAAAAATACTATATGGAGTTTTAATTACCGTCAGGAAGTTAGCTCATTATTTTCAAAGTCATTCGGTTACTGTGGTTACATTTTTTCCACTCGGTGATGTCATCCATAATCGGGAGGTTACTGGGCGTATCGCAATGTGGGCTCTGGAGTTGATGCCATTGGATATTACCTTCAAGGCTAGAACATCTATAAAGTCTCAAATCTTGGTCGACTTTGTGGCCGAGTGGACCGAGTGCCAAGGAGATGTACCTAGGGAGAAGCTGCAATATTGGACCATGCATTTTGATGGGTCTAAACGAGTCACCGGTACAGGAGCTGGAGTTGTCTTGATTTCCCCGACTGGAGAAAGGCTACGTATGTTCTTCAGATACATTTTGCTGCTTCACACAATGTGGCCGAGTACGAAGCCTTACTTCATGGACTATGACTTGTTGTGTCTCTCAGCATACGTCATATTGTTGTACGAGGAGATTCCCAGTTGGTAGTAAATCAGGTGATGAAGGATAGGTCTTGTTTGAACGACAATATGGCTACTTATCGTCAAGAAGTTCGTAAGCTAGAAGACAAGTTTGATGGTTTGGAGTTATCTCATGTTTTGAGGCATAACAATGAGGCAGCAGATCAGTTAGCCCAATTTGGCTCTAAACAAGAAGCAGCCCCGACTGATGTCTTTGTAGAGCATCTCTATGAGCCGACTATCATTAAAAAGCCAGCTGTCGACGAAGAAGTTACAGACCAGGTTTCCATGCTCGATGACGACTGGAGAACACCCTTTATCAATTTTTTGACTCGACAGGAGCTACGCGAAGATCGGGATGATGCAGAGCGAGTCCGACGTCGTAGTCAAAGTTTTGTCATGGTTGATTCAGAATTGTACAAGAGAAGCCCGTCTGGAGTCCTGTTAAGATGTGTTACACCTAAAGAAGGACGACAATTGTTACAGGATATTCACTCGGGAATCTGTGGCAGTCATGCTGCAGCGCGTACCTTGGTGGGAAAGGCTTACAGGCAAGGTTTTTTATGACTCACGGCGGTTTCCGACGTAGACAAGGTGGTTCGAACTTGTGAAGGTTGACAGTTTTTTGCTCGGCAAAGCCATGTTCCAGCCCAAGAGTTACAAACGATCCCGCTATCATGGCCTTTTGCGGTTTGGGGCTTGGACATGGTTGGTCCTTTCAAAAAGGCTCCAGGAGGTTTTACACATTTGTTCGTCACAATTGATAAGTTTTCTAAGTGGATTGAAGCTAGGCCGGTTGCTATAATAACCGTAGACAAGGCACGAGATTTCATCTTAAACATTGTGCATCGGTTTGGTGTCCCAGATAGGATTATTACTGACAATGGGACTCAGTTTACCGGAGGCGTTTTCAAAGAATTTTGTGAAGATTCTGGAATCAAAATTTGTTATGCGTCGGTGGCACATCCTAGAAGCAATGGACAGGTTGAACGTGCTAATGGTATGGTTTTTCAAGGCATTAAAGCCTGAGTCTTTGATAGATTGAGTTGCTATGCTGGTAGATGGGTTCAAGAGTTGCCTATAGTATTATGGTCATTGCGGACTATGCCTAGTCGAGCTACGGGTCAGTCACCTTTCTTTTTGGTTTATGGGGCTGAAGCTATGTTGCCGAGTGAGATGGAATTTGAATCTCTTCGAGTTCGCAATTTCAATGATGAGTGTTATGATCAAGACCGAGTCGATGATTTGACCCGACTGGAAGAGGCTTTTGAAGCTGCATTGGTTCAGTCGACAAGGTATCTTCAAGGACTTTGATGTTATCATAATCGTAATGTTCGGTCACGAGCTTTTATTGTTGGCGACATGGTTCTGCGAAAGATTTAGACCATGAAGGATAGACATAAGTTATCTCCATTATGGGAAGTACCTTATATAATTGCTGAGGTCACTCGGCCAAGAGCATATCGTTTGAAGTGTGAAGATGGCACAATCGTGGAAAATTCTTGAAATATTGAACACCTTCGTCGATATTATACTTAATTTTTTTGTGTCATGTTCTTCTCGATTGCCGACTTCAAGTAAGTTGCCTTCTTGAGTTGTCAGTCGGGGCTATGAATATCAATAAAGTATGAAGTTTCTTATGAGTAATAAGTTGTTTATATTTGGTTTATCATTGTTTGTTGTTCTGGTTTGTGTTAAGCAAATAAGGACTAAAAATTTTTTAATGACTTAATCAAGTTTAGGCTTGGTGACAGTTGGACGAAAATTTGTAAGAAAAATTAAATGCGAAGGCTCAAATTAGGGCATAAACATAAATAAATTGAGTATCTACAAGTTAGATTACAAGAATTATTTACATCGAATAAGTTATCCCTGGAAGTTCTCAGCTACATCAACAGCAATTTTCTTGGCCGACTCCTGTGCTTCATTGATCAGCTCCAAGGCTTGCTCATCAGTAGTGTCGTCTGCAAAGCCATCTCCTATAGAATTTATATCTACTCGGGGATAGAGTGAGTTTGTCATAGCCAAGGTTTGACTTGCACTCATGACAGCAGCATCAGTAATATTCTCTATGTACTTTTTTGGAGCAATTCTGAGCTTGTCGAAGATTTCTAGAGCATCTAAGGCGCTTGTTCCAAGGCCGTTCTCATAGATTGCCGACAGGATTAGCGTAGCAGCATTGGCAATGTCATCCTTGACTCTTTCGGCTTTTTAGACTTTCTTAGCAAAACTTCAAATTGAGCACGGGATTTAACCTTGTTGGCTACAAGATTGATATGATTCAGATTATGCTAATGATCGAGATGGATTAGATCAAGGAGTATGAGTTTTAGGGGTTACCTTCAATTTATACTAAAGCCTTATCTCTGTCAGAATCAAGCTTGGCGTTGTCAGTTTCTGCTTTCTTTAGCTGAGCCTTGAGGGATTCGATCTCAAATAAATTGACTAAAGCATGAAGATTTAGAGTTAATAAAGCTAAACAGATTGATCAAGAATAGATGAGTCAATTTTTCTTACCTTCGATTGAGCCACGAAGTTCCAGATTCATATCCCGAAGCTTGTTAATCTCCTCTCGCAGGACAACTTCTCTAGCTGTTGCCTCTTCTTTGGCATCCTTGAGTTCTTGCTGGATGTTTTCTAGAGAGTTGACATGAGGTACAAGTTTCTCTAGGGTATATGACTTGGCCTGTGAGCGACGATATATTCATTGCATTGCAAGACATAAGTCAGTTGACTATAGAAGATTATGCAATTGAGATATGAGGAATTTGTTCTTGCGTGCATCAGTCGAGTGGCTTCACTGAGGCTGGGAACAAGCATATCACGTTCTTCAGATTTTTTTTTGTTTGTTTAATATGATGCCTTGCTTTTTGCCTTTGGCATCACGCCACTCGATCTTGACTGGAGGCATTGATGCTTCTGTAGATTTCAGTCGGATAATTTCTTCTTCTTCTCCAGGTGTTTGTTCTAAGGATGATGAGTAAGATGGAATTCAGAAGACATGATCAAGACAAGGATCTGATGATTATTGAAGTTTACCTGTTGTCGCTTCAGGACGGTTTTCTTGAGTGGCAACATCCTAGGTTGTTTGATTCTTGTTGATTTCTTCGGTTGCTGACGTTGGATCTTCAACTGGTGCTTCTTGATTGGTTGGGACTTTCTCCTCCCTATCTGGCTGGTTCTCAGCGGGGATCCATGAGCTAACGCTTGATTAGTAGAGTCCAACTAGTTTCTAGTCGGGGTAGTTTGACTGACAGTCGGGGCTCTTGGTCAGGGATGGTCTTACTCGGGAGAGTGTTCTGGGACCCTTGTTTTGCACATTTTGGTTTTTCTGGCGTTGTGGATGGAATTGTTTTTTCTGTCTGCCCGGTGGGATCTATATCTTGTGGTTTTCTGTAGAAGATGATGGAAAGTGATCAAAGTGGAATGAAGTAAGTTTTCAACAAGAAGATAATGCTGGTTGTGTGAAGAATACCTGTTAGATTTTCTGAACTTTGGAGCAGATCTGGTGGATGGTCTGGGTGAGCTTATATTGGCCTTGGGAGTTTGGATTTCTCCAGATTCTTCATATGAGTCATCCACAACTAGCTTTCTTTGCTGGCTAGCGCGTGTGCTAGTCTCTTCAACAGCAGTGGCAGTTTTTTGCTTTTAGCTTGGGGTTTGATCTTTGGGCCGCCAATTGGTTTCTTGGCAGTCGGCTGGGTTGGTATATCTTCATGATACACTTTGTTTGGCTGAGAGATAATTAGAGCATTTGCCTGCAAGCAATATTCTTAAGAAACATTGAAAAGCATGGCAAGTTGAAAAGTGGTTTGAGATAAAGAGTCTATTTACCGGAGGAGGAGGTCGATGAAGTTGATAGGGGATAACCAGCAGTTTATTGCTATAGTCCACTGCAATTCCAGAATAGAAAATCTTGTACATGCGAGCGCACAAGACCTAGAAATTCAAGGATTCCCGATCTTCCCGATTGGGGTAACTCTGCCCTTCATATTCAAACGCTGGCTTGGATCTTTCTTTGATAGGTGCTAGTCGGCACTTGATGAAGTGCCGAGTAATTTGTTCTCCCTGGAGACCCTTATTCTTCATTTCAAGAATTTTTGCCAGAAGATTGTTAGCTTCTATCCAGTCTTGGTTTTCAGGCAGAGCATTCCAGTTGGTTTGTTGGATTGGTGGAAGACCAATGAAGTCGGGCAGACTGGGGGCTGGATTTGAGATATAGAACCAGTTCGCACGCCAGCCTTTATTGGAAGATTTCAGAGGAAGAGGAAAGTAGTCTTTGCGGAGAGTGCCGCGGAGTTGAAATCCTGTGCCGCCGACAACACAAGGAACATCCTTTGGTCGAGTGGGCCTTGAGAGAGAACATGCGGCGGAAAGGGTTGAAGTAGTGATAGATTCCAAGGAAGGCTTCGCCACATGGATGAAACTAGCAATGTGCAGTATGGAATTTGGATTTAGATGGTAAATCTTGAGACCGAAGTAATCAAGAATGGCACGAAAGAATTTGGAAGTGGGCAGACCAAATCCGCAATAGAAAAAGTGGGTGAAAACTATGATCTCATCAGTATTCGGAGTTGGGAACTCCTCGCCGTATGCAAGGCGCCAGCCAATGATCTCCTTGGCTGGGAGAACTCCGTCTTTCACTATTTCCTTCAGAGTTGATTCCTTCACGTCAGAGGTTGCCCATTGGTCGAAGGGAATTTTTCTTTCTTCCGCCATAGGTGAGATTTGCGAGGAATCAAATTAGGTGCTGGGAGCAGGGATTCTTGGAGGAGATGTTAGGAGCGGGGTGCGCGCGATGGATTTTGATGGAGTTTTGAATATTCGGATGAATGGATTTGGATGAGCTCGTATTCTAGGTTTTCTGCGGAGGCGTTTGTGAACAGGAGCGCAAAAGAGGAAATTTTAGAAGATGAAGCGACGGGGAAGACGACGACGCTTCAATAATTTTTTAGGGTATAGGTAGGTTTTTTCGTATTTGGGCCGAGGCCCATGGGAAGCTTGCAGCCCATAATTCAGGTGTGGCCTGTCACGTGTCCTTAGAGACTTAAGCGGATTTGAATTGACAATATGTGCGTGTTTTGTTGCCCAATGCCTTTCAAATCCTTCCATCTAATGGTTATTCAACTTTTTAGGAGTTGGTGCGATGCAACTTGGAAGGTGACAAACAGTGAAGTTTTTCATGACTATTTTGGCAACTTTTTTATAAGTTGTTGAGGCTGTTTGGTTCTTTAAAAGCAATTGATTTTATCAATGCTAATTTGCCACCTTGGTATGCCTCTTTGAATAAGACCAATATTATGGCTTAGGCTAATTATATTTTGGTCATATTGTTTACATGGTTGGTAAATCTACTAATGGGTTTTATTAACTCAGATTTTCTATTATCAATACAACATTTTCCAGAGGATGGTGGAGTTGTGTGTTTTGAGAAGACTCAGGCAGAACAACTCGGATAGCATGAGCTTACCAATACTCGGGGTCTTTATACACTATGCCTTGATTATAACGATATGTGTTATATGATTTTTATGATTGCTTTTGGCTTTGGTTAAACATTTATTTAAATCACTCGGATAAGTATGATTATTATAGTTCTTGACGATATATTTAGTTTGTTCAACTAAGCACATAGTCGGGAGCTACACCTAATTAGGTGCATCTAGTCGATGCACCTGGGTATATTTTTTGTGATTTTTCAGCCCTTCACAGCCTTTTGATTTGGTAAAAGTATTCGGGAGACTTAGGCAGAGATGATGGAAGCACTCCGCAATGGAAGCACTTGGTTATGAAGGTACTTGGCTATGTGTTATTATGGTTTGAGGCAAAGTTATCACATCGACTGTGAAGGTCTCAGGGGCTACTGTGGAGATTATGGGTACCATATACCCACACAACTAACTTGTCCGACTGACTATAGGGGATAGGCTATGAGTCATGATTATGTAATAGGCTTAGGACTTAAGTATTGTGTTACCTTGTATATTAAGGAACGGCTTATAGTTAGGTTTCCGACTTGTGAGTCTACCCTCTAAATCTATATAAGGAGGTTAGGACGTCCCTTAGGGGATATAGAGGCAATAGCAATTAGCTAGGTTTTCTTCATATACAATCCGATCAAGAGATCAATATACAACTCGGCGGATTCAATCCCCGAAAAAGGAGTAGGGTGTTACTTTTTTATAGAAGGTTCGAACCTGTCTAAACCCTTTTGTCTACTAACCCATCGTGTTTGGCACTTGAGCGCTACCCCTTTTCTCATTGCCAAAATCAGGTTTCGACAGCGACCTTGGGACAGAGTTTTAGGGCTTTGGGTACCGCAGACCGTAGAGATCTGGGGAGCCGTCTCGAAGTCGATGGCGGTGGAGCGCAAGGAGGCCTACAACAACGGTCTCAGCCACCACCGCCCTGACACCGGCCAACATCGCTCGACTTCGACAGCCTAGACCCATCCCCTCTCCCCATTGACCCGTGCACCTAGTTCCCCCAGTGACGGCTTCGTGACCATCTTCCTCCCTGGTCCTCTGTGCTCCGGAAAGAAGGTTTCATATTGCTATTTTTTCCTCTTCTTTCTGGTCCTCTAGATCTGACATTCTACTTTAGTTAAATTTATTTCCTGTCTGTTATGAACCGCTGGGTGTGCTGCAAAATTTTTCACCATTAAATTAAGTGGGCTAATAAGATGCAAGTATTGGAGCAGCAAAATCTAACTTCGTCCGTAAATATCGTTGATTGTCATGGCTGTGAAAGATTTCCAATATTAACGAGGCGTTTGGTTGCCAGTCACTAATGTCATTGGAAATCTCAGAGCATCAATCTGTATCCTGGTTTATTGCTGCCTGTAGCAGACAAAGCATTTCCACCTTGTTGCATGTTGCCTGACACTGACGGCCCAGCTAGTGTGGTCACGTTTTTTTCTTCTGGAACGAATGAAGTATGCTACATTCATAGTATGCTGTTCAATCGGCCAATCCGGTCTTAACATTAAAAAATATTGTGTTTTGATATGCATTAAACAAATCGATTTGTCTTCGGATATGCATTAACAAATATTGTTCGTACTTATTTTTCAAAAGAAATATAATTCATACTATAGCAGGAAGTGTCAGCACTAGTGCCATATCACTGCCGGTTATTGAACTACTGGCAGTGGACTACAAACAGGTGCTACTCGAGGAGATCACCGCTGGTTGTGGAAACGGTAGAGGTACTCAAGTGTCATACTTATTTTTTTAAAAAAAAAGAAGAGGGTATTACCAGACAGCTTTATTACACATTATGTTTGTTTAATTCAACGTACAAGGCCAGCTGCCCGGGTATACCAGCTAAAACAAACTTTCACACGTATCACTTCAATTTTTTGTAGAGTAATCTTCATAAAACTATAAATACTTTATCAAAACTATCACTTGCCACAACTTCAATCAGCTATGTATGAGGAAACTACAGTCGTATATATATCACCTATGTGTGTATGATACGTAGATCCAACCTACAACACTATCAGCGTTGTTCATGTGTATCACAAGTGGGCCTAAACTTGTGACAAATAAAGTTATTATAGCTTTCTGGTAATTAAAACGATACTATTGTTTCGGTTCTTTGAAATATCTTTAAAAAAAGCTGAAATTTTACTCATTGTCCAACATAAAATTATGAGGAAACTGCATTTCGAGCTTTCGATCTTTCACCAAATATCTGAGGCCCGCTTCCAACCTACTGCACACCGCATGTAAAGCATGCAAAGTGCATGCACCACCTGACTGCATGCACCGCCTGACTGCTTACATTTTAGTGCTGTCCCACTTTACTTTCTCTCTTATTTTTTCATGAACTACTGTATAATATACACATAGCTAGTATTTGCATATTCACTTTTTATCCAAACATTAAACAAACCTATCTCCTAAAATATTTGTTGAATTTATCATTTGTTTTTACCGTTGCATTCGTTGTAATTTAATGTTCATAACAAGAGCTCACACAATTATATTTTGATGAAAAAATATATATCTCCCCAAAAACTCAATTGTTGTTTCATTACTTATAGAAAATTGTTTCATCACTTGGTCAAATGTTTCAATTCATTTTTTAATAAATGTAGTAGAGAGATGTAACATTTAAAAAATATTGTCTGCAACAATGATAACTACTATGCAGCCTCAACGAGTGAAACATTAAAAGTTCTGTATGAAACATACGATATATTTATAAATAGATGATTTTGTTGCAATATTTTTATATTATATGCTTGAAGCATCAAGTTGTAATTGTTCAAAAGAAAACTTGCTAAAAGCTAGCATCCAAAAGGAATATTTCATGCAATATTGGCAATCAACCTAGTGAAACATCAGGAGAAATATTTGCTGAAACATTCAAATAACATTTAAATGGTTTGTAGGTCAGTAAATAGTTGAAGAGAGAAAATAAATAAATTTTGAAGCTATAAATTGTATATGCACGTGTGGTGTGGCCTTGCAATATTTAAATAGGTACATGCTGGTTGATCCCTCATCATAGCTAACTGACCCAAGTATGTTGTACGTTGCGTCCTTGGCTTCCTGCCTAGAGGTGGCTGATGCAAGCATCCGATTTTTCTCCTCTAGCCCGGACGCCGAGGGAAGTATTCCTCGTAGAAACAGCCTGACCTGGGGAATCAGTAAACTGAGAAATCCTTATGGAAAATAACCGACTCGTCGTTTTCGTTTTCTGCGTTACTTTAAAGTTTGTTTGAACTCAATACTCAGCGGGGCCATACATGATTCACATGTAGGTTTGAACTCAAATTATACATGACAGGAAAGATCACACTCTCACAACTCGGCTGCTCCGTTCCCATATCCAATCCTTAATTTCTAGTTATGAAAATTTGCACTAGCTAGGGATGATGACACATATTTTACAAAACAAAAGTAGTGGAAGCATGCAACATTTGAAATTAAGCGCCAATTAAGCAGAAGAACGAAGAAAGAGCTAACAGGTGAAGGAAACAATCTTGTGACGATTTGTAGATCGAAAAAAAAGGTAAGAAAATGAATTGAACAGGAAAATGTAATTCCGTGGGACTGAATTTCCTCGTAAGAGCTAACCAAATTTCCAAGCCAATGACTTCAACTATCCAAGTGTTAACTTAGTTCACCTCATCAGAGAACGTGAAATGGAGTGTACTAAAATATCTACACTCCGCCTTCTATTCGTTGTGTGTTTTCGTCTAGATTATGTGTCCTCTCTTTGTCACAAGTGATTGGATGGGATATAGAGGCCGCATTTATATAAAAAATTGCTACAAGTGAAATTTTCTTTGCCGTTTATTTGATCTCACTACTACAAAAACCTTTTTTCATGCGGCCAAAATCTATTTTTTCATATGGTTGGACCGCCCGTCTGGGCGAAAAGGTCTGTGAAAATAATGATTTTTTCATGCGGATGTGTTAACAACAGATTTTAGTAATCTACTCGGAGAGGAAAGAGAAAACCGATGCAGAGAAGAAGGAGCGTTCTTAGTCGAATCAGTTACTTTATCGGACCAAGACAAAGTTGGACCCAACTCCGTATCGGACTCAGCGTTGCATCAGATCAGGTGGAGCGCTGGCAGAGGGACCGTATCGGCCGATACGAATTCAATATGGCCATCGGCCGATGGGAGCAGGGCCGATACAAATTCAATATGGCCATCGGCCGATGGGAGCAGGAAGTTGATAGAGTCAGCATGGGCTTGGTTTGGGCTCGAGATAAGCTTCAAGGAGATTGCCAGATAGAGATAAGGGTCGGTTTTAGGCAATCATATCTCTTTAATTAGACAGTTAGAGTAGATTTAATCTAATCTATGGCAAGAGACCGCCATAAGGACTTGTTTGTTAGTTAGAGATACGATCGTGTCCTCCATGGATAATGTTGTAAATCACGGGTATAAATATCCCGGTAGTTTGTACATAGAAACTCTCTCAGGCTCAATCAATTCAACAACAATTTAACTCAATCTATTTTCGGCGCATTGCCAACCCTCGCAAGAGGTTATCTTCCGGCGAGTTCTTGCTTCCCCAGAGCAGAGGTAAGAACTCGTACCCGACGACCTACATCGTCGGGGCTAGCATGTCGTTTTAGACACGCTAAGCCCTGAATGATGTGATCGTCGTTTATCATGTTTTGGTTGATCTTGATGTGGCTTTCTAATTCTATCTCGCCAGCGACTAACTCGTTTTAGGGTTTATTGCCGACGGTGGTTGAATTAGTTCGCTTGTCTAGATCATCTAAGGCATTTACCATCCCCAAAAGCGATCGGCGACTTGATTTTCTTTATGTTAACCCTCGATCTACACTTTGAGTTGCTATTGACCTTAGTCGTGTTTCGAGGCTTAATTCAAAGCATGTCTTTGATTGTAATTAAGGATAGCACCGGGGTTTCAGCCGGTCTTACCTAATGCATGTAATTATTTATGTTTTTGCATGTATTTGCCACTTGTACAAGTAGATCGGTAGATATAAATATATTTGTTGCAGAGTATTCTCAAGACTTCTCTGTGATCGATATACTTATATCGGTCGATTGGCTTGTATAAGTTTGCACTAGAGTATTAGCTAGTGTATTTACCTTCATGCATCCTTCATCGGCCGATTCCATTAAAATTGCTATAGACACATCAATATAGGCTGATGAAACTAGATCTGTTAGTTAATCTTATTTTACTATATCCTCAAGTAGGCCGATACAGCTTTGCCTTATTGGCTAAGCTCCCACGATGCAACATCGGCCTATCGGCCGATCGGCCATCGTTTCTAACATGGTTTACTTGTTTACTCTTGTTGATTGTAGATCAAATCAACTGGCACGCCCTAAACGCACCTAGGCAAGCCATTGGACCAGCACTGGAGCTAAGTAGATCTCCCATGCCGCCGTGGAAACGTGGAACCTGCTTTGTTGTGAGGCAGGTCGAAATTTTATGCCAACACGCTTTTGGCACGCCCGGTGGCACCAACAAGAACGCAAGCTTCACAACAACAACAAGTTCGGTGCATGATGTCGAAGCAGAGCGAAATCTCAGAGGAGAACGTCGTCTCTGACCGCCGATCAGCTCAATGGGAACAGAAAGCTGAGATGAACAAGCTAGTCGAGCAATTCCAGAACATGTACCTGCAAACGTACTCCAGGACTCGGCAAGGCACCCTCATCCAAAAATTTAAAGTGATAATGCCGAGCCCTGGGGACGGAGCCAGCATGTCGGCAGCAGCACACGACCAAGCTGTCAAGGCTGAAGACGATAATCGCAGTTCCGCGCCGACGCTACAGGACCGCATCGATTCCACGGTTCACTCTGCGTTAGTCAACCAATCGGGAATCCTGGTGAACACATTGACCAATACGGTTAAATCAATCCTAGACGGTTCCATTCACCAGTACAAGCCTCAAGGACCGATTTTCCTGCCTGACAACAAATTCCCTGCTTATCGGACCTTAAGGACCGATCTAAGTACGGCTCCACAGCCGACAGCGCTGATTCCACCTCCATCGGCCTAGCCAGCGTCAACCATGCCGCTGGTCCTGACCAAACAAGCCGGAGAAAGCCCCCAGCACATCACGGAGGAACAATTCGTACAATGGACGAGGGGGAAACAGCCGATGGTTGAGCCGATACAACAAGCGCTAGTCAATCAACCATCAGCTGGACAATCTCAATTCGCTCTGCCAAGCAACCCTCCACAAGCATCTGCCTCCAACGCGCCGCAAGGCTACCAGCAATACACTACAGGGCAGTACGATGCACAGAACCTGAATCATCACTTCCAGCCGTGCTCCCCTAGGCAATATCGGCCGGAAGGCTTTCAGCAGCCTTACCACCAAGAGCTTCCTCACCAGCCCGCAGGATTCACCCACTGGGCCGACATGATAGCCGAAGTGATGTGTGATCAATTCGGTTTGAAGCCCAAGGAGAGTTCAACAGTGTATTGGCACCCCTACCCCGAGGAGTTCAACAGAGTGCCGCTGCCAAATCGGTACAAGATCCCTGACTTCTCCAAGTTTTCGGGGTAGGATAATGTCTCCACTTACGAGCTTATTAGCCGGTTCTTAGATCAGTGTGGTGAGGCATCGGCTATGGAGGCGTTGAGGGTGAGGTTTTTCCCTCTGTCCTTGTCAGGGCCAGCGTTCACATGGTTTTCCTCTCTACCCTTCAATTCCATCAGAGGATGGGTCGATCTGGAGAAACAGTTTTATAGATACTTTTTCAACGGTGTACAAGAGATGAAGCTGTCCGATCTCACCGCCATCAGGCAAAGAGTTGACGAATTTGTCCCGGATTGCATTCAACGATTCAGGGATATCAGAAATAGGTGCTATAGCCTCAGCCTGACCGATTCTCAGCTGGCCGATCTGGCGTTCCAGGAGCTACTTGGGCCGATACAAGAAAGGTTCTCGTCACAGGAGTTTGAAAGTCTAGCTCAGCTAGCACAAAGGGTATCGGCCCACGAGCAACGATTCCAGGAGGCGAGAAAATTTACAAAGGAGGTCAACAGTGTTTACCAGTATGCCTCCGACGAAGACGAAGACGAAGACGACGATGCTGACGTCGATTTGGCTGAATGGGTCCGAATGAAGAAGCCAACTACGTGCCAATGGATTAAGAAGGGCAACAAGGAAGACAAATTTGACTTCGACATCAACAAGGCCGATAAAATATTTGACCTACTACTGCAGGAAAAACAGATTCAATTGCATGTAGGTCATGTGTTGCCATCGGCCAAGGAGATCAAGAAAAGGAGATATTGCAAGTGGCACAACACCTATTCTCATCACACCAATGAATGCAAGATTTTCCGACAACAGATACAATCGGCCATCGAACAGGGCAGGATCAAGTTTGATGAAGCCAAGAGGCCGATGAAGATCGAAGGACACCCATTCCCAATCAACATGCTGCGGGCAGACAGGGCCGATAGCGATGCTTATCAGACCAACAAGCGACCTTATCAGACCTCAGAAGGCCTCATCAAGAAATACCAGCGGAGGCGTGAAGAACAAGCACAAGATCACGACGACCAAGATAGATCCTATGATCCTCATTGGGAGTGCGAATTTTTCTGATTCTGTTGGAACGAAGGGATGAGGTTGCCATCAATACAAGAGTGTCCTGCATGCAATGACGTAGAAGGATCCTATCAAGGCAGCTCGAGCAGAAAAGCGCATCGGCCAATCAAGCAGAGGAAATCTGTACATAAGAGGCTAGGGCCGATGCACCATGATCGTCGGACTGAAGACGACGAGCAAGCCCATAACCCTCAGTGGTGCCCAAGCGACATATTTAGCAAAACACAAAAGTGACGGGTTCAGAGGCTAAGGCAGAAGGAACAGATCCAGGAGCAGCAGGCGGCGATCGCCCATCGGCCCACCAAGACTAGAAAAGAGTGGAAGATAAAATCTACAGTGGTCAAGGCCGATGAGGGTGCCACAAAATCAACTCAAGTTCCTGCGTCTGCAAAAGGTAAAGGCATAGCATCGGCTTCTGTTAACATGGTTTTCATATTGCCAGCAGAGTACAGTATACAGACGGCCGATGAAGCAGCAGCCGATGATGAGATAGAGCAATCTTCGGCTAAGCTACTATTGTCACCAGAACAAGCCGTGTTCGACAAGCCGGCCGACACCAGCTACAGGCACCTCCAGCCGTTGTACATCAAGGGATACGTCAACGAGCGGCCGATGACGAAGATGCTGGTCGATGGCGGCACGGCAGTGAATCTGATGCCATATACAACTTTTAGGAAGCTTGGAAAAGTACCTAAAGACCTCATCAAGACCAATATGGTATTAAAGGATTTTGGCGGCAACGCGTCTGAGGCAAAAGGAGTGCTGAATGTGGAGCTCACAGTGGGAAAGAAGACAATCCCTACCACATTTTTTGTCTTTGATGGAAAGGGTTCCTACAGCCTGTTGTTGGGACGAGATTGGATCCACGCAAGTTGCGTCCCTTCAACAATGCATCAATGCCTCATTTAATGGCAAGGGGACCAAGTCGAGATCGTGCAGGCCGATAGGTCAGTACACGTGGCAAGTGCCGATCTTGCAGTATGGGAGATGGAGGGAATCGATTGCCTGTCTGGACGAGTTTGGGAGGCCGATTTCCTCAAGGTAACTGACTGCGACATTGAGCCGATCAAAGATGGAGACAAGCAATTACTTTAACAAAGATGTAACATCCACCGGCTAAGACAAACAAGATAGCCCCTATACAGATGATGCGGTGGATGAGTTAGATGGAAAATTGGGACAAGGTTTCACGTCGGCCGATGAACTTGAAGAACTTGAGATATAACCAGATTTTCATGGCTGAGAGAGATATTCATAAGACATCTTTCAGGTGTCCGGGGGCAATCGGCCTATATGAGTGGGTTGTTATGACATTCGGTTTGAAAAACGCTGGGGCCACCTATCAGAGGGCGATGAATTATATTTTTCACGATCTTATAGGCTCTTTGATTGAGGTCTACATTGACGATGTCGTTGTAAAGTCGAAAGAATACGATGAGCACTTGGCCGATTTAAGCAAGGTACTAGAAAGAGCAAGGAAATATGGTTTAAAGATGAACCCTAACAAGTGTGTCTTTAGCGTATCGGCCGGTCAATTTTTGGGTTTCTTGGTCCACGAGAGAGGAATAGAAATTACACAGAAGAATATTGATGCTATAAAGAAGATCAAGCCTCCAGACAACAAGACCAAGTTACAATCTCTGCTTGGGAAGATCAATTTTGTCCGGCATTTTATATCAAACCTATCAGGCAGGATAGAGCCATTCGCTCCATTACTAAAGTTAAAAGAAGATCAAGAGTTTATGTGGGGTGATAAGTAGCAACAAGCACTGGACAACATCAAAGAATATTTGAGTTCCCCACCAGTTCTAATCCCTCCACAGAAAGGGGTTCCATTCAGGTTATACCTATCGGCCGATGAGAGGTCTATCGGCTCTGTGTTGGTTTAGGACATCGACGGCAAAGAAAGGGCTATTTTCTATCTCAGCAGAAGACTGTTGGATGCTGAAACAAGGTACACGTCAATGGAGAAGTTATGTTTTTGCTTATATTTTTCATGTACTAAATTGAGGCATTATTTACTTTCCAATGAGTGCATTGTGGTAAGTAAGGCCAATGTGATGAAATACATGCTATCGGCCCCTGTGTTAAAAGGGAGAATTGGGAAGTCGATTTTTGCTTTGACAGAGTTTGACCTCAGGTATGAATCGGCCAAAGCGATTAAAGGACAAGCCCTGGCTGATTTCATTGTTTAACATAGAGATAATTCAATTGCGTATTCAGATATTGTACCATGGACACTGTATTTTGATGGATCTGTTTGCAGACATGGATGCGGTATCGGCCTAGTCATCATATCCCCTCGGGGGGCAAGCTTTGAATTCGCGTTTACTATCAAACCTTATTATACTAACAATCAAGCAGAATACGATGCCGTTCTCAAGGGTTTGCAGTTATTACAAGAAGTCGAGGCCGATTTCGTAGAAATTATCGGCGATTCACAATTGGTCATTAATCAGCTTTCTGGGGAGTATGAGTGTAGGAATGATATTCTCAGGGTTTACAATGAAGAGTGCAAGGAGTTGCTACAAGATTTCAAGATTGTGACAATGAGGCATATACCCAGGAAACAAAACTTTGAGGCCAATGACTTAGCTCAAGAGGCATCAGGATACAGGCCGATGGTGAAAGATGTTGAAGTTCAAATTGCAACCGTGGACGCCGATGACTGGAGGTTTGCTATGATCGAGTATTTGAGAAATCCTTCTCAATCGGCGTCACGAAAGATGAAATATAAAGTCCTACATTATGTCTTACTCGATGATGATCTATACTATCGGACGATTGATGGTATCTTGCTAAGATGCTTGAGTGCAGAGGAAGCCAAGTTGGTTATGAGCGAGGTCCATGAAGGAATTTGTGGAACACATCAATCGGTCCATAAGATGCGATGGCTTTTGAAGCGCGTTGGATATTTTTGGCCGACAATGCTAGAGAATTGTTTCAAGTACTATAAAGGATGTCAAGATTGTCAAAAGTTTGAAGCAATTCAAAGAGCACCGGCATCGGCTATGCATCCAATCATAAAGCCGTGGCCGTTTCGTGGATGGGGTATAGATATGATCGGGCAGATTAACCCACCATCAAGCAAAGGACACAAGTATATTTTAGTGGCTACAGACTACTTCACAAAGTGGGTTGAGGCCATTCCTCTTAAGAAGGTTGATTCCAAGGATGCCATCCAGTTTGTCAAGGAGCATATTATATACCGGTTTGGACGACCACAAACATTGACTACAGATCAGGGATCAATCTTCGTGTCCGATGAGTTTGTTGAGTTTGCTGAAAGTATGGGCATCAAGCTGTTAAATTCTTCTCCATATTATGCGCAAGCTAATGGGCAGGCAGAAGCTTCTAATAAGACTTTAATCAAGTTGATCAAGAGGAAAATTGACGAACAGCCGAGATGGTGGCATACCACGCTAGCCGATTCCCTTTGGGCATATCGGATGGCTTGTCATGGTGCAACTCAAGTGCCGCCTTATCAGCTGGTTTATGGACATGAAGCTGTGCTACCGTGGGAGACCAACATCGGCTCAAAAAGGATTGCATTGCAAGACGACTTGATAGCCGATGAGTACCACAATCTTATGGTTGATGAGTTAGATGATTTGGCACACGTCCGATTGTGGGCCTTGGAAAAAATAAAGCGAGATAAAGATCGCGTTGCTCGTCATTATAACAAAAAGGTTGTAGCCAAGTCATTTGAGGAAGGAGATCTTGTTTGGAAATTAATACTGCCGATCGGTTCCAGAGATAACAAATTCGGCAAGTGGTCACCTAATTGGAAAGGTCCTTTTCAAATTCATCAATGTGTTCCTCGCAATGCCTATCTATTAAAATGATTAGATGGAGAAGTTTATGGCAGAGCTCTTAATGGAAAATACTTAAAGAAATATTACCCAAGCGTATGGATCGACTCATGATCGGCTTGCCAGCCGATTTCTGATGATAGCCGATGTGTTATGCATCGCCTTTAGATGGCCGATATACACCATCGCCCTTAGTTCAAATTTTATAACATGAGTCCTCATCTTTCAAAATTTGGGGGGCATATATACTCAGCAATTTATTCAAACAGATATTGGATGGATTCAAATTCATGGACTTCAAAAATCTTTCAGATGGACTTTTTCAGATTATATTCGGCTACTTGGCCGATGAGATATATGTTAATCAGAAACAAAGTCATCTCTTTACAGGAGTTAAGATAAAAAGTACATTACATCAGCCTACGAAGTTTTTGATAGCTGCAATGGCCTTGCGACGGATTTGATCGATGTCTTCTATCGTCTGAGCGTCATCGGTCGTCGACCCTGGAATTGGCTTCAAAGACTTACTCAGGGTTGCAAGATATTTGGCCGATGCCTTCAGTTTCACCGTTTGGTCCTCTATGGCCTTTGGGGATGCAGCTATTTTCACCTCAACTCCTTGGATTTCTACGTGAGTTGCCTCTAGCTTCAACAGCAGGTCTGCTTCAAGGCGGCGGATTTCTTCAACCTTTTTGTTCAAGGCGATCAGCTCAACAACCAGCTCATCTAACTTAGTCTTGTCAGAGTTAACTTGAGCTTTGCTGGCAGTTAAGGCCGATTCCAAGCCTTCGCGCTCCCGCCTCTCTGCAATTCTTTCTTTAGCCCTGTGAAGCTTGAAGTGGTACTGCTCCTAGAAGATGGCTGGCGTCAGGGTCTCCATCAGGTCTTCAGGTAGTTGATCTTGAATTTCTTGTACCCTACTCCTGATGGGATTACAGTTTTCCACCAATGATTCTAACGATGACTCCAGCCGATTAGCAATGTCCGTCAGCCGGCTCTTTAATTCTTTAGAGACCAAGGCCTTGGCTATGTTGGGTGGCTCTTTGTCCTCATCATCAAGAAATTGGCCGATATCAAAAGTAAACATATCGGCTAAGTTCTGCAATCATCAAGATAGGGCATGGTTTGTTCAGTCAAGCAAAATCGGCAAGGGATTCGAAGTGATCTGGTTTACCTGTGATGGGACGTCGGCTGTGCCTGCATCGGCCTCCTTTTTTTGTTCTGAAACAGCAGGCGAAGGGGTTGGCCGATGTGGTGTAGGTGATGGAGCTCGTGGCTGAAAAAAAGCAAGAATACGGTGACTAGATCTACATTATCAGAAGGATAAGGCAAAAAGATCAACTCTTACCGAAGCAATCAGAGAGGGTGGTGGAGAAGGAGATAGTGTTCTCAATCGGGCCTTAACATGTTCACGTTTTTTCAATATGGCCTTCTTAGTCGTGGGTAGGGGAACCGATTGAGTTCTTTCTTTGAGCAAAGACGATGCAATGACCTGAAAGGAAAATCAAGTTATAATAGACCAGCAAAAGGAAATCGCATAAATTGAAGAAGGAGATTATATTAGCCTTGCGGACTGCATGTCTGGTTCTCCTTGGTTGAGCAATGTCGGCTTGGTCATCGGCCGGTAGATCCGCAGTGGTCGTGGCCGATGGGTCTTCAGTAGTGCTGGCTGATGGCTCTTCAGTAGTGCTGGCCGATGGGTTTTCTTCTTCGGGCAGATCGACGGCTGCTGCATCGACCTCCTCCTCCATTACTTGATCGTCCAGGAATTCTTCCACGGAGGGGTCTAGCTTGTCAAGATCAGCCTGGTCGTCATTCTTGGATTTCTTGTCGGGTTTCTGAATTTTCTCTTTTGCTTGCATCTTCCTTTTTGTAGTCTCTTTGACTATCGGCCCTTGGAGCTGCGACGACACCTTCGGGGCAGTAAGGCCGATAGTCGATTCCATAATAGATTTGCCTGACGAAGCCAGGACCAGAGCATAGGTTATCTTCTGCCCGCTGTTGCTAACAGATGGCATTGGGGCGTCAGGGACCTGGGGACTGATACTGTCAATAAGCTCTGTCAGATAGAACCTGGCCGATTGATGGAAGATGTGAGTAGCCCACTCCTGCCACCATGATTGAAAGCTGATATGGATGAAGGCGCTCATACACAATCGGTCACAATCGCCCAAGTTTGGTATTCTGATCTCCAAGGCTTTACTCATGATTAGGACCGATGAGACTGTACCCCTGCTCTCTAGGAGCCGATGGAAATGCAGGCTGATAGGAAGTTGTCCAAGCCCGCATTGTCTGGCGGCCACCATGGGGTTGTGAAACTCGTACGACAAACTGGTGCTTCTGCCCTAAAACACGCCTACTGGGAGCAGGCAAGGACTGATGCCGATCATGAAGACTTCCCTTGAGACTATGTCATCATGCAGCTGGCTCAGGGTCAGATCGGCAGGGAGCTCAAATTCAGAATCCGAAGGATAGATGAACATGTCCGTCTTGACTGATGGAGGGCCAGTGTAGAATCGGACGAACCAGGTGGATATTTCTTCGGCCGATTGATCAGCCCCAGGATAGACTGAAGCTGCTTCTCCAAAGGACATACATCTCCTTGATGAGGGATCTTCATTGTCGTTGTAGTTCGATGGGAAGACCGAGTCTGATAGTGGAGGCTGATCGACCATGGTGTTGGTGTGGATTGTTAGCCATAGCTGGATGAACCACCATGGACCTCCATGTGCCACTGTCCGTTTGAACATCAGATCTTGAGTGGCAGAATAAAGCAGCCGATAGACAGCTCCAAGGAGGTATCGGCCAAGGGGGAATTGCTTCTTTTCAACCAGGGCTTGAGCTAGATGTTGGCAGTTCAGAGTAGGGCCGCAGGTTGATCCACAGAAGACAAATCTTTCCAACCACAGAGTCAGAAAGGCCACATGTTCTCTCTCTGAGACAGATCCTTGTTCCATGTGCTCAGATATGTACCCAAACTAGCCTCCAATCTTCTTGGTCTTTAATTTATGGCTGCTGTTAATAAGGAGGTTGAAGGGATTAATCTCAGAGAGGATATCCAATCCTGTCAGCATCTTGACATCTATTAATGTTGGGGTCATCGGACCTTGCCGAAACAGGAAGGCATTTAGGGTGCTGGACCAGAAATAGGTGGCTGCTGACATAAGGGGTTCGTTCTTCTTGGTGTCGGCTAGAGATAGCGCAATGCATTGGCCGATTCCTATTTCATCCCAATGAACTTGCTTGGCCGTGGCAATCCTCTTGTACCAAGTCCTATAGCCGTTGAGCTTTGACGGCCAAGATCTGAAAGTATGCTTCCATGAAGAGACATTGGGTTTTACATGCTTGAAGGGGATTCTGTTTGTCTCCGCATTTATCATCCAGGTGGGGTCAGAGTTGCCCATGGGGCCCAGAAGGAACCGATGTGATTTATCATTGGTGGGGATTAAAATCTGGTTCTTGAAGACCTACGGCATATGAACAGTAATGGAAAATAAGACCCAGGGGGCAAGAGCAGAAACCCTAGTTTGAAAAGACTCGGCGGGAAAACGAAAATATGAACTCAGAGAGGGATTGATTTACCTCAGGGATCTCAGAAGCGTAGAATGGCAAGGACGCCATTGATGCTGTTGAAGAGGACGCCGATGAGGGAGTTGATGCCAAAAAGACGCCGAGGAGTCTCCGGAATCAAAAGGGTGTAAACGGCTAATGAGGAACTGCTCGAGGAAGTTGCCGACGGGAGGCTACGAATTTAGATCTGCACGGTTTTTAGACAAACCCTAGCGAAGAAGTCGATGGGTTCCTCGGAGCTAATTCCGCCACATTATATAATGAAGCAGAATTGGGGGGCATGTGTTAATAGCAGATTTTCGTAATCTACTCGGAGAGGAAAGACAAAACCGATGCAGAGAAAAAGGAGCGTTCTTAGTCGAATCGGTTACTTTATCGGACCAAGCCAGAGTCGGACCCAACTCCGTATCGGACTCAGCGTCGCATCGGATCAAGTGGAGCGCTGGCAGAGGGACCGTATCAGCCGATACGAAATCAATATGGCCATCGGCCGATGGGAGCAGGAAGTTGATAGAGTCAGCATGGGCTTGGTTTGGGCTCGAGATAAGCTTCAAGGAGATTGCCAGATAGAGATAAGGCTCGGTTTTAGGCAATCATATCTCTTTAATTAGGCAGTTAGAGTAGATTTAATCTAATCTATGGCAAGAGTCCACCATAAGGACTTGTTTGTTAGTTAGAGATACGATTGTGTCCCACATGGATAATGTTGTAAATCACGGGTATAAATATCTCGGTAGTT
Source organism: Oryza officinalis (assembly GCA_008326285.1). Lineage (NCBI taxonomy): Eukaryota > Viridiplantae > Streptophyta > Magnoliopsida > Poales > Poaceae > Oryza > Oryza officinalis. The sequence continues at coordinate 9,502,331 of BDMV01000009.1, forward strand.
TGTACATAGAAACTCTCTCAGGCTCAATCAATTCAACAATAATTTAACTCAATCTACTTTCGGCGCATCGCCAACCCTCGCAAGAGGTTATCTTCCGGCGAGTTCTTGCTTCCCCAGAGCAGAGTTAAGAACTCGTACCCGATGACCTACATCGTCGGGGCTAGCGTGTCGTTTTTGACACGCTAAGCCTTGAATGATGTGATCGTCGTTTATCATGTTTTGGTTGATCTTGATGTGGCTTTCTAATTCTATCTCGCCAGCGACTAACTCATTTTAGGGTTTATTGCCGACGGTAGTTGAATTAGCTCGCTTGTCTAGATCATCTAAGGCATTTACCATCCCCAAAAGTGATCGACGGCTTGATTTTCTTTGTGTTAACCCTCGATCTACACTTTGAGTTGCTATCGACCTTAGTCATGTTTCGAGGCTTAATTCAAAGTCTGTCTTTGATTGTAATTAAGGATAGCACCGGGGTTTCAGCCGGTCTTACCTAATGCATGTAATTATTTATGTTTTTGCATGTATTTGCCACCTGTACAAGTAGATCAGTAGATATAAATATATTTGTTGCAGAGTATTCTCAAGACTTCTTTGTGATCGATATACTTATATCGGTCGATTAGCTTGTATAAGTTTGCACTAGAGTATTAGCTAGTCTATTTACCTTCATGCATCCTTCATCGGCCGATTCCATTAAAATTGCTATAGACACATCAATATAGGCCGATGAAACTAGATTTGTTAGTTAATCTTATTTTACTATATCCTCAAGTAGGCCGATACAACTTTGCCCTATCGGCTAAGCTCCCACGATGCAACATCGGCCTATCAGCCGATCGGCCATCGTTTCTAACATGGTTTACTTGTTTACTCTTGTTGATTGCAGATCAAATCAACTGGCACGCCCTAAACGCACCTAGGCACTGGAGCTAAGCAGATATCCCAGGCCGCCGTGAAAACGTGGAACCTGCTTTGTTGTGAGGCTGGTCGAAATTCTACGCCAACAGGATGCTTATGTCGTCCACATGCAAAAATTCAAATCTGAAAAAAAATCTCAACAAAAATATCAAAACACTAGCTCCCCATGACGCCGGCGCAGGCAGACCAGGCCATCGTGGCGCCGGCTACGGCGGATCCGGCCGTCCTGGGGCCGGAGGCAGTGGATCGGGCCGCCTCGTCGTCGACAGCGGTGGCGCCACTCCTGACCGCCCCCTCGTCATCGTCGTCTCGGCCGCCTCCTTGTCGGCGACAGTGCCGCTCGAGGTCGCCACCGCCTGCCGCCCGCTCCCACCTACGCGCTCCTGACCGCCTCCTCGGTGGCGGCGGCGCCGCCTGAGGTTGCCGCCTACCGCCGCCGCCTGGCGCCGCCTGGATGAGAGGAAAGGAGAGGAAGAGAGAGAGAGGATAGGAGAGGAGAGAAACAGATAAAGGAGAAGAGGAGGTGAAAATAATAAGGAGAGAAGAGGAAGAGAGAGGAGAGGAGATGAAAATATTTGAAGTGTTAAGAGGGAAAAAAAAGAGGAGTGGAGAAAAAATCTATAGAGAAGAGGGGGTATTTTTGCATGTGGACCACTTAAGAGGCTCGCATGCAAAAATCTATTTCCGTCTGAGAAAATAGATTATTGCATGCGGACCTCTTAAGACGTCATATGTAAAAATAAAGATCGATTTTTGTAGATGCGAGCAATTACGGTCAACCTGTAATTTATAGGGATCCTTGCATAAAAAATCGTTTCTGTAGTAGTGTCTACTTAGATTCCACATCGTAAATATGGGTTGATTTCGTCCCCTGATGCTTTTGTTGATAGATGCTTTAATTTAAACCTAAAAAGAAGGTGCTCAAGATGCAACCTCTAGTACAGCTGTACAGTGTCAACGGTTCATTTTATTTAGCCCCAAGCCTTGCATTAGACTTCTCCCCCTATGATTAAGGTGGAGGGTAATTACTATAAATATAGCCAGCTTCTATACTGCAATATGTATTGTGTGGTGTGTACGTACAATAGCTTCTAACGATTATTAGCTGTTCCTGCTTCAGAATGGATTTTTTGGAGTTAGGTCAGTGTCGTGAAACTGTGCCTATTTGTTAGTGTGATTTTAATCTAATACAATTAATATACCGAGTGGTTATGTTGTATCATTAATTTAACAAGAATATCCATATTTATTTCCCTTATACATTTTTTAATTCAAATGTATGTTTGGTCCGTTTGCAAATTGGTTCATTCATTCATACATTTGGAATAGTATTTATTCTATTTTGCCACTTGCCTAATTTTAATTACAATATTTAATTCATATAATTATGGACAGAATGCTTGTCCTTAAAATTTTCGATTTATTGCTCAAAAATCAAATAACTTGAATGAAGATGGGATTACGTACAGAATGTAGGTGGCACCTAATTAAACTCAATAATTTGAAAATTAATTGAATCGTTGGCGGAGTACGTGCACCGTTGACTGTGCACTCGTTCACGTACGTTTGCTACGCCCTACCAACGTCACTATCTTGGCCCTAGCACAAATTACATGGAGCAGGTAAGTTTGTCCCTTATGGATGAAAAATTTTTAAACAAAAAATAACAAGATAATTGAATATGTGATATATCACTTAACAAAAATACAAATACATTTATAACTGTGACATTGTTTATTACTAAACTCGTATGTTTGCTAGCTCTCTGGCTTTTTCCCCATGGGAATAAATTAACTTGGTATACGCTACATAGCCTACATATGCAGTTATTTGATCCTTTATTTTATCATGGACGTTTCATTGCAAGAAAAAAAAGTTTTCATTGTTTTTGCCTGGGATTTAATTCTTTCATATTTTTAGGCCAACACGTAGTATATAGGTTCAAATTTTCCATTCTGTGGCAGTGGAAACAAGTCCACAATAGTCCGTAGTGAGAAGTTATAGCAGCTGAATTACTCGTACAAAACAACTATACTTAATGAGTAATTTAAATTCCCATTCTTATTTCAAATCCAGATGGAGATTAAATCATACAAACACGTACAATATACTGGCGCGAACTAGCTTGAGATACAAATATAAACGAAGATGGAGATATATACACACCGTGGTCAGACCATAATTAAATTAAAAATGCACATGCATATTACAAGCTTTTATTTTGGCTGCGCTGAGAGAAACATCCAACGCAGCGTGCATAGATGGAACTAATTGGCAGAGACGACCGGGACAAACGGGGTGGCGCACAGCATCAACGGCGAGCGGCGGCGCACTCCGAGGCCCGGCGCCTCAGCCATGTCCACCTCATTTACACCCTCTGGAAGCGACCAGTCGAAGTGGTAGAGCAGACCCGTGAACATGAGCTCCATGCTCGCGAGGCCATAGTTAAAACCAGGGCACATCCTCCGGCCTGAGCCGAAAGGGATGAACTCGTAGTTGCTGCCCATGAAGTCGAGGGTTCCATCCTCGAATCGCTCTGGCTTGAACTCCTCGGCGTTATCCCAGTACTCAGGGTCACGGCCTATCGCCCACGCGTTGATGATAACGCGTGATTTGGCGGGGATTGTGTATCCATCGAGCTCGCACACGTCGATGCTCTCCCTTGGCACGAGAAGAGGTGCTGGCGGATGTAGCCGGAGCGCCTCCCTGATCACCATTTTCAGGTAACGGAGGTTGCTTGCTTGCATGTCGGCCTCGGTCACCGTCGTCTTCTCTCGAAACGCCTCTCGGATCTGCGCTTGTAGTTTCTTCATCACCGAGGGGTTTCTCATCAGCTCCGACATCCCCCACTCCATCGCCGACGCCGATGTCCCCGTCCCTCCGGCAAACATGTCCTACACGAGTAATACATTATTGCATCGTCATATAAATTGAGATAAAGCTAGATTTATTTTCATTATTGCAAATAAATAAATAATAATGTTGTCACGTACCAGGATGATAGCCTTGATTTTACTGTTGTCAAGGTGGAAGCCGAAGCCACCTTTCTCCTGGAGGCCGATGAGGACGTCGACGAGGTTCTCGTCGACGTTGTCGGCGCCACCCCTGATCTTCTCGTCACGGATGCCCTTCCTCTCGGCGATGATCTCCTCGAGGATGCCGTCCACCGTCGTGTAGATGCCCTGGAGGCTGCGCTTCATGCCGGTGACCGTCGCGAGGACGCCGGTCCACGTCGGGAAGAGGTCGGGGATGTTGAAGCCGCTGGCCAGCCCGACGCCGGCCTTGATGGCCGCCATGAACTCCGGCGCGTTCTTCCTCTTCTTCCCGAACGCTGCCCGCGACACGATGCTGTTGGTGACGCTGTGGAACATCACGCTCAGGTTCACCGCCGTCGTCGGCCCCGCCGCGCGGATCTCGTTTACACGCATCATCACCTACAATTATTTAGGTACAATAATGTACGTGCACAGAATTATGTTGCCTTTCTAAACAGTTAGTTATTCTCACATTTTGTTTGATGGAGCAGCATGCACAAACAGAATTAGAAATTATTTTCTTTTTGACATTTGGGGACGACCCTTTTCAAACATTAATTTCCATTACTACATTTAGAAATCATTAGGTGAAATATATGTTTTTTTAACACGAGAGGTAGTATTATGAATTGTTAATGGTGTGGTTTTGCATGGTTGGAGAGAGTCTCAAGCAGAAATTAAGCCACAAATTAATTACCTCGTCTTCCCTGATGTGTCGGAACGAGACGACGCGCTTGGGGCTGAGGATCTCGGCGGCGCAGAGCTGGCGGAGCTTGCGCCAGTAGTCGCCGGAGGGGGAGAACAGGATGTCGGCCCACTCGTAGCCGACGATCTCGCCGGCGAGCAGCCTGGGCCGCGTCGCGAAGTTGGTGTCGTGGGTCTTGAGCACCGCGCGCGCCATCTCCTTGGAGGAGGCCACCACCAGCGGCGTCTCCCCGAGCTGCAGCATCATCAGCGGGCCGTGCACGGCGGCGAGCTCCCGAAGCTTGCGGTGCGGGAGCACGTTCACCAGGTGGTGCATGCTGCCGATCACCGGCAGCCGCCACGGCCCCGGCGGCGTGGGGGGACGACAACGGCCACGATGCTGCACCAGGAGCAGCTTCACCAGCTGCAGCGCCGTCACGGCTGCCACGGAGAGCAGCAGCGACTGGTAGAAGAGCTCGTCCATGGCGAGCAATAGCTTAGCTACGTGTGTGATCGGTGTGTGCTAGTTAATTAATTAAGCTTCTGGTTTCACAGCACGTGCACAGGTAGGTTTAGTTACTCGGTTGTGTTGCTCGTGGTTTGCTCCCTGGGCAGCGGGGGTGGGGTATTTATAGGACGAGCTGATCGCACCCGTGAAATGATGAGTACTGAAATTTTTATGTTTAGCCTTTTCTATAAACTTATTTTACAAATGAACATCAGTAAAACTAATTTCAGAAATAGACTTTTTTTCTTGGCATAAGGATCATTGGCGTCGAGGTTCAATGTTTCAGTGCCACTGGCATCGACACCTCCTATCCCCCATGATAACTAAGTCGTTGATGTAAAGAAGATCTATGCCAAAGAGACTTGTGCTGGATACCTATTTATAAACAAATTTCTAAAAAAGAGTCAAAATATAAATATCTTTTCGTACAAATAGATCCTCACCATAAGCCACTTTCAAACTAAGGACCTATATGTAATATTTTAATAAATTTTTTTATAAATAGATCTGTGGTATTAGTCTTTTTGACGCCAAGACCTCTACATTTTAGCTGCTAGGGGGCAGGGTATCCACATCAGCTACAGTATAGCTGGCGCTAGAGTCACTAGAACCGAAAAAATGATCTATTCATGAAATAATTCTATGTAAAGGTTTACTTATAAAATAAGTTTCTTAAAAAAGCTAAAATGTAAAAACTTGAGGCACTAAATGCTAGCCCTTGCGGAGACGGTCATGACTCATCAGTGACCACTGACTGTGACTGTAGGCTAGCAGTTTCAGCTTGTAGCTCACGAGAAAAACGTACAGACCGTGACTGTAGCTTGAGTCTCGTATCATTTCCTGCAAAAAAAGGAGCTCTAGCTTTCGTCCGACGGCCCGACCGTACATAATCTGACCTGACTTGATTAACCGGAGTAATAAATATGTGGTGAAAACACTACATCGGATCAGGTCACCTTTGACGTGTTCAAACTCTTAACTTTGAGTGGTTATTGATGGCTCTACATACTCATTTTTTATGGACAAAAACCCATCAAAGATGACAGTCACCTTAAACAAAGATGACAGTCACCTTAAACAGGCCGGAAAATACGAGAGTGTCAGAGGTGACTGTCATATGTGACGAGCCTCTGTCTGTCAAAGGTGAGTGCAGCAATCAGTGATCACTCAAAGGTGAGGGTTTGAGCTCGTAAAAGGTGTCCTGATCTGGAGTATTTGTTTCCACCATATGTGATGGGTCGTGATTAACCCATATGTGGTTGCAACCCGTCACAGGTGAGTCACTTGTGACCGGTGCATATTTTAAGACCCGTCAAAAGTGACCCCATCTCTGACGAATCTACTATTGCGCCTGTCACATGTGACTCACCTCTGAAGGGCTTATAAACCAGTGCCGTCACATGTGAGGTCATCTGTGACGGTGTTTTCATATTACCCGTCAGTGATGAGGTATTTTCCAAAAAAAAAAATTTAAATATTGGCTACCCTCAGGATTTGTTAGCCATTTCCTCTGAGAAACAGAAACATCACAAATATGTCAGCGAACCCCTAATATCAGAGTTTTTCCCAATTCAGCACATATACATCATAAAATTAATATCACACACATGCATTTCAAAATCCCAAAAAAAATTACATTGACAGTCACATATTCCCCATGCACATGCCTACCTCACATTTCTTTTGAGCTTGTGAAGCCACAAACTTACCCAATTTCTTATGAGCACATGAAGCCGCAAACTTACCCATGTTACTTGTAGCCTATGCCTTTTGAACAAAAACGACGACATGTCATTTTGAAAAAGGGAGAAAACAATTGAGTGATACAATGTAGTAAGTAATATGTAGATTCAAGGCGTAGTAATTAATTTTGATGATATGTTGTTCAAAGTTTGATGATAATTTAGCAAACTACCTTAAATTATTAAAAAATGATAGAATACGAGGTGCTCGGGGTCCCAAGGTGTCTGAGACTCTTAGTCGGTTTTGTGAATGCACTAATCCGACCGAACCAACTTGGGACCTGAGCATCTCCTATTTTGTGTTGATTTGATAACTAAGAAACTATCTACAAATAACTTACTAAGTACATATTCTAATATTGTATTGAACTAACTCAAATTATCATTACGAGGTGCAGAGTGACCTTGGTTGTCTTAGTTGGTTAGTCTATGCACTAATCCGACCAAACCAACCAGGATCGCCAAGCACCTCATATTCTATGATTATTTGATAACCAAGGACCTGACTACAAATAACTTACTAAATGCATATTATAGCAAACTACCTAAAATTATAAAAAAATGACAGAATACAAGGTACTAGGGGCCCATGGTGTCTTAGTCGGTTATTGTATGGACAAATTCGACCAAACCATCTCGGGACCATTAGCACCTCCTATTCTGTGATTATTTGATAACCAAGCAACTAAATAGATATTTTAGTACACTCCCTCAAATTATCAAAAATGACGGGATACAAGGTTCTCGATGACCCAAGGTGTCTTAGCTGATTAGTGTATGCACTATATCCACCCAAACCAACTTGCATCATTGAGCATCTCATATTCTATGATTATTTGACAACCAAGAAACTTATTAGAAATAGTCTTACTAATAGGCGATTAGATATATGAAAATAAATAACATTGTCTCCCACATCAGAGAATCATACTTGTTACATCACAGAAAATAACAAAAATTGTTTAGCTTATAACACCACATCTAACCATTTGATCGTCTAACTAAGACGAAATGCTTATTTCTTGTTCATGATTTCGCTAAGAATGAAGACGACAATTTCTCCATTAATAGCGCGGGAGGGAGGGTGGTTGATGGCGCTAATTTTCTAGCCAGTTCTCTATTGAATAGGACCGAAGTTAGTACATTTTAAGGAACAATGTCAGTTTCTACAGAAGAGATGTGGCTATATGCACAAACCTCAAGGTCCGAATCATTTACCTGTTTTAGTAATTTATACATGTGGTGGCACAAGTGAAAACCACACTATTCTCCAATCTGTTGCACGCACTTGAATTGGGTGTCATGATAGAGGTCGTCCTTGCCCTCTCTGTGTCTGCCTTCCTTTTTAACATATGGTGCCCAAGCCCTATTTAATGCATTGGCTAGTGCACTGAAATCGTATTCACTCGCCCTATTGCCCAAGCCCTGTTTATTACTGATGCTACATTACCACCATGCAGGCATCACTAGATTCTATTGTTCATGATACCAAGATGGAGGAGGGCATTGCTCAGCTTCATGTACTATTTGTGCAGCTCTCGACACATAATACCCATTACGGCCAACACATTGTCCTCCACCAAAGGCATACCTAGTATAAACTGTGCTAGCGCACACTGCTTTTGGGCCACTGGCTCCAGCTTCAGGACCTTCCCATTGCCCTTACCACGTCCCCATTCACCTTTGGGTCACTTGACAATTGGTGGGGAACTGCCGGCCTTACGTGTGGTCTTTATTAGAGTTAGGTGGCTGCTACATCAGCCAAATCCATGCAAGGTTCCCCGGGTGAATGTGGTTCCATCATAGCCGGTCCACGAGGCATCGGCCTTCTCCCTCTAGGGCTGATGTCATTATTATTCTTTTCCAGTCCAAAAATAATTCAATATGAATGTTGACGGATTGTACGCCGACCACCGTATTTGTAGAATATAGGGATCGTTGGTCCTAGGGTATTCACGAGAGTCAAACAAGCAAACAAGAGACATAGATTTATAATGGTTCGTGCCCTCAATGTCAGTAATAACCCTACTCCAGTTTATATAGATTATTGATGGAAAAAATGCTCATAGTACAATAAGGAATAGAACAACTGACTGATTTCGTCGACTAGAGGCTACCGAGAACGGTCCAGCGAGATCTGTTCGGCGAATATGGCAAAGACTTCCTTCGGATTGCTTTTGGGCATAGGTTTGAGAGTGGCTTATAACTGGTTGCTCCGATCTGACCACTAGGACCTCCTTACATAGTAGAGATTTCCTCCTTCTTCAAGTAGAAATTGAAGGGATAGAATAGAACACCTACTGACGAGACTTTATTTTCTCCGACTAGGACTCTGACACCTATTTTGAAAAGATAATTTCCTTCAATTTTAACCTCATTTCCTTAACTAAAGGATACCTTCTCATATACCATGTATGGCCTCTGGGTCCATTGAAATTCGTCGGTCTTCTTGAGCAACTTGAAAAAATGCATGCCTCGTTCACCAAGTCTGGAAACAAAACGGCTCAGTGCCGCCATGCAACCAGTAAGCTTCTAGACGTCCTTCTGGGTACTCGGGGGCTTTTGAATCACGTTGTAGAGATCGAAGTGGGTCCTGGGCCTTTCGAAAGTGCCCTGGAAATTGGCGATGAAGTGGTCCCAAAGCTCGCTCCACGAATCGATCGAACCTCTTGGTAAGCTTGTGAGCCAGTTCTTGGTTGAATCGGCGAGAGCAACGGGCAAGTAGTTTGCCATGGCTTTGTTGTCTCCTCCTACTGCGTGGATGGCAAGGGTGTAAAAGGTCAACCATGACTCGGGGTCGGTTTTGCCGTCATACTTGTCAATCCCTATGGGCTTGAAGCCACTCAGCCAATCCACTCGACACAGGTCCCGAGTGAACACAGGTATTCCATCGTCGTAGTTGTCAGGCGATCTCCTTCGATCTTCATAAGAGGGTCTGTTGCACTCCCGATGGCGCTGGTCAAGTACCTCCCTCAAGTCACTCAGCGGGGGCCTTCGAGAACTGCTCTGGTAGTTGGAGTTATGACGAATCCGTTCGTGGACGGGTGGCCGGCCGTGACCTCTCTCATGAGAGTCAGGCGATTGATCTCGATGCTTCCATGCTGCGTAATGACGAGGGCTTTGGACTTGGTGGGTGTCTTGCTGAGCTCAGGTCTCCGGTAATCTTTGGATCGCATCGGTGGTAGGCGGCTGCCTTCGGGAGTCTCGGCGATGGACTCGGTAGATCTCCGCGCGGATCCTGTGGGAGCGCCGGTGGCCATGGCCACGACGATAGTCTTGACTTTGTCCAGGATCGGTGTAAGCGCGGGGGTGCTACTTCAATGACGGTGTCGATGAGGGTATGGGCAGCGACCGCATTCTGTTGAGGCGTGAGGAAGATGTTGGCGTTGTCGACTCGTGTCTAAAGTATGGCCTCGCGAGCGGAGCGCCCAGTCGCCCTCAGATCTCGTTTTCTCTTGTCGGCTTCTTCTTTCCGCCTGAGCTCCTCCTCCTTGCGCTTGTTTTCATCTTACATACGCTTGCGCTCCTATTCGAGCTTGGCTCGCTCCTCCTCTGCAACCCTACGGGCCATGGCCGAGTCGGTCTCGGCTAATTCGGCCATGAGGACGTTGAAGAACATCGGGTCGTAGTCCTTGTCGAAGTCGGAGTCGTCGAAGTCATCCGTGGAGATGTCGTAGATGTCGTCGAAGTCGGAAGAGCTGAGGTAATCAGCGATCTCGGTAGATGAGCACGACCCGAGCGGTTGAATCATGACGGCAATTTCCCTGGAGCTCGGACCGCAGCATGATGACGAAGAAGATTTTCCCAAGTGGATCGATTCCAACTCAGAAGATAGAAGATTATGGTAGGTCTCAGCGTCGTTTAGTAGCCCAAACGGCGCCAAGCGGTTTCCCCCTCCCGACTGGTTCGAATCCGAGTCAAGGAGAGAGATCTTGCCGAATTTATCGGTGATGAAGTCGAGGCTGCCGAAGCGGAACGCGTACCCAGGGGCGAGGATGAAGTCGTCGATGCCTGATGAAGATCCCATCGCACTAGTCGGCGAGATGAAGAAGAAAACTTGACCTAATCCCCTACCTGGCGCGCCAACTGTCGAAACTTGGTTTCGACAATAAGAAACTGGGGGTAGCAGTCAAGGGCCAAACGCGATGGGTTAGTATGCAAAGGGATTTAGACAGGTTCAGGCCCTCTCAATGAGAGGTAATACCCTATTCCTCTTTCGGGGATTTGATCCGCCGAGTGGTTTATTACTGTCTTGATCTTTTTCAATCTGTGTGCTCGTGAGTTTTCTTGATATCCCTCAAGGGACGTCCTACCCTCCTTATATAGGTTTAGAGGGTAGGCTCACAAGTCGGAGACCTAACTATACTTGGTATCGGACTCCATATTATACCCGATTCAGGACTATAAGCCGTTCCTTATTACACAAGGTAACGTAATACTTAAGTCCTAAGCCGATTACATAATCATGAACCATAACCTATCCCCTATAGCTAGTCGGATAAGCTAGCTATGAGGGTATCCGGTACTCATAATTTCCACAGGAGGTATGTCTTATCCTTGACACAGACAATAGCCCCGACTTCAATGCAAATTATTTTACCGACATCCTTCATCCGTTTTCCTGAGAAAAACCATTGTTGAACTCATCAAACTGTTCTCGAACACCGAGAAGGTACAGACCAGGTGACATGGTTGTCCCAAATATGAGGACTAGATGTAGGCCGTAATTTGGATTGAAGTCGGAAAACTTAAATGGTTATAAACAAAACTGGCTAAAATCCCGGCGACGATTTCTCCATCTTTCTCAAAATTTGAACCATCGGATGGGACCTATAAATTGTACTTCTGAGATCCATTTGGGCTCCATTTGCCAAAGCAAAAAAACCCTAAGCTTCTCCCTTGCGCCTCCAATCTTCATCGCCTCATCTTGCAAAAAACCCTAAACCACAGCCTCCCTCAACCCCTTTCGACGATTCTGAATGGATCTCCATGAGTATAACATCGGCCATGCTGAGATGAAGGAGCTGCAACTGGATGGTGCTTTGTCAAGCGCCAAAGCGGTGGCGCGTTCAGAAGGAGGTACTGATCTCTTGATAAATCTTGGCCAAATAATCATTCTTGCTTGTTTTGTCCAATGTGGTTTTCTCGTTCCTCCTTCCTAATTCTTGTCCTTGCTTCTTGATTTCTACGAAATCCATCTTCTTCATCTTAACCCAAAGTCCATTACCTTCTTGAGTATCTTTACCCATCTATGCGAGGCATACTTTAGGGTACGACCTTTTTCTAGATTTTTTTAGATACTTCTAGGAGGTAAGATGGATGGAGACCTCCAAAATCTCGTGATGTTGTGGCTTCCGTCTTCGGGATGGAATGAAGGACGAATAAATTTCTTTTAATTGCCCGTCCTCCAAAAAAGATTGACGAAAAAGTTGGTTTTATCTCCATATCGAGGACCGCTCCTATCATTAAAATCCTTAACCAAAAATCCACACACCTAGAGACATGGACTTCCAACCCTTTGATGACCCCCACCTTAGCGAGCTTTGTAGGGAAGATCCATGATCTCTGAGAACATGGTCTGATCGGGTACGAGGTCATAGAAGACTTTGTCCATCGTCGGATCCAGCCTCTCAAGGCCCATACTCACCCCACGTACTTGTACTCGGGGGAACATGACGAGACCCAGCTATCACATCGGGATACAACTTATAGTTCTTTTATCATTGATATAGAGAACCATAGTTGTCTTTAGCTGATAACCTCAGCATTTTTGCTTCAATTTGCAAAACATTCCGAGGACACCGTGGCCGAGCGCGTCGACAAGGTGGTAGTCGATCCGCCGTCGTTCGTCATCAACCCCTCATGATGATGTACTAGTGTACCGGCCGCGCATCATGCAGATGATGAACCGGCCAAAATGGCAGAGGACGCACCTCAACCCCTCAACTTAATCGCCCGTGTAAGAGGATGCACGTCCACCTAAACTGGAACTCTAGATTATGCCACAGATAAAAGTAGTATATCCCAATGAACTAGAAGCCATGCGGACTATTTCATAGGAAGACATACAACCTGAGGTGTATGTATAAAGACCCAACCCCTGCCCAAAGCGATGAAGAAGAACCCGAGGATGTCCTGGATGCAAACCCCAAGGCAAAGAGTAAGGAAACAGAGAAGTGGTTGGTAACTGTCTTCAGAGGTGGGAAAACCAGTGCGAAGGGACGCTCAAGTAACAACAAGAAGGCTGATGACTTTGCTGATGTGTTATACTTTTCAAACGATGATGTACTAGTGAAGTTTAAGAATGACAAAGCCTTTTGGCCCAATTATGCTTTTGAAAAAAGGCCGTGGGAGATGAGAAGATTACATCAATGGTACATGGAAGCCAGCAAAAGATGCCTTATGTCAATATCGGTTAGAACACCGTCCCTTGCTTTCATGAGTGGTGAAGGATTTTTGTGGATAGATTTTGGTGATCTAAACGCCATGTATTATCACAAAAATCTGGATGTCAATCTCGTAGCTGCGTGGTCTCTGTTAGTATTTCACGTAGAGATATATATGTACACATATACCAAGATATTAATAAACAACAATTTAAATTTTATCTTTTTTTAAGAAGCGATATATAGATGCTAAGAGTTGCATGAACCCATCGGTTACCTATACCCAACCAAAAGATGCCAAACTCAGCATACCGTCACTTTAAAGGACAATTCTGAGCAGCTAAGGGCAAGACCCAAGCGAAGAGTGTTGAATACAAACAAAACCTACACATCAACAAGAAGCTGGTCGTGGTAACCTATATCGGACAAGCATTACTTTCTTTTCGAAATAAAGGAGTCATAATGACCGCTTACAACTTTAAGTAAATTTGCTCTCTATCTATATATTTTCTTTGCTACTAATTAGTACAAAATTAATTAATTAATCTATATATAATTAACTTAACTGGCATTACTATTTAGCGATCATTACTTTAACAAAGACCGTTTGCGAAAATATATTTTCTCAGGTGGACACCCACCTAAGGTTGTGTCTTGCAATACTATGATGAAATCACCCTCACGGCCTCGCTCCAGTCCACCTGCGCCCATTCACCGCAATCAACACTCGTCCTCCTCAATCTCGCACCGGATCGCTCTTCCACACTCGGCGCCGTCCTCATCTCATGTAAGCATATCCGCCATGAACACGGGCTCCCCCTCTGCTCAATGGCGTCTTTCCCCTCCCCTCCATCGCTCCTCACCGCGTGCTGCCTTCTCAGCATGCCGGATTACTTCGGGACCATGCAACTATGGCTTCGGATTGGCCCCTCCATCTATCATGCTGCCCCTTCGCTCTCCTCAGCCTCGTCCTTGCTCGACACCGATCCCCCGTCTCTGCGACAAGGTCTCTCTTGGCGGAGGGAGGTAGCAATGCAATCCAAGCGAGATGGGATGGGATCCCACCGCAATGCAGCCCACATGACGGTGATGGTTGGGAGGCCCTGAACCCTAAACCCAAGCTTCAGAATCGATCCCCTTTTAGTGCACACAGGTATGGATCCCTTTCTCCCTCCCTCCCATCTTTCGTCATAATCACCACATTGATTGACACCCGCTGTTGATTCTGATTGCTTCCGTGATTTTGTGCACGAATTAGTGTTTTTTTATTTCCATTGCTTATGCCTAAATGATGCATGCAGTGGCAAGTATCGAGGGAACTGACGCCTCTCCTCACTATAGGATCGAATATAAGAACCAAACCAACCAGACGAGGGTGAATGGTTGGAACACCAAAAACAAAAACTTTTAGCGGAAATAAAAGTTACCCTCAAATCGATGAAGTTGTCAGCATAACTGGTCTGACCGCAGGTCTTGCACCGGTTTAACCGCACCTATGCCGTCGGTCTGACCGGTGTTGTCCGGCAGGTCGGACCGCCGCCTCCCTCTGCTGCCATCTCACAGCCGCCGGTCTGGCAGGTTCTTTGCTAGCGGTTAGACCGTTGCCACACCGTCAGTTAGACCGCCCAATGAACTCTAGTCAAACTGTCGGGATCCAGAAAAACACGTATCGATGAAACTCTTGAAAGTAGGTCAACTTTATTGCATCACTATGTGTTTACAAAGTGCATCTAAATAACTCTTCTCTCAACTCTCGTACTAAGACTAAAACCTTGAAGCAAATCCTAACTTGTCTCTCCCAAAAAGTTTATCTCTTCTAGCCTCAACCCCTCGTCTACTTATAACCACAACGTGGCTACCCTAGCCACGAATTCAACTAGAACTAAAACTCCTAATCACATATGAGACCTACCAAACCAGAGAAACAACATCCCTATACAACTCCACACTTCAATCTTTCCAAACTTGGACTCCAATCCAAATTTGAGTTCTTTTTCCATACGCACACAACACCACGTGTATGCCATATGAAAGCTTTTACCTCCACGTGCATTGTTCTCTACCCTGAGCATCCTGCGTGGTATCCTTGATCGTTTGGACCTCAAATTCTCTCAAGCCAAGTCCTGATCCATCATCGTCTATACTCTCATGGCCTCAAGCAACATCTGGACATGAACAACAAAAAAACTCCATATCCAAATACAAATTCACATCAACTAAACTCATATCAGCACACAATAGTATCACATACAAATAGAAACCATATAGAAGTCATAAACATGAAGCAATCTAAAAATTTCACGATAACAACCCGAAACTGACTCCAACCTAAAGTCTGTCGATCTGACCGTCAGGCTACCTAGTCATACCGCCTGGATACCTCTGGTCTGACCAGTACTGACAAAAAACACTATTCACCGTATATTTCAAAACACTCATATTTGACAATTTGTTCATCACATAGATTAATCACCTTAATTTCACACTGACCCACAACAACAGCACGAGCTAGACTCCTAGGCTGACTCACCAGCAACAACTGCACGAGAAGCCTAGGCCCAGCAATCAGGAGGGCAGGAAGCAAGGTTCGTCAGCTCTAATCGAAGAACACAGCTCCTCAATGCACAGCTTTTCTCTGTATGTGAAGACCATCACTCCTGCATACAACAGGTTTCTGATGATTTGAGGCTCCTCTTTGGACGTTTGCTTGTTATGTGTTTTTTTTACATTAGTTTCCCTTCTGACAAAAAGGGAGATATCAGCTTAGACAAACTAAGAACTAAATCCTATGAAGTAGGCCAGCAATGGCATCCTCTGCAATCAATAATAAGCTCTCCACTTTCCATCACCTCCCAACATTTTTTTTCCTTTTAGTTCCAGTAAAAAAAAATATTGAATGTTAAGGACACCATCACCTTCCCAAGAAAATATGGAATTGCATGTTGGATAAATAACGATAGATAAAAGGGACTGGGAAACCCAAAATTGCTTCCTAACAAAATTGCTGCACCCTGGTTATCCTCTTGATAAAAATTATTCTCACATCAGGTTTGCTTTGTACATGTTTTAGATTTTTCTTGATTGCATATTATTGACTATGTGTGGTCCTGAATAATAAAATTCCTTTCTAAATTATTAGGAAAGCTGGAAAATTTCAGAACAGAAGTTCAGAACTGACCTTTTGGCTAAACCTGGTGATGATTGATAATACTATTTTCTTAGTTCATTACGTGACGTGATATTTAGAACAGTTTGATAAAACTGCAGGTAATCCTTTTGTTTTCATCTGTTGAAAACAATATTTTCAATTAATTAGCTAGATTTGGGTTGCTTATATTTTTATATAGCTAAACCTGTATGTTAATTAATTTGGCTTGACATATACACCTCTCAGCAGGTGCAAGGACAGTGGAATAAATTTATTTGGTCAGTGTTAGTTTGACTTGGCATAAACTGTGCATAAGTAAATATATAACAAAACTTTTATTTATTTATCGAATTCTATTCACTGAGCAAGAAGATCGGTAGAAAACATTCGGTCGCATTTTAGCTGATTTTTCTTCTTATGTTTCGGTGATCATTGTAGTTGCATTGATACGTTGATCTTGAATAAGATGGCTGCTAATATGATCGTGCATAAGCTGCAAAAAAGACTAAAGTTTTGATTGAGGTGGTAATAAATGTGAAGCATGGTTATTGTCCAATCCTGAGTGTGCTTCGTAGGCAGCCTATGGCCAGTACAAGAACTTTTAGTATAAAGCCAGAGGATTCTCTTAAAAAAAAGCCTATACAAGATCATGAAGCAAATTCTGCCAGCAAAAAGGTGATATGGAGCTGGAGTTAGGTAATATGGCATCTTTTTTGTGAAGACTTTGGCACTTGAGGTAGTAAGAATTGAGCAATATGTCAAGTTATGTAATACTTTGTTTAGGCAGTGCAAAGTTCGCCTTTTTCTCTACTATAAATTGTGGATTTCTTAGACCAAAATTATATGAAATGATTACCATGTTATTGATAAATTTTAGTTTCAGGCATTGAAAATTTTTTTGGCCATTGCTTGATATTAATTAGTGGAGTATCCCCTTTGTATAGAACAATATTCAATTTTTGGAGCTCAAGACAATGAAACCATTTATTCATATCCATGAAAAAGTGCGTGAGGTGAATCCAGTGAATATCCTGGAAGTCATGAGCATGGATTCTGATGCTCCTTGTATTGATGCTTTTTCGTGGTCAACATAAGATTATGTAACGATTTACGGTGTAATCAACATAGTCGTCAAAATCGATAGATTAAAACCAGCTAGCGGAGCCGATTTCGAGATTAATTTACTTTCACAAAATCAAACGACTAATTTACAAGCAAAGCAAATTAGTAAAGAAGATAAATATCGTACTTACGTGGCGACGAATGAATAGTTTTTGAGCAAACTAGCAAAGAATAACCTCGTCGCTTTCGTGAAGAAGTAGGACCATTTTTCAGAGCAAAACGAAAAAGATTAACCAAATTCTATGATTGTTAAAACTCAACAATGAAAACAAAATAGAAAATAACACGAAAGTAAAGAACAGAAGAAATAGAAAAATAGTAGATTGATAATTGTTCGGTGGTCCAAATTAATCCTAATACCCCAGTATATATAGGGTCACCTGAACACCGCACATACGAATCCTAAACGAAAACTCCACCGAATACAATAAAATCTATACAAATTAACTGGCAACAAATTAACACGTGCAATAGGGCGCAATGACCCATCGCAACCAAACCAAAAGCGTTCTGCTTTTGCCTCGGTCACCTTCATGCACGCGACGCCACGCCACGCCAGCATGTAGCTTTCCTCGTTCCAGTACTCGATCCTGTCGCTACAATACGGCTCTCCGCGAGAAACTCATGCAAAATACCCGGCTCCACACGACATGCCCATCTGATCCGATCCATCACTGCCATCTCACGCATGCATTAATGCATATGATCAAGCTGAAACTCCTGGACAGAGCAAACATCAAATAGTCTAAGCACATTTTCCGTGCATGTCAAACAACCAGTGTACGTATACCATGTACTCACGCAAGCATACATGCCATCTGCACATTTTTGTAGTGTTTGAAAAGGGGATATAGTTAACTTCGAGTATGTTTGGTGTGATATATATAATAGAAAAATACAACAAATTTTAAGTGTCATTTATATGGTTACTATGCATGACAAAAAATGGTAAGAAACGATTACTAGTAACCTCTTCTAATGCAGAGGATCCGATCGGATTGTAGCTAGTGAAGCCCCGCCACTGTTTGCGATATAGATAGGAGTTGATATGAATTGGACGGAGCTGAACGGTGTTTATGAGGATTATAAAGGATAATTGATGTGGATAATATTAGACAAATAGAAAGCACTGCTTGCCACACAAAGGTCATCTATATATCTATAGCTTTTGCTCCAAACGTCTAAATCGTTGTCATCCAGTGCAAGCTCTGCGTCAGTTGGCGCATCAACTTTTAACCATTTTCTGCCTCTACTTGTTTTTAGTTCCTCACGCACTCAAATTTTCACCCGAAACAGCTCAAATGATCTTATTGTAAACGAGAAATGCTAATATGGATAGAATTTTTCAGAACATGCTAAGATCAAGTTTAATAATATAACTAATTATTGGCTATTAGCTCATACTAAAACTAACATGTATAATAGCTTAACTAAAAGGTTGGTTCTATTTTTTCTATTCTCTCTTTTTCTCAATATGAATTTAATGTAAATTTCTTTGATCAAATGTATAGCTAGTTTTGACATGAAAGTCAATACTTTTTATTTTTCTTTATCTTTCTTTCACGTAATATTATAGTTGACTTATAGCTCACTATTATCTTTGCTCTAAGAATCCGAGTAATTAATGATGCTATTTATTGTTTGTTAGGTGGGATTGCGAGGTAAGATAATGTGCAAGGAACATTTGGTTTAAGTTGAAATATATGGTAGCCACATGAAAATAAATAACACCACTATGCTTTCAAAGCATAGTCCAGATGCAAATAGTACACCACAGATATGCTACGTGAAACATTGAGACTACCCTAAGATCATCCTAGTGTCTCGATATATTCCGATACAGATTTACACTGCGGCCAACACGAAGTCATGCAGAAGATCCTTTGGTTCCCACCAAAGGAACAAAATTTGCTGAACTAAGTACTGGTTCTCAACCATGGCAGGCAAGCAGCACTAGATGCATGATTTTGAGCGTGAGTATTCAACATTTACACAGCAATCGTTTTTTGAATGAAAATTTACACAACATTTACACGCATGTTATCAATTAAAAATATGCAGGTTTTTAATTAAAGAAGTTCTAAACTCTAGAAAAATATAGTAGAAAAATAATTTGTTGTTGATTTGGGAGTAGTGATCAGCTTATGAAAGAAAAAAAAAGGGGAAAAATGTTCATGGGAAGGTTCATGGGAATTGAAACTTGCACCTGTTGAGATCATTAATTTATTAACCAACTTAGCAACGTTAGTTTCACACTATGGATATGGTTATTTCGTCCAAATATGGGTATTCAGTAACTAACGGAGCAACACTAATTTTCATTGGATGTATTAATTTGTACTCACTCCGTTGCACATTATAATTAAGACATTTTGACCTTTTCATCTCTCATATAGATTCACTAACAACAATATGAATAAATTTAGACACTTATACGAATCATATACATGGATCTATGAATGAATCTATTTAAACCCAAAATATTTTATAATGTAAAACGGAGCAAGTAAAATATGAAAATATGGTTATTCAGCTGAAAACCCACAAACATAAGGAGGAGCGAGCTGCTTCTCCGCTGGAAGAGACGAATGGCAATAGACAGCTAGCATTCTCATCCATGCTCCAACTCTGCCAGTACTGCACATGGCGGCTTGTCCGGCGAGCATGGGCATCGTTGATGATGCTGGGCTGTGGCTAGTTGCCGAATTGACTCTTGATAATTGCCATAGCCTTCCATGACCGTCGTCGTATTCATCACCGGATATGAAATCTCTATGCTTCAGTTGATCCCTTTTAGATCGCATTTTAAAATTTAGCAATTGATTTATCATAAAATGTACTTTTAATAGCCGTAAAACCAGGCTGTCAACATTTGTTTCACTATTTGTTTGCATTTAATACTCGCGAATGATGCTAAATTAGACTCATGCAAGCTGTACACACAGCACACAGCATAACTCGGTCGATCCAATAGTCTCCATCGTTCGTACAATAGACCAGTACTTTGCTATTATTTCACTGCGAATTTCAGTTAGCCGCGATGAAACTTATATATGTTGTCGACGACAATATATAGTAATGATTATCTGATCCTGTCGATGAATCTTAGCCTCAGAAGCGTTGTAACTTATCTTCGACCTGTTTTGTCCTGTCCGATCTAATCAAACATATCACATCGTAAAATGCGAATAGTCAACCGTGAAAAGTTTCGTGATTAATAGTTATAGTTTTATATGTAAAAATATTAATAATTTTTATCGGAAAATGTGTTTCAAAATATTAAGCTTTCATATGTAAAAATTATATTAATATATTTTTCATAAAAACACACTAATTTCATATAGTTATACTTTTAATTATTTATGTGAATACATAATTAAAAAAAATATTAGAGATATTGACGACGACAAAATAGTATAGTAAAAGATAATCGGTAGTACTAAGCTAATAATAATGGCAAAAGTATCAAAAGTAAAGGATTTTAGTTGGGTGGCATATGATGAATCCGTTTCACTTATAATTAGTAATGAATTTTTTTCTTTCTCTCTTATTGTTGATATTTATTACACATACAGAATAATATGCAAGCGCATAGATACCGTTGTAACCTTCACCCGAAAATATTTCCAGGTATCGTATCCACAGGAAACGTGTGTGTATTAGTCTTCTAGCTAGATTGCCCAAGGATACAAGATATATCTAGGTGAGGGTAGAGAGGATTCGTATGGGTTAATGCTGACTTCAGTGTAGAAATATGACATTTTTGGTGGATGGATAATTGATGCTGAGTTCCACTGTAGACATGTAGCACCTGTGGTGGATGGAAGTCATATGTCTGCTAACATCCAGTGTAAAGGTATAGCATATATGGTGGGTGTAAGGGATCTTGATCATGAAAGCATTAAAAGAATCTAACAAAGGTCTCAACAATTTAACCAAACTCAGTATAATAACAAGCAGCATACGTACAAGGTTTATCAATTATGTATGACATATCGTCTTGGTAGGAGTGAGCCATCACCGAGGAGGGAGTAAAGTTATTTATTTATTTATCAAAATAAAATTCCAAAGCACTTATACAAGAAGAGCATGATTCTTTTTAGCATACCATATCCGATTTATCAAATATTTAGGTAACATGCTCTCTCAAGATATGGTTTTCACAAGCATAAGAATCAAGTTAGAAATATAAAACATGTAGGCCAACCATAGAAACATGTTTGATCAGGAGGCCCAATGAGTTTAAACTTAGTGATTTTATTGGGATAGCATTAAAATTCTTGTGACATTGAAATGAAGGGTTAGAGGGTGCAAACCGTTGTTCTGAGTTTGGTTGATGACGTGCAACCCTCTTTTGGGGGATCTTGGATGTATGCACGATGTAGAGCTCGGAAGATCCTCTCAAACTTGTTCTTGTACCTGCTTCCTTTTTATTCAGGAAGACAAAAGCCAGAAAGAAACAAAAGGGCTAGGAGTAAAAAGAAACATAGCCACGGGTTGAGCAATTTGAGCAAAGGTTAGGTAAAGTTTTGAAATCAACTAGGTTGATTACGTCTACTTACTTATTCAGGTATTCATTAGGCTCTAGTAAGATTTTTAAGCGATGGCCAATTATCTTAAAAAGGTTACCTATATCATCTTGCAGCGTAACCGATCCATGTGATGAAGTGTCGATGATGGTGTATGATTCCATCCACTTGCTTCGCAACTTCCCATGTCCGAAGAACTCGACTCTAGAATTGAAAAGTAGTACCTTATCCTCACGCTTGAATTCCTTTGGCTTGATCCTTTTGTCATGCCACCTCTTTGTTCTTTCTTTGTAGATTCTAGCATTATGGTAGGTTTTTTCCCTCCATTCTTCCAGTTCTTATAACTGCATTTTTCTCTTCCTTCCAGAGTCTCCAAAGTCCATATTCCAATTCTTGATAGTCCAGTATGCCCTATGTTCCAACTCAACTGGTAGATGACATGTTTTCCCCTAGACGAGTTGGTAGGGTCACATAATAATGGGTGACTTATAGGCGGTCCTGTATGCCCAAAGTGCATTGGGTAGTTTTTTCTTCCATGACTTCCCATCTCTTGTATGGTCTTTCACATGATATTCTTGATTTGTTCGTTTGAACTTTCTGTCTAACCGCTTGTCTAAGGGTGGTAAGGCGTTGCGATGTTGTGTTACGCCCCAAGTTCCCTCAAAAAGTTCCAGAAGGTATTGTCAATGAAGAGAGACCCCCTGTCAATTATCATCATCCTGGGTGTTCTGAAGCGAGGGAAGATGATCTCATGGAACATCCTTCAGGCATGCTTGGCATCAGTAGCTCTACAGCGCATTGCTTCTACCCATTTGGATACGTCGTCAACGGTCACCAGGATGTACTCACAATCGTAAGACATTGGAAAGGTCCCATAAAGTCAATGCCCCACACATCGAATAATTCCACTTGAAGGTTGTATGTTAGGGGCATTGCATCCCTGGCAACGATGCCTCCATGCTTCTGGCATTTGCAGCACTTTCGGATGAATTCTTTTGTATCCTCATACATTGTGGGTTAGAAGAATCCATTTTACGAGATTTTCGCATGTCTGCGAAATACACCATAGTATCCTCCAAATGGTGCAGCATGACATCTTTCTATGATCCTTGTGCCTTCGGCTGTTGGTGCACACCTTCTTAGTAGGCCATCAGCACATACTCTGTATAAGTACGGATTATCCCACAAGTGGCATCTACTCTTGTACATGAGCCTTTTCTTACTTTCCCCCGATGGTATATATCCTGTAACCATAAAATTCACAATGTTTGTATACCATGGGTTGAGTCCGTTACCTTTAGCAGCATGTCGTTGGAAAGGAAGTCACTTATTGGTAGTTCCGGCGTGTTAGTGAAATGCATGTACGACAAATGATCCGCTGCAGAGTTTTCGACTCCCTTTTTATCTTTGGTTTCGAGATCAAACTCTTGGATTAGAAGGATCCATCTTATTAAGTGGGATTTACTATCTTTCTTAGTAAGCAGGTATTTCAAAGCAACATGATCAGTGTAAACAAATACCTTTGCACCCAAAAGATAAAATCTAAACTTGTCAAAAGCAAAGACAACTGCTAGGAGGTCTTTTTCAGTTGTATCATAAGTTGAGCTCTAGATAGCATTTTGCTAGCATAAGCAATTGCGTGATGTTTCTTATCCTTGATTTTGCCTAGAACGGCCCCAACAACATAATCACTAGCATCACACATTATTTCAAAAGGGAGCAACCAATCAGGGGGTTGGATCAATGGCACTGTGATGAGAGTTTTTTTAAGGATGTAAAAGGATGTCAAGGGTTTAGCAATTTGAGAAAAATCTTTTATAAAGCGCCTATAGAACCCTGCATGACCCAGAAAGCTACGAATTCCCTTTACGTTAGTGGGCGGTGGAAATTTCTCTATAGTTTCTATTTTAGCTCTATCCACTTCTATCCCCCTTTCAGACACAAGATGTTCCAAGAGTATTCCCTTGGGGACCATAAAATAACATTTTTCCCAATTAAGCACTAGATCCTTCTCTTGACATCTCCGCAAGACTCTATCTAGATTCTCTAGGCATTGATAAAAGGTTTTGCCATAAACAGAGAAGTCATCCATAAAAACCTCCATGTTCTCTTCAATCATGTCAGAGAAGAGACATCATGCACCTTTGGAATGATGCAGGTGCATTACACAACTCGAAAAACATTCGTTGGTAGGCATAGGTTCCACAAGGGCATGTGAAGGTAGTCTTGCTTTGATCATCGGGAAGGATAGAGATCTAATGATAACCAGAATACCCATCAAGGAAACAAAAGAAATAATGTTTAGCCAACCACTCTAACATTTCATCAATGAAGGGCAGCGAGAAATGATACTTTTTTGTAGCCTTGTTGAGTTTTCTGTAATAAATGCACATCCTCCATCCAATGACGGTTCATCGTGGGATTAGTTCATACTTCTCATTTTTAACGATCGTCATCCCTCCCTTCTTGGGCACAACTTCGACAGGACTAATCCAATTGCTATATGGAACGGGATAAATTATCCCGACGTGTAAGAGCTTGAGGATCTCTTTCTTGACAACCTTCCTCGTCGCATTGTTTAGCCTCCTTTGAGGCTCCCTACAAGGTTTACTTAAAGGATCGAAAGGGATACGATGGGTGTAAAGTGTGGGACTAATTTCCTTGAAGTCTTGGAGCAAGTAATATAGAACAGATCAATGCTTTTCTATGATGACGATAAGTTTGGTGGTCTCTCCTTCTGAAAGTTTGTCACTTATGGTAACAGGAGACTCAATATCGCTGTGTAGGAAAGCATAGCGGAGGCCGGAAGGTAGGGGTGTTAGCTCGATAGGTGGTCGGGATGGTATTTCAAACTCGGAGGGATCTATTGGTTCTCCGGAATCGACCACCTCATGGGTAAAGTGTTCAGCGTTCTTCTCGACAGTGGATTTTGGAGAATCTTGAGAAAATTCAGCCATCACTTCTCTGATTGATTCGGGTTTGGGAGGAGGTTTTGTCAAGGAGTTTCTAGATCTCATAATTTGGACAGAGAAAACTTCCTTCCCTAACTTTATGTCAAGCTTCCCTAGCGTTGGCACATCTAGAAACAACTTTTCTATAGGATGGCCGATGAGGATGTCGAAGCTAGGGACTTCGAAGACATGAAAATCTAGGGTCACTATGAATACATTTTGTAGGATCCCAACTCCTAGAAGATGTCCTGAGGGGATCTTGAAGACTTTGTTGGTCGGTGCTAATGGATCATCATCTAAGATGGCTAAGGCATAGGAATCAGAGATGATGTTGGCACCGATTGTGGGATTGTAGAGCATGTCCACCTTGATTCCCCTTATGAGGCGTGAGAGAGGGGAGCTGACCCGAAGGATTTCAAGACATAGCTCTAGCTCCCTTAACCATTCATAGCTTATAATGGTTGTTAACTCCAGGATGGTTTCCCTATGGAATTTGTCTTCTAGATGCTCTAGAGGAGTAACTGGAACTGGTGGTTTATTCTAACAATAATTCGAGGTATTTTCGAAATCTTCAAAAAGATCATCTTGGAATTGGAAATAGGACTCCGAAGGTTGAATTTCTTCCTTCGGTGTCCCTGGTTCGGGTTAGGGCTCAGGAGTCGAATTTTGGGATGCGGAATATAAAGATTGGGATTCGGGTTCTAAAGGCTCCTCATGGCTTGATGTGGTTACCTCTTGGAGGGGCTCATATGTAGCAACAAAGGAAGTGTTTTCTAAGATGCGATTTAAGGTTTCTCTTCCCTCGGCTAGGGTTTTATGGGAAAAAGATACTCCGACGATGATGTCAAGATAATGGGCAGGCTTCTTGTCTAGACCCAGTCAGAAGTGTTGTAGCAACACATAATCGGGGATGGACAACTCTAGGCCGGATCACACTAAAAGGGAGAACCTAGCCCAAGCTGCACCGATAGACTCCTTCTCATTATGTCGAAAGTCAAGAATCTCTCTTCATAGGGAGGCAATACGAGATAGAGGAAAAAAGTCAAGGAAAAATTTGTCTCTTAGATACTCCCAATTACCGTTTGCACTACCTACAGAATGAGTGTACCATTGCTTCGCTCTCTCTATGAGAGAGAACAGGAACAACTTCCACTTTAGAGTTTCCTGTGTCATGCCAGAAATCATCTTGCACGAGCATAGTTGTTCAAACTCTCGCAGAGAAGGATTAGTCCTGAACCTTGCCTATAAAGCCAGGGCGGAGTTCATAACCAGATGAGAGAATTGGTTTTGAAGATGGTTGTGGTTCAAAGAACATGCCCTTTGGAGCGGAGTGGCTTTGGATAGATTTCTGCTCCATGGTAGAGGGGAAAGGAAAGAAGAAAATGAAAATAAAAAGATATCAGAGCAACTAGATTCGTAGATAATTCAACAACTATTTCCCAGGACAACAGCGCCAAAAAGCTTGTTGGTATTTATGATGAACATAGAATAATCTCCAAGCGCATAGATACCATTGTAGCCTTTACCCAAGAGTATTCCAGGGTATGGTATCCATAGGGAACGTGTGTGTACTAGTCTTTTAGCTAGATTACCCAATGACACTAGATAAATGGTAAGCGAGGGTAAAGAGGATTCCTATTGCTTACTTATCTTAAGTTAAGGTACAACTCTATCAATTGCATCGGGCACCGGCTTACCCCTAGTCTGCCAAGGAGACTTTGGCCTACAGCTCAATGATATACCCGAACGTGGACGATTATGAAGGACGGATAGGGCTATCACCATCTGCCGCCTAACTCTACAACCTGTGGAGCACACAACGAACGGAGGTAATCTTTAGCCTAAATTCCACGTCTATGCTATAAATTACTATCTTAATCTTGATACTATGCTTATAGAAGATTAAGATACTCTACCTAAGCAGAGCGATGAACACACAATGATGAGAATATATCTTACTTAAATAAGAAAAGTAAATACCATAAAAGAGTCACGAATACTTACTTATATAAAGACAAGCATCCATCGAAGTACAAGCTTGGTGAAGAGTGCCGACAGACCCGACACTTCCCCAGGAGAAAAGTGTCGATAGCTCTAGCAGTTCTTCAGACTTCCCCTCGCTCTCTCTCTCTACTCTAAGCACTAGCTAAGTAGAGCTTCACCTTTGTAATGTAGCATATGATCTTATATCTTGGTGTGTTGAGAGTGAGGAATGGGAGGCCTATTTATAGTGTGGAGGTGACTTGGGAGGGTGGAGATGCCAAGAGAATATTCTCCCTCCAACTCCTCTCAAGCTTCAACATGTCCTCAAACCAACATTCGATGGCGGTTACCTACCTTGAGCCTTGCGCCAGCGACTTCAGGATTGAGATAACTGTTGCCATGTTGAAGCTACAGGAGAGGGGAGGCACCCTAGTTTGCCAAACCAGGGGTTCAGCCAAACCCTGGTTGAGCCCCCTTGTGCCGCCCTTCGTCTGCGTCACTGCCTGGTGGACCCTCAAGTAGGTTTGGAGTGTTTGGACGATGTTTAGGTGGTTCTCCTCCTGGTGTGGGCCCTTTGATCCATGTACCCTCCTCTCATTGGTTGGAGTTGTGCTCTTGTACTTGTGTTTTCTTTTAATTAGCACAAGTAATCACTTGCATAAAAATATTCACCAACACTTATGAAAGTGGTTAGTAATAAACCCCATCATTAGGTTTGGTGGTAGACGTTGGTAAGTTTTATGCAGGAATTGACGGTCAAATTTGGTAGCTAAGGACCGTCAACACTTACCATTTTGCTTGTATTCATCCAAATGGAATATGCTAGGTGGAATATACTGATTTGAGAAAATTCATCATAAATCCTTGAACATTGCTCGCCCTTGAGAAAATTCATCACTCCGTCCATTGCATTGTATGCCCGAGTTTTGCCTTATGAGTTTTTATTTTGACCATTAATTTTTTGTATGACTTATATTACTCTGAATTCTCAAGCTCAGTTTTTTCAGGTGGAGAATTTTAAATTTTCATATAGCACTCTTGTGCAAGCGGCCGATTAACGGATAGTTTATCCTTTCCATCAAAACTTTTTCAAATTTGATTGATTTGATTTAAAAAATATAAAATATGGTATCTATGTATTTATAAAATAAAATAGGTGATTTATGCAATTCTAGCAGTCACACCCCACTCTAGTACCGCCTAAAATTATACTAGAGAGGGTGTACCATAGGAAATTAGCATGAACCAAGTCCTGTGGAACCATGATGGCGGTACCCATGCCAATGGAGATGCATGTTTCAACTAAATATAACTTAGATAGATTGTAGCTTATAGGAGGTCATACCTTCGGAACAACTCCGAGAATGTGACTTGCAAGCAGGGAATCGGCAGTGAACTTAACACAGCTAGACCCAATCCCCAATCGATGACTTGTGAATAAGAAAGATACCCTAATCTTCAGCTGCACCTTGCTCTTCCGGGTAAAGGAGAAAAAAAAACAACTATTGAGTACGTACTTACTCAGTAAACCACAGGAAATATGAGTATGCATGCTTGAAAGAAGGGCTAGGTTTATTTTACAAACTTTTGAAAACATTTTTCAAAGAAGTGCGGGTTGTTAGACATGTGATTGGAAAGAGGATCTCGTGTAGATCCAGTCCGCGAACTTCTTTACAACAATACAAGCAACAAAGTAAAATTTTAGTTGATTAAAATTACTGGACAAGTCTGTTCTCATACCAGTTGCCCGGCCACGAAACCAGCTCACAATTGTTTACCATGAGGCAACTTTTCACTCTCTTCCCATCCATTAGTTTCTTTTCACTTTAATCCATTATAAGGCATCAACCCATCCGATGATTCCAACTTTTTGACTCCTCGAGCCATTCATAATCTGAAGCACATAGAACTTCCACTCAGGAACCATAATCTATGATGCCATTCGATATCGTAGTCTACACAGGTCCATTTCAGATCTCGATCAATTCTAGTAACGGTTCCCACTCTCACAAACCACTTTCATAAATCAAATTTGTGCTAGTAGAATCATCTCATAGTCAGCCATTACCGTAGGCCTAACTGTTCGAGCAGTTTCATAACCTCTGCAAAGGGTGCATGCTTTGCCCACACGACACAAGCTTTCTTCCCACACCCAATGAGGAAGGTCACGACAAGGTCACGAAGAGAGGAGGTGAGCACAATAAGGTGGAGGAAGAGAGATTTTTTTTGGTGGAGGGATATGCAGAGGAGACATAGTGCGGCTACCATTCATGATGCAAAACCAGGGTATGGTGGCAATCGCACAGACAGGAAGGGGGGAAGGAAGCAAAGGCGGTGGCATTTGACAAGGTGAGACGTCGAGCAGCGCACGTTCTTTATGTGCAGATTTGATTGAGCACTTGGCTGGCGTGGAGAGACAAGAGGTGAGGAAGGAAGGAGCGGGCATGCACTGGTTGACGGGTGGCCGACACACGGGCCCGAGAGATGGGAGAAAGTGGTGGGCGCTCGCTCGTCGCGAGTGGCAGCATGCAGGGAGGAATTGGACCCTCTAGGGTGACTAGCATATGGGGAGGAGATGAAATAGGCTGCTGGGATGATGTGGCATCACGGGCTACGTCGGCAGACTAAGTCGGAAGGATAGAGGAAAGGAAGGATGTTAGGCGCCATGGTCGAAGAGAGGATGGGGAGGAAGGCAGAGAGAAGGGGGTTAAGTGGTGCTGAGCCATCATGCGGGCATGGCTTCACTAGGGAAGAAAGAGAAAAGGAGAAGCAGGGTTGTGGGCGATGTTGGTCGATGCATGCACAAGAAGAGGAAAGGAGAGGGGACTAGGGCAACCAAAAAGAAAAAGGGAAGGGCGAGTCTGATCTGAATAGTGGCCTTTGGAAAATTCCAGGGAATTGTTGGATTGCTTGAAGATTTTGAAATCGGGTTTGAATTGAAATTTGATATTTGGACTAAGAAAATTATGACGGATCAAGGAAGGGGTTTCAAAGGAAAAGTTTGGAGGCTTTTGCATAGACCAATTTTGGGAGGAGAAAAATTAGGAAATATTCGAGGAATTCAGGATGTGTTAAGTTCAGAATTCGGGTCTCAGGACATTACATGAAAATTTTGAATCGAGATTTCGAGTTTAAAGGAAGGAATTAATTGAGATCCTGTAGCTTAGGTCCACAATTCCACATAAAGAACCAAATATTCACAATTAAGGTTTTTTTTAAAAAAGAAGTTTTTAACGATCCAAAAACCACGGAATCACCACCTTTTTGAAATGTCATCAAATTTGATCTGACTTGGTTTGAAAGGTTTAGATTTTTGTTTTGTAATCTAATGTCATTTAATTTTGTCCCCTGCAAACTTTTATATAACTAATGTTTTTTTCAATTTAGTAATAATTATGTTTGTATACACTAGTATTAATGTTTAATTTGGTATCGACACAGTCATTTCAAAAAGTTCTAATCATCAGTCGTGGTCAACGACCCAAATAAAAACACAGGGACATATTAAATATAATAAAACGTACGACCATAAATAAGATAGAGAGAGAATAAAATTGTGATGTCAAAATGAAACAAAATTGTTTCTTCCCGCCAGCAGAACAATCCCATGGATTGTGTATCTAAAATCATACAAAAGAATATTAATTAAATAATTCAGACCTCACAATAATGCACGCTAGCTGAAATTTGCCGTGCAAGCAATTGAAGAGCACCGCTGCCACCGGACGATTGCATCATCTGCCTGATTTGCTTTTGTTGCAGACCGTGAAAGTGTATTTCAATCTAGCTTTTTTTTTGGGTAAAAACAGT
Source organism: Oryza officinalis (assembly GCA_008326285.1). Lineage (NCBI taxonomy): Eukaryota > Viridiplantae > Streptophyta > Magnoliopsida > Poales > Poaceae > Oryza > Oryza officinalis. The sequence continues at coordinate 9,533,147 of BDMV01000009.1, forward strand.
ATCAAAACAGACTATCTGGTCAATGAAATGACGAAAATCATAAAAGAGAGGGTTTGCTGCTAATCAAGTGAACTTCGGTACCCAAAAAGATAATGTGAACCGTACCTGACTTTTCTTGATACTATATGACACCTTACACTTTGCTGATATATAAAAAATATAAATTAAAAGTCATAGAAATAGTGATAACTTTATTTTGAAATATTGTGAAAATGGTATAAGAAATTAATGATGATTTAACATGTTTGTATGCTATAATTTGTAGATGATGTAGTTCAATTGCATTTAAGTTTTAATATGTACTAATAAATGCCATGTTCATTTCAAATTAGAAACTAGTTATGTTAGATCATCAATTAATCTTTCCTCGTGTCGAGGAAATAATTAAGGGCCTGCTTAGAAAGTTTGTATTTAATCGAAACCGATGTAAATTATAGACCCATATTATTTTTTTTTATGACGGACCAAAATCCCCATTTGAATGGACCGTAAACCATTAATTTTTCACGTGTTTTTTTGCGTGTGGCCATTTGGGGCCACATTTCTTTTTCGAGGAATATCAGGCTTGGCCCACTCCAGGTCTCCATCCTTCTCTCGTGGATGCATACGCGCACGGCTGTGGCTGGGTCTCTGAGCGGCGGCGCCACCTCCACCTGTGACCTGCCTGCTCCCCGCCGTCGCTATCTCCGCTCCCCACGGTGGCCGCCATCTCCATTCTACGATTAGGAGATTTACCCATGGCCGTAGTCATCGAGGAGTCCTCTACCGCAGCCATCGAGGTGGTTTCGATCTGCGTGCGCTGCCGCCGAGGGGCAGACTCGATCCGCCCTGTGCTCTACTCCTGGCGCTGATTCTCGTGGATGGCCTCCTCATGACGAAAGGGACGCAACCTGCAGCTACTGTTGTGCTAAGAGGAAGGCGTACCAAATTTGTGCTTGTTGCTTGAGATTTCCAGCTTCCATCTGGCAAACCTGCAGCCCGATATGTGTTCTTGTCATCTGGCCAATAGGTTTTCTTCTACCTTCAACTATAAATTCCAATTATCCAGGCGATATTTCCCGTATTTTGCTACATCTTGTGAATCTGCACATTCTGTATTGTCTAATTTGATGTTCTGCTCTCAAATTTTATTGAACAATGGTGATTCAATCCGAATTTGTGATTGGTTGTCAAACCAATCACAAATTTCACAAATTTTGTTGCATTTATATTTTGACAAGGACGTTTCGATCTGAAGTTGCTACATCTGATGGATTGAGGAGTAAATTTAGGTGTTGTTTGAAAGTCCTAAAGATAAAGATAAAGATGAAGATTAAGTATTTCACGTAAAACGAGGTGACATTAACGTATGATTAATTGAGTTTTAATTATTACAAACTTAAAAAATAGATTTATCTCATATTTTAGAATAACTTTCATATGAAAATTTTTACACGAAACGCACCGTTTAACAGTTTGAAAAGCGTGACACAAAAATATTTATCTTTTATCAGGAGTAGCAGTAGTATCGAACGCAGCCTTAGGCCCTGATCGATAGTCCTACAAACAGAGGATAAAATTTTAGATATTCGTGGCACGTTTTTCAAACTACTAAACGGTGTGTTTCGTGCGAAAAATTTTTATATGAAAGTTGTTCTAAAATATCAGATAAATCAATTTTTTAAATTTGTAATAATTAAAACTCAATTAATCACACGTTAAGGTCATCTCGTTTTACGTAAAACACTTAATATTTATCTTAATCTCCAAACACCACCTTAGTTCAGTAATGAACCTTGCTCAAATCATTGAGCTGGGTGTACCCTATTTTCTACCCAAACAACGTGTTACAGGGGGTTCTCCTTTCACTGGTATTTTTGGGTCTCCCAGATTTGCAGGTGTTCTCCTTTTACACCTGAGAAAAAAAAACATACACTTCCAAACAGGCTCTAAAACATAAATGCACCAAAGCAAAGTCCTTCACATCAACGATATGAGGGCAAGTGCAATAGAAAAGGTTTGCTTACTATTAGCTGGAATTAGCTGGAAGAGAGGTGTGATGAGAGAGAAACGGTCAGCTTTTTTCATAGCTGGAAAAGAGAAGGTGTGAAGAGAGAGAAGTAGTCGACTAATCAGTCAAGGGCTTCCCATGGGCGCCTAGGCACACCATGCATGCGAGAGATGTCGTGATTGGTGAAAGGATTAGATGAAAGGATATTAAAACTGGCTCACATGAAAAGAGCTTCTGCTTTTGGTAAATAGATTAGAAGAGACAACGAAGGTTTGACCCACATAAAAACAATATTTAATGATCCAGTTAATTTTTATATATTTTTAATGATACGAAAATAGCACATAGGCATCTAATAAATGTCTGCTTACTCTTCCATTAGACTTGTCCTGATGCTGCCAAATTATGGTGTACTTGACCATTTTGGACCGCAGGGGGTATGCAGTTATACTCGCTGCATGTCGAGCACCCATTGGCATCCTTCACTTTCATCCCGGACAACTACGTTTTCACAATATATGCTAACTCGCTACTATTTGATGACAAGACGCACTCGGATCTCTGATGTTACTTGGAGGCCGGTCGATATGAACATTTGTCTCTGATTTGGCCTTCTGTCACAAAAAAAAACCTTATGCCTCTGCTTCATGAAGGAAATGAAGCAGGACGAAGTGTAGTGAAATACTTTGAAATACTAGTTAGAAATAAGAAGACAATATAGTGATTTTGAAAAAAAAAAGAAGTAAATTTCAGAAAACAACATATTTTGGGGCACCTGTAATACAAAACCACAACTATTCAATCATATGTATATTAACAAAAGAGCACCAGATTTAAGCTCTCACATGGACACCTGTGTGGCTTTTGATAGCAAATAATGTGGCGTTGGCTAGCTAAATAAACCATTAACTTCGTCCTAAGTTCATTTTACATCCATTCTCCGCACGTCAATATAAAACCAAAAATACCAAAATATCTTCATTTTATTAAATTGTAATACAATTATTTCTTACTTCATCTACTCCCAATACCCTAATATGACAAACTCCAATAGAATGATTTCTTAAAAATAAACTTATTTTAAGACAAATAAAAGGGATAAAATTAAACTTATTCTGAAACAAAGGTAGGGAGTAGTCATCACTAAAAAAATCTGGCTTGTTTTTTTCTTTTGGTGCCGCACGCGCATCAGTCCACGACCAGGAAGGTGGTCTTCCCGTCTTCCGTCGTCATCTGATCTGCACTACTCAAAAAAGGGTTTTTACAGGCAGCTAAATGCTCCTCCGATCCTGTATGCTAAGGATTTTCATAGGTGGAGCCTCCAACCGCTTGGAAAAATCGATTTTCGCAAGTGGTCATCCCAAGAGCCTTGCCAGCGAAAATCCACTTTTCACAGGCAGCACCCTAATGTCACCCGCCTGCAAGAAGTATTTTGGGCCCAGAAAAAAAGAACAACATCAAACAGACAAGTACAAACAAGAACAACATCCTATTAGATCCACTAGAAGAAACAACAGATTACAAACAAGAACAACATCCTGATCAGCCACCCTCTGGCGGCAGATCGGCCTCCCCCGAGCCCATGGATCCACCTGCCCCAAGCTCTCTGGTGGTGGATTGACCTCCCCCGATCTCACCGGAGATGGATCAGCCTCCACCGAGCTCGCCGGCTATAGATCCACCTCCCTCGAGCTCGGTCCCAGCTGTCGTCGCCGTCGGGTTGTTAGCCGTTGTTGTCGTCGAGGTTGCCGTCTCCATCCAAAGCCGCCGGCTTCCGATGCAGCCTCCCGATGCTCGTCGGCTACAGGTGTTGTCGGCAGTGACAGGCGAGAGCGGGGGAGGAGAGGTGCCGGACCCCTTCGCTGAGCCACCGCTGGTGCATGTCAACTAGTGAGAGAGAGAGAGGAGAGGGAGAACTAGAGAAGGAGAGGGAGAGGAGAGGATAAGTGTGGAAGATGGAGAGGGAGAGTGAGAAGGAGAGGATAAGAAGGGAGTGGGAAGAGTGCGAGCGAATAATTATGGGAAAGAGAATATAGTTGGCTGATTTTCGGTATCTTTGCAGCGGTGCTCATAATGTGCCGTCTACGAAAATTTTAATTTTTGCAGGTGGCCTTTTAAGAGATCTGCCTGTAAAAATATTTTTATTTTTTTCAGGCAGCCAGTATAAACTACTGTCTGCGAAAATCAATTTTCGCAGGTTGGCTTTGATCAAGTACGGCCTTAAATATTTTTACCAATGACTATAAGTGAGAATTTGTTTGAGTCTGCCTGCAAAAATAAATATGGGGTTTCTGGGAAAATGATTTTTATAGTAGTGCTGCCGCCCCCTGTTGATGAGGTCAATGGCGGTGACCTCATTGAGCTTTACCACGATAGATTTTCCATCACCTAGCTAGCCAAATGAGCTAAAGGGCATCGTCGTCCTCAAAAAATAACATGACGCTAGCTGCCTTGCCGTCCTTGAGTTCAGATCTGGAAAGCTCCTTGTGCCATGGAGAGAAGCAATGGTGGTGGTCTTCCTGTGCATGAGCTCGACCGAGGAGGCAAGTGGATGTGGTTGTGGTTGAAGTGGCACGTACCTTCTTCATACATATGGTTGAATAGCTGCAAGGGTGGACCCCGGGGGTGCCCGGTATGCAACGGTATATATAAATATTTCGGAAAAACACTAGGATAATCATGGGCATGAATGGTAGTAAGAGATCATTGAAACGGAACCCCATTTGGCGAATAGAGCATAATGGTGGTCACAGTTTGTCAGGAGGTCAATCTCCAAGAAATCAAATCAGCGGAAGAAGAAAAGACCAGAGGAAGAACAAAGAAGAAGAATGGCTAGATAGCTTAGGGCCTACATGGTTTTTGTTGGCTGGAGACTGTTAGTGATATGCCCTAGAGGCAATATTGGGATGTTGTATATATCACAGACTATATTTATGATTCAGTGCTTTGTTTCTTGAAATAGACATTATTATTGTTGATCGATGAGTATGTGACTTATTCATGAGACTCTTAATGTTACAATGATGCTATTTCTAAATGATCCCTGATCGTATATCATATGAGGAACAAATATGATTTAACAATCAGCATATGTATTGATTGATGATCATGTCTCATGAATCATGTTATAGAGATACCAATCAATAATATGGACATATGTTAGTGAACATATGTTGGATAGACCTGCCATGAGACACTACAGAGATTCTATGTGTCATCAGTTGGTCTCAAGTACTGTTTATGTAGAATTCTTAGACTTGAGATCATCACGGTTCCCAACATACGTAGTAGCTTATTCTGGGGTTACTAAACACTACTCCGTAACTAGGTAATTATAAAAGTAGTCTTCGGGTTTGCTATGAAATATGTAGTGGGATGTGGATGATCAAAATAGAATTTGCCCTTCCTTATGGGAGAAATATCTCTGGGCCCGTCGATGTAATGGATTATGAAAATGCATGGCCATGCTAGGTGATTGAGGAGTCAATCACAAGTTTATAATCCATCACGGAATCGAGAGAGCGATTGAGCTATTAAGAGGATGGCACAGGTCTCGCCTTGAGCTCAATCTATATCGTGAGACAAAGGGATTCATACATGAGAACATTATAGGTTCAGCCGATATGATCTTTGCATATACTTTGGAGATTAATATGCCTTGCTAGGGGCCGCTATTAACAGGTTGACCGGAAAGGCGTTTCCGGGTCGTGACTAAGTATATGTGAACCTACAGGGTCGCACGCTTAACGGGTTGGAACACTCATTCGAATGTGATTCGGATGTGGGCTCAGTTCGGATAGGGATCCGAGTAGACTCCTATTGGGCTTTGGCCCACGAGGCCCAAGCAGAGAGGTCTATATATATGGAGGTTAGGGGCTGAGGGAGGTACTCCTCTGTTCATCTCGAGCATAACCCTAGCCGCCACCTCCAGAGCCAAACCCTAGCCACTCCCGAGTGCTAGCACACTTGCGATTGGTGCTCCAGCCCCGTACGTGTGGATACCGGTGGAGGCGCTGCTCGTTGCGGCTTAGATTGGCGTCAACAACCGGCAGATTGGATCTGCTCCTGGTGCGGCTAATCGCGTGGAGGAGACGATCTGTTCGTGGTGATCGACTACTTCCACTACTACCTCGACGCGCGTGGTTGAACCAGCTTCTCCAACTCTGCTTCCGCTGTGCTGCGTGTCTAGTGGTAACGATCCATGATCCTATCTTCGCATGATGTCCTGGTGTGCGCGGTAGAAAAGTTTTGTTTTCTGCTATCGTAGCCTACGCGCTATCCTTTAGGGTTACCATTGGGAGCTCGCCTCACTGATTCGCCGTGCATCCACCATACCGTGCAGCTGTGTGCATTAAGAAAACCAACCAGATCTAGAGAGGACAGAAACTCGATGGTGAAAAGAAGATGAAAGTTTAGAGACTAGATAGCTATCTTCACTGATATAGCGGGTTGCTGCAATGGACGAAGCAGGAGTGGATTGCTTATTTCTGGCTTTGTTTTTCTAAATTTTGCAGACTTTTCATGAATTCTAGACAACAATTTGATCAAAATTTTAAAATTTCAATCAAAATTTGCCCAAATTTTGCTATCAGACCTTGGTGTTTTCTTTTTTTAAAAAAAATATACTGGAGTGATCCCTACAATAGGCACACCAGTGAATTTTCCTGGGTCTGCCATTGAAGCTAGGTTGTGGTTTTGTGTTATAAGCGCCTCAAAGCCAGTGGTTCTTTCAAATTGTGTTCTTCGAAATTTACTCTTTTCAAAAAAATCTAACGGTCAACTAACTAAATGGGTATAGGTATAGAGAGATTTGAAATAAAAACTTGGAGATATGTGGGGTGATGAGGAACTAGGTCCCGATCTTCCAATAGGTGTTGGTAACTATCAATTTGGTGAAAACTTGACACACATGATCCGGCTTCTAGTCAACATGATCCAAACCCTGCAATCGTAGCATCACGTCTTCTTTGGTTATCAATTGTGTCGAAACCCGATTAACCTCACCAAGAAGGCTAATCCCTACATACGAATCAAAGAACACAAGCAAGAACAACGTAGGTAGCGACTCAATTGCATATGAATGATTAAGCATCTGAATTTGAGGTTCCAAAAACTGAACTAGCGGTGAAACTGCAATGACAAAAATAATCTATGCAAAATCCAACTCTAAATTATGACGGCTACTGAATAAATATGATTAGGGACGTCCTAGGGTTAGCCTTGGTGCATCACCCCCTTGGGTTTAGCCCACGACACAATTACAAAGGCCCAAAACCCAAATAAGACTCAGACGGGATAAAGTACGTGACTTGTTTTGTAGATTCCCGGCAGCTAGGAAGGAATTTTGATGTGGGACTAGAATCATGTGAAAGTAGACTCCATAATGTTTCTAACAAGTACTCATGGGCTCCGAGATTCCTTCTAGATCAATGGCTAGGTCCCTTTAAAGTTGATGCTATCAGGAGGCCCAAATCTGAATCCAAAACGTGTAGAACTTCATGTCTTGCCTTCTATGAATCTGAATCTTGGTTTGGTCTCCAATCAACTTCTCTGATCAGCCAAGCACTTCGTGAGCCCGCTCTCTTTTCCTTCACTGACGCAAGTATTTCTGTAAACGAGAAGATACAAAACTCCTGATGCAGTAATGTTTGTTCAAACATATAATAAGTAAACCCAATATAGAAGATATGCACCTTTAGCTTGTTGATGTGTAATATTAGCATAGTTATATCTGAGCCAGTGATGTCCTCATCATGGGGGAGATTCAAAATTTAGAGCACATGATGGATTAAGCGAAAATTTAGTGTCACATAAGGAATTTTTTTAAGAAAAAACATGTTCACTAGCATCGCTTGAATTAAGGCATCACTAGTGTAGATGCGAACCAAGAGATAACAAAACAGTTAGACCCATGTATCGGTACAAAACACCAAATAGGTTGCGTATAGATGTGTAGCTTTACCTAAAACTAACACACATGAGGCATATCCCATCCACCAGAGCCCTCAAGTGGGGCTCAAATATATAACCGGTACACATGACACCTTATTTGTGCTTGTTCCGAAATAAAACTATCATATTTTATTTATAATATGTCCTATTAGTTATTTTGAGAACCACCGCTGTAAGTTCAAGTGCTTTAATTTGGTTTTGGTGATTAATGATAAATCTAATTATATGAGACTAAAATTTTTTATGAGCTTTTCTTTGACTAGTCTCATTTCGATATGAAAATGAAAATGATGAGCGGCTTTTCCTGATGATGAGATGTGGTAGATATGCATTCTTTGGTGATGGACCTTAATCATGATAAGGATGAAATGCATGGAGATAAAGTGATATGTATCACTTCTTTTCTCCTACTTTTTGATAGGTTCATATATATGATTTTCATGTTATTGTTATGTAAGTGTGAGACTAATGTTTACTTGAGTCTTATCTTATTTAATCTCTTTTACATTGAGAACATGGAGATCATGAAGGTATGTGTTTATGTTTGTTTTTATCATTGCCACATGAGTTCTCCATGTGTATAGGATAAACCCCATTGGTTCTTCTCTACATATGAATACACTTACCTCTTTTGTATATTTCTTTGTATGCATATATTTAGGAGGAGCAAATCCTATACATTTATTATGCATGTTCTAGATCCATCTTGTTCATCTATTATTTATATTTCATCTTTGCACTTGAGCTTGCATGCGAGTATATGATACTCGTGGTGTTAATGAATACTCAATAAACATATTCATATCTTTCATATGCAACCGGTTGGTCATCAAGTGAAGGATGACAACCGATTTGTTGGGACTAATGTTTTCCTTTCAGCTATGCAAAGGGATAAGTCCCACCATGATGAGGCAAATGGATGACATCGCGGGTTGATGGTCACCAAGCCAAGGACATCGCTATCTTGACAAGAATGAAGTCAAGCTTGTGATGAAAAGAAAGTCTTGACAAAGATGGTTCAACCGAATGAACACAAGGAATTGACCTCGAGTTGGATAGGCGCAAGGCAAAGGCATAATGAAGCTAAAAATGGTTTTCTTAGTCTTTTACTAGTGTCGGTGTTTGGAGTAAAGACCGGATTACTAGATAGGTGCCGTACTATTAAGAGGGGTCAATGAATATTGGTTTGATTTGAACCATGTGCAAATCGCTCAATCTCAACTGCATGATCTCTTTCCCTAGGCATGCACATTAAGGTTTAGGTCTAGATGGAGCGAGGAATCCGGGTTGGATCTTGATTCTTTTGGGACCAACTAGAGCCTTTGACATGTATGTCGTGAGAGTTGGTTAGATGTGTATCATGCATGGCTTTTATGTCTTGTCCACCCGTAATTCTTGTTGGAGTTGGTTTTATGAACAAAGAGATATGTGGTCATGTCTAGGGTGTCTAGCCGATTGTGATGAGTTTTCTCAAGTTTCACACAAAGAGAGAAGTGGGCATGTCCATTAGGAGTATGTCAAATGGACTATCCTTTGGACTATGAGCCATTTCTCCTTGAGAAAACTTATGATTCTAGGAAGCATTGTTCATGCGTTGAATAGGCCTTTGAATAAGCTTTTCATATAGTCCAAGAACATCAAATTCCGACACCGGAGTCATGAGATATTGTCGTTTGACTGTTAGTAGGCTGTGCTGAAAAGTGGCCGACGGTCAGACGGATGGAGGGCCGGTCATACCGGCTTTGTAAGGACGTTTAGACCGCCAGAAGACCCTAGAAGCCCCTAACGGCTAGTTTTTTCGACTGTTGGACCGAGGTCCGGTCTGACCAAGCTCAGAATGGCGGTTAGACCAACAGACATGTCCTAAAATGTGTTTTTAGTTCCCCAACGGCTAGTTTTTGGTGTGGGCTATGAGTTTAAGTAGGTTTGCTGTTGCTCTTGGTCCTAGTGAAGGCATATACATGAGAGCCAACCTTTGTGAGCATATTTTTTGAAGGGACTTCAAATAGAGACAGAATCTTCAATTTTTAGATCTCAACCAGATGTGCAACTTTGTAATTGACAATGTTTTGATTTAAGCTCACTTAAGAATGTTAAATATGTATTAAAAAATTTAAACAGTAGTCAAAGGAATAGTACTTGGTAAGTAAGATGGTAAGAGGGTTAAGTGTGGGGTCCTGGGTTTGAGTCCTATAGAGAAAGAGCTATACAGAAGAAAAATCTGCTCATCCCTCACATAGAGCTGGACAAAGAAATAACAGGACCTCTTATGCAAAATTTCTAGGGAGGATGCGATACCGATATCATCTGTACCCCTCGTCCAAGGAATCCCTAGATATGGCTTTCACCCAGATAGTTTCACTAGGGAGGGTGAGGGGATGCCTCGTTAAGGCCCCATAAGGGATATCACGGTGCCAAAAAGACATCAATGTGTTGACACCTGCGATATGCCGGCAGGCTAGAATTTCACTTGCAGCCTACCAGCCCCATAATCATTCAAGCCCTATCACCCACCATCATCCAACTAATGTTAGCAAGTCTCTACTGCAAGTGTTGCATGCCGGTGTCGCATAGCCAACATGAGTGACATGGGGACATTGCTGTAGGCCGCCTATCTCAGGTCCGTATCGAGCCAAAACACTGGTGCCCCACCACATGAGGGATATCCATGCTCTCACCCACAGTTGTCACCCTCACCATTTGCAAGCCAACGCCATGGTCTCTGTGTACCCACTACTATAGAACCAGGCATCCCAATCGGCCCATTTGTGATAGAGGAGTGCGGCCCATTACAAAAGTACTCATCTTTGTTGGGCCACAAAATGCCTCGTCACATAGGCACCGAGAGAAGCAGTATCTGAGTCCTTAGGGCTGAGCCCGTTACGATGACCCTCATCGGTGATGGGGTTTGGTTGTGGCCTGTTAAAGGTAATCAGTGACGGGCCGCAACAAAACCCCATCACTGATGAGGGTCATCAGCCATGGGACCAGTGTTATGGCCCGACAAATATGATTGTGAAACCCGTCATTGATGAGAGTTAATCTTTGATGGGGTTTGGTTGTGACTTGCTATGGATAGCTCACACTATAAATACCCCAAGACCTTCAGGGGGAGGATGGTCGTATTTTTGAAGGCGAGAGTGACGACAACAATGAGGTTGGCTCGGCCGGTTAGACCGGGCACCAGGCTGGTCAGACCGCCGACACACCTCCAGTCCGACCGGCGCAGGAGACGCGGTCAGACCGACCAGGGTCATCGGCTTCTGGTTCTATTGATACTGATCGGGATGGTCCTCCAGAGGCTACAACTTCGACCAGTGAGGGTACAGAACGTGAAATAACTTCAGAAGTCCCTGCTCCTTTGCACATTCAACGACATCATCCTCCGGAACAAATTATTGGTAATATAGGTGAGCGGACTACAAGGTCTAAGGTAACAACTCATGATGTTTGTGTAAATTCTGCATTTGTTGCTTCCTTTGAGCCCAAAGATGTTACTTATGCACTAACTGATGAATTGTGGATTAACGCTATGCATGAAGAACTTGAAAATTTTGAGAGAAACAAAGTTTGGACTTTAGTTGAACCAACTTCTAGACATAATATTATTGGAACCAAGTGGGTTTTCAAAAATAAACAAAATGAGGATGGTTTAATTGTGTGAAATAAAGCTAGACTTGTTGCTCAAGGTTTTACTCAGGTGGAGGGTCTAGATTTTGATGAAACTTTTGCTCCTGTTGCTAGGTTTGAAGCAATTAGACTTTTGTTAGCTTTTGCTGCTTCAAAAGGTTTTAAATTGTATCAAATGGATATTAAAAGTGTTTTTTTAAATGGCTATATACAGGAGGAAGTCTATGTTAAACAACCACCGGGTTTTGAAAATTCTGATTTTCCCAACCATGTTTTTAAATTATCAAAAGCTTTGTATGGTTTGAAACAAGCACCTAGGGTATTGTATGATAGACTTAAAAACTTTTTGCTTACAAAAGGTTTTCAAATGGGAAAGATTGATAAAATGCTTTTTGTTCTTAAGCATGGTGATAATCAACTTTTTGTTCAGATTTATGTGGATGATATCATCTTTGGTTGTTCTACTCACGCTTTGGTTGTGGAGTTTGCTGAGACTATGCGCAAGGAATTTGAGATGAGCATGATGGGTGAGTTATTGTACTTTTTGGGATTGCAAATTAAGCAAACACCTCAAGGTATGTTTGTGCATCAAACGAAGTATACCAAAGATCTTTTGAGACGTTTCAAGATGGAGAATAGCAAGCCGATCTCTACACCAATTGGTTCTACTGCTGTGTTGGATCCTGATGAAGATGGTGAAGCTGTGGATCAAAAGGAGTATAGAAGTATGATTGGATCTTTGTTGTATCTAACTGCTTCTAGGCCAGACATACAATTTGCTGTGTGTTTGTGTGCACGCTTTCAAGCTTCTCCTCGTGCATCACATCGTCAAGCGGTCAAGCGAATAATGAGGTATTTGAATCATACACTTGAATTTGGAATTTGGTATTCTACTTCATCTTCTATATATTTAAGTGGATATTATGATGCTGATTTTGTGGGCTGTAGAATTGATAGGAAAAGTACTAGTGGAACATGTCATTTTCTTGGTACATCGTTGATTGCATGGTCTTCTAGGAAACAATCTAGTGTAGCCCAATCAACTGTTGAATCAGAATAGGTTGCTGCTGCTAGCTGTTGTTCTCAGATTCTTTGGCTTATTTCAACTTTGAAAGATTATGGTCTTGTTTTTGAAATGGTTCCTCTATTTTGTGATAATACAGGTGCTATTAACATTGCTAAGAATCCTGTACAACACTCACGCACAAAGCACATTGATATTCGCGTTCACTTTTTGAGGGATCATGTTGAAAAGGGAGATGTTGAATTGAAATTTTTTGATACAAAATTGCAACTTGCGGATATTTTCACTAAACCATTGGATTCATCTCGTTTTGCTTTTCTTCGTGGAGAGCTAGGAATCATTCATCCTTTTGGCATGGTTTGAGGGGGAGTTTTTGTGCTCTTGATTTTATCAAGCAACAATTGAAAAAAACAAATTGAAAGAGAGCTTGATATTATGCATATAATGTTTTTGTTCATGCTAGCAATACTTTGAAGGTTCATTTGTCAATTTTATAGTTTGTATGAATTTTAGTATTTTCATAAGGCTTAGATATTGCTTTTTAAGGGAGATGATGCATGACACTTAAATTTCATATTTGAATTAATGAAATATGCAATGTTGATACTAATGCATAGGTTGGATTGTAAATGCTTATGTATATGCTTTATTGAATTGTTATTCCTCATATAGCTTTGAAATTGTTCATTGTGCAAGAGAATAAAAAACATTTATAAAAAAATGAATACCGAATCCATGGAAACAGTCTTGACGACAAGGACGTATTCGATATGAGAAAATAATGGGTGCCGAATCCTTGGAAACAGTCTTAACGACAAGAATGTACCCGGCATAATAAAAAAAAGAGCAAAAATATGAAAAAGCCCTGAAAGTTCTCTTGGTTGTTTTGTGCTAAAGCTAATTTGGGAAAGAGTAATAACTGCAATAGGTCTATATGTATGGATTTATTTTTCAATCTATGTGTTTGTAAAGATGTTGCATTATAAATTTTTTGAATTCATGAATCTTGATTGCATTATTGACCTTAATTGTAAAATCTTTGGTTTATGCTTGCTCCATAATTGATGGGTTTATCTTCTCTTTGTTGTGCTACATGACATGAATTACTTTATATATGTTATTAAACTCTTGAATATTCACTGCACATAATTCCTATGCTTGATGAAATCATTGTCAAAAGGGGAAGAAAAGATACAAAACATGATAAACGAACGATGCAAACGATGCAAGTGTTTTTCTTTTGTTTTTCTTTCTTTGTTTTTCTTTCAAAGGAGGAGAAATTTTTATTTTTGTTTTTATTTTTCCAAACACCAAAACAAACATTTTTGATGAGTTTGCCAATGTGTTCATCAAGGGGGAGATTGTAAAATCAAGGTGTGTTTGATTCTTTTATTGTGATGAACAATTGGCATATGAGGTTATTGGTTTTGATATTTGGAGATTATTGGCAAAGTGGTTTTTGAAATGATTGAATTTTCAGACGGTGAACAGTGGGTCCGGTCAGACCGGGCTGGCAAGGCCGGTTAGAATGGAGGTATGTGTATGGTCAGACCGGCCGACTCTGTCTTGGTTTCGGTTTCGGGTTGTTTTATTGGATATCCGTGGTTAATTCATGTTTATGGCTTCTTGATGGATACTATGCGTATGTAATACTGTTGTGTGCTAACAATGAGTCAAGTTTGGGATAACTTGTGCTCGGATATGGTTTCTTTGTTTGATTCATGTGTAGACAATCTTTACGTCTCGGGAGAGTATTGCCGGGGATGGATCGGGAGTCAACTTGGAGATAAGGTGACGTCCGGATGGTCAGATATCATGCGGGATACTTAGGCTAAAGATTAATGCACGTGGTTGGTGATGATTCCATATGGCATACGATGGAGATATTGTGTGCGTATGGGATGCGGAGTCGAATTTGGAAGGAGTCCAAATTTGGTACAATTGGAATATGTAATGTTGGTTTCTTGTACGAGAAGGTTTCCTAGGTGGATTAGGACTTCTTCTATGAGTTTGGTTTGTGGCTTTAGGCTGCCTACCTCATGTATAAATAGAGAGGGAGGGTGTGGCCTTCCGGTATCGCTTTTGAGAGCTTTGAGTTGAAAGTTTGGTTAGGGTTTTGAGTTTTAGTCGAGATTTTCGTGAGGAGTGCTGTTGTTGCACTTTGTAAACACAGAGAGAAGTAATAAAGTTGTCGTGTAATTTGAGAGATCTTCAATTTGTGTTTGCACGGGTTTCGACGGTCTAACTGGCGAGACATCGGCAGTCAGACCGGCGCATCGCAGCGGTCGGACCGGCGGGTACACGGCGGTCAGACCGGCGACGGTAGCAGGAGGCAGAGACGACTTTGAGGCGGTCAGACCGAGAGATTAACTCCGGTCAGACCGACGGCACAGGGCGGTTAGACCGGTCGATCTACTTCGGTGAGACCGATCTACATCGAATTTGAGGGTAACTTTTAATTCCGCTAAAAGTTTTGGTTTTTGGGTACTCCAACCATTTACCCTCCTCTGGTTGGCTTAGTTCTTGTTCTTCGATCCTACAGGAGTAGGACACATTGAAGCAGACAGATTGTGCTAACCACTCATTGCAGATCGAGAGATGAATTCACACACTATGCATGAAAGAGCATATATATGTTTCATGACGACCATTTGCAATCGTCCAGAAGTGACGAATAGACCACTGGGGTGACACAAGTCTCCCATTCTACCTAGGCCCTCAGCTTAGGCTAAGGCTACATGGAAAACGATTCAAAAGGATTGCTTTGTCTTCTATATCCATGACTGCCAATCAATTCAGAACATCGTTCAAATTCGATGACACATATGAAGATCACAATGTCCTTGGAATGATTTCCAACACCCTCATCACCCTTTTGGTTGGCATGGGTCTGCGGACCCATGCCACCTGTGCCCCCTCTCCCCTGCCTCACCACCAGCAGAAGCCTGTGCGCTCATAAGGAATGTGGTGGCAGGGCGTCTTCCTTTGGTGCTCATAGAAGTGGCGGCGACCAGGGTTTGCACTTTCGATTTCAGTGAAAATTTCGGTAATTTCAGTATCATCAAAATTTACCAATTTTTTTCAATTTCGGCACTTTTTGGACCGAAGTTTTTAGGAAATTTTAACAAATTTTGACTCAATTTGAACAAACTTTAACCAAATTCAACAAAAAATCGAGAAAATCTGAAAAATTCAGTTGAGATGGTGACTTGCCAAGGGGTCTAAAATCACCGAAATTTCTGAAATTTCCGAATTACTAAAATTTTGAAACAAAATTGCAATCACTGACAGCGATCTGATGCATGTGTTGCCCTGGTGTCTTGGTGCGCGAAGGCGTGGTCATTACTACGGAACCAGTCGCCGATGATAGATATTTTTGTTAGGCCCCAACTCCCACCCTTCACCGATAGGTTTTTTAGCACGTCACAAACATGTCATCGGTGACGGGCTCCAATTGCAACCCGACAAAGGTGTCACTATCACCTCTGTCAGAATCTTTTAGAGCCCGTCATGGAGATCATCGGTGATGGCTTGGTAAAAATACCTGACAAAGATGAGTACGGTCGGTGACGGCCTTTTTTTTGGCCCGAAACCGATAAGGTTTTTCACCAAAAAAATAAATCCATTATATTGGCTAGCCTCAGGCAAATGCTAGCCACACCCGCTGCAAAATAATCCCAATATACCAAGCAGCCCAGAATAATTACATTCACATTCAATCCCAGTTACATACATTTCACATTCAGATGCATAAATACAATTCATATTGAATCACAACAACATATATTCCAAGCTTCAAATATTTGCAAGTCACAATAGTTCAATTCCGCAAAATTTTAAATTCTCGCATTCACGATATACTTTCCTTTCCTTACCAAATCGTGGAAGCATCTTCAAATGAGAATCATTGATGACAACCTGCGAATGCAGTTACAATTTTAAAGAAGTGATAAATATATTAATTAGTAATACAATTGTTACTAACGTACATAAATTAACATAAGCAAAGTAAATTTTTCCACCAGAAAGTGTCACTTAATCATCTTTTTCACACATATATGGATAATTGTTGTACGATAATTTAGCTACTACTTCATAAGCAAGCTGCCCTTTGGAGATACAATTTCTGCTAGGATGAAGGCAGCCAATTCGTCTATAATGTCTGCAAAGTTGTGGTTTGGAATTGTTCCAATAACTTTCTAAAAGAGGTGTGAAATTAGTATAGATCATAGGTAAACCAATTCTTCTCTAATATATTTTTCCCAAATTTATATACCCATGAACCTCAGGATCAAAGGAGGTCATCTGTCTTGTGAGAACCTTCATGTTATGGCAGACGTGGAAACCACAGGTTTCGTCAGATAGTTGCTTGCATTTGAAGTCATCATGGTGATAGAGGTCGGGTTTACCTTCTTGATGCCTAACCTTTTTTGCACATATTTGATCCGCGCCGCATTCAAAGCCTCTTTGAGAGCAGTAAAGTCATAATTGTTGCTTATATGAGAGTTAAGAAAGTAAACCCTACTCCATTTTGTCACAATGCACAATAGAATCCAATGGAACCTGCAACGTTAATATAGTGGAAGTTAAAAACCACACATGTAGATGTTATTATTACTTACATAGCATACTCACTGTTGATTGTGTGCTAATAAGATGAAGTCTTTGTCCTGATAGGCCCTTAAGCTGTTCATGATGTAATCTATCACTTCATCCAATTTAGACTGTAGGTACATCTCATTTACTTGACTTGGATCTAGGAATCCAATCTTCTTTCTTTTCCTCCGTGGCTCCTTCCAACATATCCTTCAAGGTTCACATGTATGGCTAATTAGAAGCATTCTATATGGATTATTATTAGGTAAGTTTGGTGTTATTCATACTTGCAATGACTAGCACTTTAGCAGGTCGGTTTCCATCGCTTGTAGCCTGAAGAGGTCGAAAAGATCAGAGAAACCCACTATGATATAGCCGGGTGGCCCCAGGAAGGGCTCTTGGTCATGTTGACCTATTATGGATGTATCCCTATTCTTTCTCTTGGAGTTTGATTTCTCCATGTAGTATCGATGTAGCTGTTGGCTAGCAGTACCCATTCTGGCTAACTCATGGTCTACAACCAATGACATCCCTAGCTAGTATGTGCCATGATCTAGGATCTAGTCATTTGGGAGGTAACGATGACTCTTGTGCCTTTCCTTGTCCTTTAAATTTTCCTCTTCAACGATGTGGCCTTCTAGACACCATCGGTGGAGATGAATTGGCCTTGTCTTTTTTCGAAGGAGGATGATCTATGGCCATTTCACCGAAGTCTGTTGCATGGGACTCAAAAGGAGCTTCGATGGCCAAAGGAGGTGAAGGAACTTTAGCTGACAAATCTGCGTAAGTTTGGGCTCTCGCTAAATTTGACCTAAGAGTAATCTTTATAATGATGAGGTCTTTTGGCCATTGGAGTAATAGGACGTATAGATTGAAGTACTCTCGTTCGTATGCATCCCGGGTTTTCACTCCTTCTCTTCATAATATTTCTATATCGTTGATAACCGGCTCTAAAAATACATTAATATCATTGCCAGATTGTCTTGGTCCTTGGATTAGCAACCATAACATAATGTACTTCCTTTTGAAGCACAACCATAGAAGTCGGTTATAGTTTGCAATAAGAACTGGCCAAATGCTATGACGATTAGTCATATCTCCAAATAGATTCCTGTCATCTATACACAAACAAATCATCATGTTAGTCGGGTCAGCTATGAATTCATTGTATATCCTATCGATATTCCTCCATTGCATCGAATCTGCAGGGTGCCTTGCCACACCATTGGCCTTTCGATCTGTTGCGTGCCAACGAACTAACTCGGCTTCCTTTGGATTGGCAAAATTTCACTTGATACGATCGACAATAGGGAGATACCACAAAACCTTTGTTGGACCACTTCTCTTTGACTTTTTCCCTTCTTTAGAATTGATCTTTCGCTTGTATCGAGAAGCATTACATATAGACATGCATTTAGGTCGGCGTATTCTTTGTAGAATAGTATGCAGTCGTATGGACATTCGTGAATCCTTTGGACCTCCAACGACAATGGGCACAACACTTATTTAGAATCGTATGTCATTTTGGGCAACATGTTCTTCTCCAAGAGCAAGTCATTCAGCAAGCCAAGAAGTTGTGTGAAACTTTTGTCTGTCCATCCATTACTTGCCTTAAGCTTCATTAGATCCAAGGTCACAGATAACTTCATGTGCTTTGCTACACATTCAGCATACAGAGGTGTCTCGGAGTCACTCACCAACCTGGTAAACTTCTAATAGTCTCTCTAGTTGTAAGTTGGGTCCTCAACATCAAGCAACATTGCTTTAAGAGTATCATTATCGACATCCACCCGATCACCACCCAACAGGGATTGGACAAACATATCATCTTCGTGTCCTTCCTTGTTTAGACCGCTGTTCTTTTCATCCCTAATATTCTCTAGCTCTTGCTCTCCATGCTTGGTCCAATATGTGTAACCCTTCATGAATCCTCGACAGATCAAGTGTGTGTGTATTCAAACATCTTCTCGTTCTTACAATCAAAGCATGGAGAAGTCGTGTATTGATTGTTCGTTCTCTTCTTGTCTTGCTCAACAACATTTATGAAATCAGTAACGCCCTTGCTAAACTCTAGGCTCATTCGATCACTTCGATACATTTAACTTCTATATATCTGCAAATTATGAACAAAATTTAGATATAATATCTGTAGCTATATATTACACGGAAATTGTAGTTATAATTTATTTATTATTACCTAGGGAGCCTCTTGTATTTTTTCTTCAAATAATGGTCTAGTTCCTGGACTAGCCTCATCAAAAGTGACTTCACAAGTCTCAACAATTTTATTAGTCTCTAAAACAAGTACACGATAGCCACGAGAATGAGCGGGGTAACCAAGAAACATTCCATCCATAGAACATGCCTCAAACTTATCCAAATTTCCAGATTTCAAGACAAAGCACTTGCAACCAAAAACACGCAAATGTGAAACTTTGGGTTGATGTCCAAAATGAAGTTCATAAGAAGTTTTTCCAAGTTTTGATCTAAAGAAAATACGATTGGAAATATAACATGCAGTTTTAATAGTTTCGGCCCAAAATTTTCTAGGAGTATAATACTCATCAAGCATTGTTCAAGCCATCTCAACCACAGAATGATTTTTCTTTCAACAACACCATTTTGTTGCGGAACACGAGGAGAAAAAAATTGATGTTCCAGACCTTTTTCATTGCAAAATTGTTCAAAAGAAGCATTTTTAAATTCACCACCGTTATCACTTCTGATTCGCTTCAAAGAACCGGGAAGTTCACAATTCAATCTAAGATACAAACTCCGAAAGTGTCCAAAAGCCTCATCCTTACTTGCCATAAAGAAAACCCAAGAATATCGAGAAAAATCATCAACAACAACCAACACATACCACTTTCCTCCAATGAATCGCACTCTAGCTGGACCAACAGTGTCCATGTGTAAAAGCTGTCTCGGTGCATCCGTCATCACAGAAAAAATAGGAACATGTGAAGAAGCAACCATCTTAGCATGACGACACGGTGAACAAACCAAATTAAGATCTTTCTTAAGTTTAGGCAAACCACGAACAAGATCCAAACCACTTAATCTAGTGAGATGATCAAAACCAACATGTCCAAGTCTACGATGCCAAAACATTAAATCTTTGTTAAACTTAGCAACCAAACATGTTATAACAGGTGAAACAGAATTTTCGAAATCAGGTTTAAACACTCTTCCAAAGCGAGAAATATTCAACACAGAGTCACCACAAGAATCAAATACTTTACTTCCAGTTTTCTTAAAATGAACCTCAAAATTCTCATCAACAATTTGTGAAACCGAAAGCAAATTGTATTTTAAATCCTCAACCAAAGCTACTTCTTTCAATTCAAACTTGTTATTTATCTTGACAGATCCTGTAGCAGGGACAGCACTAGTAGAAGCATCACCAAAGATAATCGATTCCGTCTTAGATGCCATCTTGAGGGAGGTGAACCAATTTTTATCACCGGTCATGTGCCGCGAACAACCGGAATCCACAATCCACACGTTCTCCTTCCTCGCCACCAAAGCCTACACACAAGAAGATGTCAAAGCCTCAGTACTGGGGTTAGATAAAAGAAATTTAGGAATCCAGTACTGAGACACACGACCAGTAGATCCAATAGGCATATATCCACGAGCAAAAGTAGTTTGAGAATTTTTAGAAAAATTCCTTCGAGGCCGGTCTGACCGAAGTACAGTAGCCGGTCTGACCGCTGCTGTACCACCGGTCTGACCGGAGCCCGGTCTGACCGACGCTTAGTAGCCTGTCGGACCGGTCGCCGGTCTGACCGCGCAACCCACTGCGGTCTAACCGGTTTCCTCGAGGACAAACCAGATTTCTGCCACTTAGATTTAAGAAAAACAATCTCTTTTTCTTTTTTCTGTTTACATGCTAATCTGAAACAAAAACCAACAAGATGACCATCTTTGCCACAAAAGGAACACGTATACTTTTCCCTAGCATTTAATGGTTTTGAAAAATTAGTTTTAGTTTCTTTTAGTGTAGCAGAAAGAGAGGGCATAATTCCAGCAGATTTAAAAACTGTTTTCACAACATTAGGTTTGTCAAAATTTCACCACGTTCAGTCACTTTCAAAACATTGGGTTGATTTTTGATGAAATGATCATGAGCATCAAAACCTACACCCTATTGTAGCTAGTTACTTTAGATTGATCCAAAATCATGTTAAGTTGTTTCTTACCACAAGAAAATCTTTCCAAAGAACTTTTCAAATAAGAAACCTCTTTTTCTAAATTTGCACAATTTTCACAATCTACAATGACATCTTTGTTTTTATGACATTTTGGACAAGAAAACACTACATCAGATTTTACAATATCTTCCATATACTCAACACGACGCAAAGCATCTTTCAACCTCATCTTGTTTAGAGTACATGTTGAGCAATTCAAAATATTGTGTTGTTTTAACTTTTTAGCACAAATCATGTTAAACATCGAACTAGCATAAAAAGCAACTTGATATTTTTTCAATAATTTTTTAGTTAAAAACAACTCATCTAATGTGCGTGTGTACATAGCAAATCCAAGAGTAAAAGAAGATTTCAATTTCAAATCATGGGCAACATTAATTTTTCTAATCTTTGAAATTTCATTCATTAAGATCTCACAATTTTTGCAATCATCATCATCAGGAATAAGAGATTTCAATCTAGCAATTTCAGCATTTAGAGATTCAATCATGAACTCTTGTTTGTTATACATCTTCTCACACTTTTTATTTTTTGCACTTAAAATAAGAATAGCTTCCTCAAGAGAACTTACCTCATTGTCCTCATACTCTGAATCCGATTCTCCACGAGCCATGAAGCAAACACCGAAGATGTTCTGTTCCTTCTCCTTGTCTTCATCACTATCAAAATCTATGTCGCTTAATGGTTCAAAAGCAGCATAGATTTGACTCAACACCTTCCTGACCACATCCTTGGATTTCTTCCCCTTGAACGTGCTGTTCGATTTGGGCTTGTCGTCCTTGGTTTTCTCTCCATCGTTGTTTTCCTTCTTGCCTCTTCCAAGCTTAGGACAATGTGCACGAATGTGACCAAGTGCACCACATTCAAAGCAACGAGTTTGACCTCCTCTTTTCCCATACCTGACATTGTTCACAGCTCGAGAAATCTTGTTAGCAGCCAAAACCAAGTCCTCCTCCTCGAATAGTTCGATTTGCTCATCGGACATGGCATTAATCAAAGCAAGAGCGGTAGAATTTGACAAAGAAGCACCAACATCCAAAGAAGTCGAGGGAGAAATCAAACCACTCGACTTAGAATCTATCTTGCGAGAAAGAATATTCATCTCATGAGTTTTGAGTTCTGTGTAAAGAGAATCCAACGTCAAAGTAGACAAATCAACAGACTCTTGAATAGATGTAACCTTCATCTCCCAAATAGACATATCAAGACCATTCAAAAAGTGGAGAGAAACCTCAGATTGTGTTTAATTTAAATCATAAGAAGAATCAACAGATCTAAATCACTCAAAATCTTATTAAATCTACCAAGATAATCATCCAAAGCTTCTCCAGGTTTCATCTCAAATTTTATATATTCCTTTTTGAAAAGATCTCGATGAAGTTCTTTAATATTAGTAGTTCCTTGATGAAATTTTTTCAAAGCAATCCAAATCTCATGAGCGGTTTTAAGATGTGACACACGATCAAAATCTGAACAAGAAATTCCACTTAACAAAATATTACGGGCTTTGCAATTGTTATTAAATTCAGTTTTCAAAGCATCAGTAGAAATTTGATCAGGAATCTCATAAGGAAGAGCAACCTTTTGCCAAACATCATAATCTTGTGCCATAATGTAAGATTGCATCTTGTCACACCAATAAGCAAAATCCAAACCATCGAAAATATGTGGCTTAGTTGAAAACTTGTTAGCCATGGCTTAAAACTCTAGGTCGGTAAAAATCCAAAGAAGAAAAACGAGGCTCTGATACCACTTGTAGGATCAAAAACCAAAACTTTTAGCAGCATTAAAAGTTACCCTCAAATTCGACGTAGATCGGTCTGACCGAAGTAGATCGACCGGTCTAATCGCTCTGTGCTGTCGGTCTGACTGGAGTTAATCTCTCGGTCTGACCGCCTCAAAGTCGTCTCTGCCTCCTGCTGCCGTCACCGGTCTGACCGCCGCGTACTCGCCGATCCGACCGCTGCGATGCGCTGGTCTGACCGCCGATGTCTCGCCAGTTAGACCGTCGAAACCCATGCAAATACAAATTGAAGATCTCTCAAAGTAGATGACAACTTCATTACTTCTCTCTGTGTTTACAAAGTGCAACAACAGTACTCCTCACGAAAATCTCGACTAAAACTCGAAACCCTAACCAAACTTTCAACTCAAAACTCTCAAAAGCGATACCGGAAGGCCACACCCTCCCTCTCTATTTATACATGAGGTAGGTAACCTAAAGCCACGAACCAAACTCATACAAGAAGTCCTAATCCACCTAGGAAACCTTCCCGTACAAGAAACCAACATTACATATTCCAATTGTACCAAATTTGGACTCCTTCTAAATTCGACTCCGCATCCCATACGCGCACAATATCTCCATCGTATGCCATATGAAATCATCACCAACCACGTGCATTAATATTTAGTCTAAGTATCCCGCATGATATCTGACCATCCGGACATCACCTTATCTCCAAGTTGACTCCTGATCCATCACCGGCAATACTCTACCGAGATGTAAAGATTACCTACACAGGAATCAAACAAAGAAACCATATCCGAGCACAAGCTATCCCAAACTTGATTCATTGTTAGCACACAACAATATTACATACGCATAGTATCCATCTAGAAGCCATAAACATAAATTAACCACGGATATCCAATAAAACAACCCGAAACCGAAACCGACATAGAGTCGGCCGGTCAGACCATGGGCTAGCCGGTCTGACCGCACACATACCTCCGATCTGACCGGCCTTGCCAGCCCGGTTTGACCGGACCCACTGTTCACTGTCTGAAAATTCAATCATCTCAAAAACCACTTCGCCAATAACCTCCAAATATCAAAACCAATAACCTCAGATTCCAATTGTTCATCACAATAAAAGAATCAAACACACATTGATTTTACAACTCCTATATATGGTCCTGTCTTGGTTGTATACTGCTTGCAATTCATGTTTCATGCTTCCTCAGTTAAGAACAAATTGGACGTGCAATGCTAACAATATTATTAATTTATAGATACGTGTGTGCATATATCAACCGTGATTGCATTGTAAACATATTTAATCGAGAATGTGTATTTACAGGTGCACAGAGAGCGAGATATCCATACTAGCTAGACTCTCAACTCTAATTAATTTAGTATTATTTCATAGGTCTATGTTATTTTCTCTAAGTGGTACAAATTTTCATAGCAAAGATTTATACTTATTATATGCAACTAGTGGATTTTCAAGCATAATTTCGCACGGAGCTAGATTTTTTTGAAATTGGATTTGATATGTTACTATTAGCTTTTTTCTTGTGAAAATTACTGTGAGAGAGGCTTCTACAATGTATATATATATTAAAAAAGATATAAAAATTTATATATGTACATTAGTGAAAAATGAAAAGTTGTCTAGCCATTTTGAAATGTGCAGATGATAGCTTTGTTTTGCTCTTTGGATAACCAAGGTACATTCCACTCTAAATTTATATCCGCAAACATAAACTAATTAATGAGTTGGTGTTTCTGAAGATCTTGTTGTGTCTGGAGATGCAGGTGTTCTAGGCCAATAAGATTGCAATCTCGTACTTGTAAGGTACTAAGGTTCATAAATCTCCAATGGCTTCTTGAACCGGGAGGTCTGTCCTTGTTGGGCAAATAAAATTCCAGCATTCTTGAGCAAAGGGATATGTGAAGAAAGATGTTGCAGAGTCTCTTCTTGCTGCAGATTGCATGACACATAATTATAATCTGGCCTTTCAAAGTTCTTTTTCCAACCTTTACTTCATCAGTAACCAAAAAAAAAACTTTATGCTTTGATTGGCCACAGCTATTCCATAGATATAATTAATATATATTAACTTTTGATTCCATGGGCATAATTATATATATTATATACAATAGGTTTTAAGCAATCAATTTGAATTTGATATATAACTACTCTTAACTTGTATTTTCATTTGTCAATGTTCTAAATATGGGATACTCTATACTTGTGTACTAAGCTCGGTGGGGCCCACCATATATCAAGTACTATATGGAACCAAGCCTGATACGTATAGCAAAAGTCCCAGAGAAGGAAAGAGAAACATAGTCCTACTCGAGCACTATAAGGTCTACTCGGACCGTATGTATACTTATCTTTCTTGTTTTATTTGGACAAAGGGCATCCAAAGATATAAATATAAGACTCTTTAAGAGGAGAGGGGATAGACAAACACAAGCCTAGACAAGGCCTATATGATTCACAAGTGCCACAAAATCCAAGAGGGATCTATAGCCGCCTCTCAATGTCGCCGAGTTCCTATTCGAGGAAGCCGACGACTGCTAGCCATCGACCACCTACTTAAGCTTTACATCGCTAGACGGACAGAGACTAGATTAGGTTCTCCTCCCAATTGTACTTATGAGAGATTGTGACTATATAATACCAAAAGTGGCTTCGACCAATAGGAGTAGACTATTACCTATCAATAGCGGGCCCAAACTTGTATAAAAATCCATGTCTCCCTTCTCTCTATCAACATCCCCAATACATTACAAATACCGTAGTTTGGTATAACCCATCGACACCATTGATGCAATTGTATTCCATGTACAATACTCTTTAAAGGGTAAATTCCCGTTGATGACCTCTCGTCTACGATGAGTGGAAGATCCCATCTTAGATGGCTACATATCTCTGATGGGTGGTAAAGGGTCCCATTTGAGATGTATCACTACAACAAAAACCTCATATAGACACAATTTTGTAGAGGCATTTTGAAAATTGCCTCTATGATCAGGAGTTTTATAGTGTAGAGACACTTTATAGAGGTACTTTAAAAATTGCCTAGAAAACTTTTATTCTAGAGACACTTTAGAGACATTTTCAGTACATTTTGTTGAATTTTATCTTGTAGAGGCATTCTTTTGGCACTTTAAAATGTGCTTGATATGTAAAGGCATTTTCTTGGAAACATTTTAAACTCTATAGAGACATTTATTAGAATGATAATTTATACTAAAGGACTAAATATAAGTAACTCAAGGTACAAACATAGATGTAATGACATGTGATTGAGCTGGTTAGTGCATTGAAGATAAAAATAATTTTTCCAAGAGATCCAGTGTTCAAGGATTGGCAATAGCAAGGGAAAATACTTTATTCTTTTTGTTTACATTAGTTTCATATGGTCGTTGTACAATTTAATGTACCTAGAAAATACCTCTATCATCTTATAGACATTTTATAAAATGTCTCTTCGTTTGTAGAGACAATTGCATTTTTAAAATGCCTTTACAGTATTGTAAAGGCATTTGAAAAGCTCCTCTATAGTACTAGAAAAATTTCTCTACACAGCATTTTTCTTGTACTGGTAGCATCCCAGCACGACCTAACACAAATGAGGGGTCATCTGTGAAGCTCAGCCTTCTTCTGTGAAGAGTCGTGGTATAGAACCGACACGTGTCATTTGTGTCATGGAGAAAATAGAACCCGTCAAAGATGACCCCTCATTTGTTATATGATGAGGACATGACTAGCTCGGATATAATCATGACTACCTTATCTATTCATCAACCAAAGGTGCATGCTTTTTTATGTGAGATTTGCGTATTATATATTTGAACAAACAATATTGCACTATGAGTTTTGTGTGTTTTTGTTTCAAGAGGTACTTGCTTGAGTAAAGGGAAAGAGACCGAGCACAAGAGATGCATGGATGATCAAATAAGTTGATTCGAGACCAAACTAAGACCTTCTCCAAGTCTACTCCTACATCACCATGTCACTTTTGGTCCATAGAAAACAAGAGATGAAGTTCTGCACGTTTAGGATTCGATTCGGGCTTCCTGATAGTATCAACTTCAAACGACCTAGCCACTGACACAGAAGGACTCTTGAGGCCCATAATTACTTGTTTTAAAGCTTATGAAGTCTACTTTCAGATGGTTCTGATCCCACATCAAAATTCCTCGCAAGCTATCGGGAATATGCAAAACAAGCCATATACCTCATCCGGTCCTAGTTTAATTTGAGCCTTGGCCCTTGTAATTGTGTCGTGGGCTAAGCCCAAAGGGTGGACGCTTTAGGGCTACCTGTAGGATGTACCGACTCATATTTATTCAGTAACCGTCGTAGTTTAGAGTTGGGTTTTGGTTAGGTTATTTCTACCATTGCAGTTTCGCCGCTAGTTCAGTTAGTGGAACCACAACTTTGAGATCTTAATAATTCATCTGTGAATTGATTTGCAATCCACCATGTTCTTGTTTGTGTTTTTTAATTCACATGTAGGGTTTAGCCTTCTCGGTATGGTCAACCAGGCAGTGCACAGTTGATAACCAAAGGAGACATGATGCTGTGATTGCAGGGTTCGGATCGTGTGTGTCAAGTTTCCGTCAAATCGAGACTTACCCCTACCTAACGGAAGATTGAGATTTTGTTCCTCATCATGATAGGTCATGTTATATGAATTGCTAAAGACACTTGTGTCAGTTCGAGGATAGGACCGGTCACAGATGACCCCTCATCTATGATGGGTCATGTTATATGAATCATTAAAGATGTGTGACCACATTTGTGTTGGTTCATTTCTCACTAACCAATAGATATAAACTGTCAACTATATTTATGTATAACTCTTTCTTCACTGTTATGTCATCTCAACCCTCTCTAGTGTACACATTTTTGGAGGGAGGGCTAGGAGTGATTGTTTGCTCTTTGTTAGGGAAAAACAATTCGTTTGATCTAAATTTTCATTATGTTCGTGGATGGTTAAAAATTTATACATTACATATGTTTTGTTGTTTCTATCATTGTTTTTAAATATTTGTATATTCATGGAAGTTTGATGTACGAAACTAATTACTTGAGCCAAGAATATAGGAATGACGTTATTGAATTCTTGAATGCTGTGGAGGATTACAAGGCGAGGATGGAGAATTACTATATGGCTTGTCCATTCGAAGATTGTGAAATTGAGAAGATGTTTGTAGAAAGAGTGTAGTTACAGTCTTGGTTTATATGTTGGAATTTCATAAAGGATTATACTTGTTGGACAAACTGATGTGACCATGACTATGAATACAACCAATGCTCACATTATATATCAACATATACAACCAAGTCAAGTGCACAAGCTGAACATGTACTACATGGATAAATATCTAGAGCGCGTGCACGTGATGAGGACATCTTCATCGTTGAAACAACCATGTGTTTCTCAATTACTCCCTAACCTAAACCTGTGTTGCATGGAGCAATTACTGGAGCACACGCACAAAGGACGAGCAGACGATCCTGTCGATGATGCAAGCGCTTTGGTCAAACCCATCATCAACTTCATGGCATATGTCATCATCAGAGCTGGTGTCATCGCTTAAGCCAAGGCGGTCATGATGTAAGCCCTTAGACCAAGCACTTAGATCATTCATGTTAGTGATGTTAAGCGCTTACATCGCATGTTACTTAGGACCTAAGTATTCAGCAGCCTATAAAGGGCTCCCATCTGCTTTTGTAAGAGGGGTTTTTTTGATTGAAAGTTAGCTCTTGCTACTTCCTTTTGTAATCACGTGTGTCGGCTAGACCACCTGCTTTACTTATCTACAGAGCCAGGGGCAGAGTCAGGATTTCAAACCACCAGGGTCACCAATGTACTACCATATATTTTACCAACAAGAACACTGAGGAACAGTAGTAAAGGAGCGCAAGGGACAAATTTCCTAATTTCCTATGCTAATTTAACTCTAGACTTTTGCGAGGAATTTCCAATATGTGTTAAAAAAATGTTGGCCAATAATGCTAATGTCAGTTGATTGCATATGGTCGACAACACATCTGTGAGCCTAGGTTGTAAAATCACATATTTATATGTTATATACAGCTGCAATGCGCATGGTTGATAAATGGTTATGTTTTTCAAATTTTCAATATCTTTATTTTTCTACTTAGGCACATTAATTAAACATAATGCGTGTACATTATACAGTATATAACCTACAATCTGGTTTTTTTAAAAGGTATTTGTTTATTTGTAATGCTAATTAGACTAGGAAAAGAGAGCTTTTCGTTTCGTCATGCCAAGATCAGTAATCCTATCTTACTATAAAGTTACAATGCACTAAATCTTAAAACTCAACATACAAAGATATCACATCATCATTATCCACTAATAATTATTACATCTTAAACATCATGCAAGCATATTATATATCTATAATTCCATAATTTATTTAAACTTTAGAGCTTTAAAATGTAAAATGTTAAATCATCATCCCACATAATTCACATAACATTTAAATATATCTGTATCATTTTTTATAATATCCTATAAACTTATATAGTTTATCCTCACATAGTTAATGCTATTTCTCTCTTTTCTCATTGAGCCATATCACATCAATTACTTTTAGCCATTAGATGATTAATCTATGGTCCAAATTACCTCTCTTCTTTTTTTTCTCTCATAAAGCTACATCACCTTATCATCATTCTATATATTATTTAAAAAATCATAAACTATATTAACGCATGTAAGTTTATGTCATCTAGCTATTTTACATATTATTTTTATTTATTGATGTCATACTAAACTTTCGCAATAAAGAATGGGGTTTCATTGCTTATAAAACCAAAGGACATCAACGAAATAAGGCTGGCTTTGTTGGGCTTGGTAGGAGTCTATGAAACAGCGAATGTTATGATAAGATCGTAATTACCATATCAACAACATAGCGAATTACTATGTTTACTGTCCAATGAGAGCGTGAGAGCTGAAGTGGTTGGCTGGGGTCATTGGTCTTCGGCTGATGGGGTTACAGCTAGTGAAATATTGGGCATTAATTTAGGTTGCTGGCTGGATGCCATCAGGGTCAGATGACCCCAGTAAATGTACTGTACCGTGGATCCACCCCTGTAGAGAACTCCACCACTTTATGATATCAGATTTTGTTATTGGTTCATCTTGTTCTTGCTAGTTCTTCGATTGCTTGCAGAAACAAATACTCTCGTGATTAGGTTGAACGTGCTCCGTGAAGAACACGAACAAATTCTGGAGTTGATGTATTGATCGCTAAGGTGAAACATCCTTGAACCATTGTAGCCAAGTCGCCAATATCATCTCCTTCCAATCCAAGTTACCCATTCTCTTATAACCGAAAGATTGGGACACCCCGAGCGAGCGAGGGTCCGATTACAACCATGGTGACCTAGAACCTTCAAATACTAGAGTTGGTGAAGCGGTCGATGGACAAATGGGGATTAATATGAATATGACATATTTTGTTGCTTGTCTGTTGGGTGGTCATATGTTTGATATCAACAATGATACTCCTTATGCATGTTCTGTTATGTTGAGAAACCAACCTACAATAAAAGGGACTTGAAATGTTCACCAGGTCGATGACGGATTCAAAGACTCTTTTGTATCCGTGATGTTAGTCAAAGTACACAAAGTTATTCACTGTCTTGGATCTTAGGAATATTAAGACAGGTAATGTATGGTCAAAAAGGAGTTTGATAGAACTACTTGATTTACTAAAGGATTTGCTTCTAGAGGAAAACACAATGCCAAAGATGACATGTGAAAGAAAAGTGTTATGTCCATTGGAGTTGAAGGTTAGAAGGATTCACGCGATCCAAACGACTATATATTGTACTACAAGAAAAATAGCAACTTAGAGGCATGCCCTATATGCAATGTTTCTCAATATATATAAGAGGAAGAATAGTAGTTAGAAGGATGATCCTACAAAAGTTGTGTCGTATCTCCTTATTATCTCCCATGTGACTTAATTGTTTGCCAATCTCATGAAAACAAGAGCATATTCTGGAAACTTCATTACTGGGAGCATCTTAAGGTCACCTATTGTATTGAATTGATGCATATAGAGGAATTTTGTGAGAGCATGTGGAAAACTGGTGTGGGGAAGGAAGAAGAACGAATGTGCTCTTAAGATAGCAGAGAATTTCTTTTATACATTTCGATACACGGTATAATGTCAACATACACAAAAACTCTCTCACACACTCTCGCACGCACGCGCGCACACACAAAGAGAGGCAGAATATGTTTTGCTGTTTTGACAGGTAGTGATGACCTGAATTACTTCAAGAAGATCACATATATGATTGGCCCTCTCTCTTATCGCACTCCACCACAGAACTTGAATTTCAAGATGGACCAACTCCTTCGAGCATTTTTAATCTTGTAGAGATCGTCACAGATGTCGATCTTTTTCTTGTTAGACAAAATCTGGTCTAGCGAAAGGTTGCTTCTCCTGAGCTGAGCTGCCACTTGCACTAGCCATTGTAAACAAGAGTATATATGATCAGGCAAAGACCACAGTACAGAACGACATAACAGTAGTGATGGAATAAAAATTAGTAATAATGTCATACACATTTAGTACCAAGGCAAAACCATTATCAAAAATGTTAGTCACATTTATTCAGATTGAATGGAGCAAATGGGATTCTACAATGCGCAAGTGATGGAGGTCAGGGACGGTTTTAGTCGGGAAAATTAATGTGTGAACCGATAGGGATAAGTATCAACATTGCTGGTTTAAATAAATCAGTAGTGATGCACCAGTTAGAGTTGGCCTATTTGCACTAATGAACATGTGTCCATCATTAAAGTTATCGAGCTCACTGTAAAAGGTGAAGAAAAACCTTGACAACGTAGTAGTATCAGTGTACCACTATCGTGCACCAGATGAACACTAAAGGCACTCACATTTATCGGCTTTTATATGGACCGAAGTAGTTTAGAATATACTTCCTCCATCGTAAAATGTAAACATTTACAAACGGATACTAAAAAATAAATGAAAATCTTTGGCAGAGAGGTATGATGGGTTGAGAAAAGAAACCGGTAGAGAAATTAATGGACAATGGTTTTGATTGCTTGGAATGAGAGAGTAGGTGCAGAAATCGTTTTATTCTAGGTCAAGATTTAAATCGTGAGTGGTAGAAATAACTTTATTTTAAAACGAAGGGAGTAAATCATATATTTTCTCACATGCAGTTATAATAAATCCGAATAGAAAAGTATATTCTAACACAACATTACAGTAGCACTACAAGAAAAGGAGAAGCGTGGAAACTCCTAAATCCTTTATAGATTAAAATATTAGATTTTAATATGTGAAAATAACATTAATGGAATTGTCATGTAACACACTTTCATGTGTTATATTTTTAATAATGTTTATAAATATATAATTTATAAAGTAATGAGATGTGCATCGGAGACCATGTGGATGTCCGACTATGTGAATGTCGAACAATACAAGTAATTAAGAACGGGAATATTAACTACTGGGATTCTGTCCGGATGGTGGGGATAGGATCCCCTCGTCCACTTCACTGCCCCTCCCATCGCCCATCGTGATAGTCTTCATGACACTCTCCCACCGCCCAGGCGCCCGCTGCGCTCAGCCGCTGCTCTGTCCCGTCTTCCCCTCCGGCCGGCGGCGAGGTACATACGTACGTCCATCTCAGCTTTGATTTTGTTCTGTACGTACGGGTAGTGAGTTGCATTCAATTTTGTTGTTTTAGTTTCGAACTAGGTTGATCGATCTAGCTCGGTCTCTTTGAAGATCTCCGAGGATGACGGCGCCCGTATCGCTTGTGCTTTGCCTAGACGCAGTGGTTTGCCTCCATCCCCCACAACGCTCATCGGCGGGAGAGACATAATGGTTGTGATGGAATAAAAATTAGTACTATAATACACACTTATATCAAGTGAAAATTAGAATACATAAAGGGGCGTAGATGGGGCGAGCGCTGTTGGAAATTTTGCGAAAAAGTCCTTCAATTTATGTGTAATTCGATCTAGGTTCCACACGAATAATTCCTGTGATATTTTACATATAGACCCTTCAAAAAGCAAGATATTCCATGCAAATAACAGAAGAATCATGAATTAGGATCACGCTGTAAAAAGTGTAAGACAAGAGGCTTTTTTGCAAAATGAAGCCTACTAACCTCCCCCCCAAACCCTATCCATCGCTGCCCACACCCTCGTCTAGTCATCTCCCTCTCATCCCACCCTCTCCCTCTTCCTCTCCCGCTGCTACCTCCACTCCCTTTCGCGTCGCCACCTTCACCTCCGGCCGTTGCCATCGTCGTCCCCGTCACCTCATGCCGCCGCCACCATCACATCGTTGTCTCCGAGTGCCTCCATCTCTTCGCGATCCGTTGTTGTCACTAAGCGCCTCTGTCTCCGCCTCCGCCTTGCGTCGCAGGTGCCACCGTCACTGCCGACCACCACCTCCAGCCACCAGTATCCAGATTCGGCCTCCCTGTGGTGGGGGGATGCGGATCTGACCGCTCTCGTCCGATGGGCAGCGCCGCATCCCCCATCCCCATCCACCGACGGTCGGAGTTAGTCTCCATGGGGCCGTCGATCTGACCGCTGACTGCCTCATCGAGTGGAGTTGTTGCATGCATGTGAGGATGCTGGCACTGCTAGGACACACAATGAGTCCAACCACTCTCCACTAGTAGAAAAACAGCTTTTCCTGATGGCCAAAATGGATTTTTGCATGCAGGCCTCCGGCCTGTCTACACCAAAATCGCCATTTTTATGTGCGGGTGGCGCACCCGCACGCGAAAATCCAATTTTCACGTGGGGGTGGTTATTTCGTTCGCACACAAAAATAAAAAACCGAAAAAAATTGTCGAGCACCCAAAATTCATATTGTCCAGTGATATTTGTGGTCACCACATGATCTTGGCTGAGTGGGATCCATACACGCATAAATAGCCACTCAAACCTCAATGTGTCCATGGCCACAACATAACACCATTCGATATGAATTCCGCGATGCCGAATAATGAGCAAAAGAGATATTGCTGGGACTCAGCATGCCAGTCAACTTTAGCCTGAGACATGCCCGTCAAACCATTCGAAGATGGCGACCAGATGTGTTACATATCTCAGGAGACTTGACTCAAATTGCTGAGCTCTACAACATCTCAATTGCTCAAAATTCCTTACTCATGCTTAGCTAGCCCCAGGAAGATGCTAGCTTCTCACTTTCATCTAAGCCATGGTATTAACTCAAATATATGTAAGGTGACTTAGACATAACTAGAGGCAAATATCAGAGTTACTTACATATAGCCATTCGGCTAATTAGTTAAAGTCCTTCGGAAGCATGTCTACCCAAATACCCCACAAGCAAATCCGAGTAGGGTAAACCCTTGATAGGACCAATCCTGAGAGAAACAACGAGTCCCGCAACACTCAAATACCTGCAAAAATGGATATTCCAGTCTAACAAGTGTTAGTACATTAAACAAGTTAATGTACTAGCAAGCGCACAGTCAAACCTACATACATGAAGGCTATATTCAAAGAGAGGCTTATTTATGGTCGGGGTTTTCAGCATAAAGCTAATTTTAGTTCACAATTCATTTGCAACGCAATTTGAACAAAACATTTCGACAATAAGGTAAAGCGTAATATTCATGGCATGATACCAACATAAATAGATAGTAGCGTTTTAGCACAATCCAATCCAGAAATAGGGCAATCACATCACACATATCAATCTCATTATCATTCCAAAACATTTAGTTTCAAAGGCATTTAGGAAAACATAAAAGTATACCCACATCACATCACTATGCCACTCATGACCGTGAGCACGGCTAATCGATTAGTTTTTATAACTCTGCAGAGCTTGTACAACTTTACCCACATGGTATGAACTCTCTAGTTTGTCTTGTGCCGGCCAAGCACTACCACACTCTACATGTTGAGTGCGGTCTAGAGGTCATAACGAGGCTTTTACATTAAGTATTGTCTAACCTTGCATGAGCACGATAAGTGTGAATCCACCCTAGGCTTAAGTCCTAGAGTCGTTAGGTGGCGGGCCCATGCCTTAAACCTAACGCCGTGACGGCGAACACATCTGTTCCCTCACGAGGCACGTTATCGTTGTATTGGATAGAGTTAGACGCCCATGCCGTGAGGCAGAACATTACACTCGTCCCTTCACGGTAATCACACCCAGCTAGATTATTCGCTAGCAATAAACTCAAAACCATCATTAACACATACATGGGTAGTTCCTATAGATAGCCCACAGTACACTCGTGGCCACTATCTCTACTACAACGGCCTCCCGAATGCAAGGTCAAACAAATGCTTAACTTAATAGGCCAAGGTTATCCCCATAAATAACACATGTGGATGTATGGTAAACATAAGTGGGTGATATGTAGTTCGGTCCTTAAACAATTCAGGCGGACACTCCCCCAGTCGATATGCAACTACCACCATATGCATATCACTTGCCGCCTAAGTCTGAAATTCACATTCCTTTTATTTCAGTTCACAAATAAGCAGAGAAAACATCTCTGTTCATAAGTTTTGAAATGATTCAAATAACATAATAAGTGATCCATACCATGATTTATCTATTACTAAGCAAGGCTAAGCATTTGTATTTTATAAAAGCGTAGGGGTTTCCATCTGAGTACAAATAGGGTACTCTAAATCATTCTAAGGTTACAAACATCATGGATAACAATTCTCAAGGAGGATTATGCAACAAATAGGTCATAATTACCATTTCATCACTTTAAAATAATTTTTCCAAACATAACTATCTAACGCGTGCAACTTTGCAATAGAAAATGTTTGCTCAATAAAAACATAGGATCAAAGTGTTCAAAGGAGGAGGCCATAACTTGTCTTGATTGATGTCCTTACTAGAGTCAGCGAAAGGTTAAATCTTCTCACCAACAACGTAATCGTCTTCTAAAAGAAATATCGATAATCGAATAAATACCAAAACATACAAATATTCACAATGCTCTAAATGCATGAATTCACTAGTGTGGTTAGAGGCTGTGGGTTTATAATTTGTGGTGAAGGAATTTCTATGTTATCATATTGCATTGGTGAGTTATAAATTTTTAAAGTCCAACACTAGTAATAAATTAATTAGGCTCTATTTAGCTCTAAGTGCATTTTGGGTCCAGGACTAGTGAAGTCTTAGGTTACTGCAGCAGAGAGTACTTTCTCCAAAGCTTAACAAAATTTAGTTCACAATATTTAAAGCTAGCATGAGTTTATTATGAATTTTACAAGATATATAACATATTATAAGTCTTGCTTATTATACAAATTTTAAATATGTTTCTAGTACTATATGTACTACGCTTAAGTTTATAAAAACCAAGTCTATAAGATTAACAACCTAACCCATCTGGAATTATATTATTTGGAGTTAGAATGAATTTTGTATAGATTTTATAAATTAGTATATGCTATATGTTAAGTATTCCATATATTAATTTTTAGAGACATTTCTTCTACTGTAGGCATCATGTTTAATCTTACCATATTAAAGTTTACAATTTTGTGAATCCACAGAAATTTGATTCATCTCAAATGGAGTTAAAATGAATTTTATATGCATTTTACAAGTTTCTCCCATTTTCCTGTTGTAAAATTATTGTTTTGAATATTTCCTTTAATGTTTCTAAATTTTAAAGATAAGGGTCCGCTGGTCAGCCTCTGTACTTTTGCAGAAAACCCGCTATGGTTCTTGAATTTGAACCCGAGGTCCTTAGCACGTGTTGAATGAGAATTCATTAAGAGTCCTCAATGTTCTCCTTAATTACAAATAGGTCCTGGGTCCACAAGTCATAGGTTGCAACTTTACAGATAGAACCCTACAAGTTTTAACTCCCCCAGACTAAATTTTGCTTGCCCTAAATAAGTGGGCCCTACTGGTCAGTGAGACGAGAGATTGAGAAGAAGGCAGCAGCAGCTGACGCAGGGCGAAGGCGGCACCGGCGAGCTGGTGAACGGCGTTGGCGGCGAACGGTGGCGAGTTAGGCATCGTGACCAAAAGAGAAAATGGAGAGAACTCAAGTGCGAACCCACCGGTGGTCGAAACACTGCCTAAGGTAGCCGGAATCAACGTCCGCGGCAGTGCAAGCGGAGGTGACTCTCGGGTGGCGATGCATATTGGTTTGGAGATCATTTCTGTGCGGGTGCGATGCATGCTTGAGGTCCTGTGAGCTCAAGAATGCTCACCGAAGCTTGAACGAGGTGCGGTAAGGCCTAGACAGTGGCAGTGACGCGAAGACAACTCCGGCGGCGGCAGAATCAGGCAGGGCGACGGTGACAGCGAAGAGCGGCTAACCTCCTATCAAAACAACACCTGCACATGATTAGCGATACCTTAGGGTTGCTACCCGCGAGAGGAATTGCGCCGGAACTCACTCGAGGACGAGAAATCGACGACGATGGCTGGCGGCCGGACTTGGGGAAGACGAAGGGGATCTCTTCAATGGCAGTGACTTGGCTTGATCTTTCTTGGGGTTCTTGCTCCTGGAACCTAGGCGATGACTCTGGCGCGATGGCTTAGTCAGTGGTCCACCGGGTCGACAGGAATAGCGATGCGATCCACGACGGTGCTCTGGACACCGAGGACGCCGACGAGCTTTGCACGAGGTGCTCAACCTGCGCCAAAACAAGGAGGAAGGTACAGAGGGTTTAGGCATGGAGAGGGGATCGTGTTCCCACGATTGGTCTGCGGCGAAGCTCACCCGAGAAGGACGACGACGGTGGTGGATGCCAACGGCACTAGAGAAGACGAGTTCTCTCCCGGAGTTCCTGAGATGATCTTGCTAGGGTTTTGGGTGGAACGCAGCGAGGATGGAAAGCTTCGTCGGTGGGCAAAGCGGCGCTTTTTATAGAGGAGATCGGGGAGGCGGTGGATGGCGAGGTGGCGTGCTCGCGGCGTGGCGCGTGTCCACGATGTGGCAACCGTTCCTGGGCTTGGAGGGGAAGGTGGCGCAGTTGTGTGACCGACAAGTGGGTCCACCAGGGCTGGGCCCCACATGACAGAGAGAGAAATGGGTAGGTTTCTTGGTGATCTACTGCACAGATGATTTACAAAAGATTTTCCATATATATATCTTTCTCCCTTCTCTTTAATTCTATAACTTAGTTTTTGTGCATGATAAATTAATGTGGATTTTACTGGTGGTGTATAAAAACACCTAGATTCCATTTTCCTTGGTTGCACTCAAAAATAGTCTATAATTTATTCCCAGGAAAATAAAGAAAATAGGCCTAGCTGAAAATAGATTTAATTTTTAGGAGGTCAAAACTAATAAAATAAATTCTGGAAAAATTATATAAATTCATTATAAATAAGGTAGTATTTGAATAAATTATGTTCCATGTACATTTTCATGTGATAAAATACATTTATGAGATGTGTGTCGTTTTTGCCGATTAGGGTTTAGTATTAACCTATGGGTTGACTGTTTTTTCCTAATTATTTGGGGTATCAAATGTACATATTAATTTATACCAAAATTCCAGTGAGTTATATATATTAAATATTACCTTCGTGAATTTCCTCATGATTTTATATTGCACCAATTATTTTTAAATATTCAATGAGTTCACCTACCCTTAAGTATTCTTATTTTAAATATATACTTAAATGGTAGAAAAATTATATTTTAGTTTATAACCAACCAGAAATGTTATGTTTGGGCTTTACTTTCTATTTTCTTCCTATTTGGACTCGAAAACATATTTTTATTATTTAACTGAAGTCAAAATTCGAAATTCGAATTTTTGGTATGTTACAAAAATAAAAATCACAAAAACTGCATGCCACTGCCCGCTGGTTGTCGTCCGTCGCTGTCACGCCCAGAAATTCGCTAACCCAAATTCCAAGCAGGATGTGTATTAAAATCCCCGTCCAGGACTGGCCAAGGTACACAAACGACAAAGTTGATATACAGATCCATATCTTACAAACACCATAGAAATCTCTTACATAAACGCAGCGGAAAAAGTAAACAAGCTATTCTAATTAACTAGACACTCGCAGCGTGGCAACTCTATTCCACGGGCATCCTTGATGACAACCACAAGCCTACTCTTCTGAATAGCCTCCATCTGACACGTACTCCAACTCTGATGTGGGGGGAAAATGAAGCAAGACTGGGTACTACCCACTATAATCAACAAGTCATACTGAAAAGGGAGTAATGATGGAAGTAATAGCAAGGGAGGCTGAAGGGGTTTATTTGCATGAAATACGCATTTAAAGACAATAGTTGAATGCGGTAACACAGTTGAGTTAATTAATCAAAATTGAACCATCACTGTCCAACGCTACCCCACGTTGCAACAGGCCCAAACCACCACCTGAACTACACCAGTTCCATTAGGTCAAGTTATTAGAAGTATAACTAATCACGGTGAATCTGGTTGATCGCCCATAACCGCGGCCATGGCTATTCGAATAGTTCTACTCTGATCAGAGGTGTATAACTGTACCCACAAGACACAGCCCCACGACACGTTACCGTGCGCCGACATACCACCACGGCACACCGGAAAGGAACTGCGACAGGACCCTTCGCACAACCCTTCCTAACCAAGCGCACCACACCATAGGTTTCGCCCCCACCTTTAAACCAAGGCGGGCAGCCCCCTCTCGTGCCTAGGTGAATCCAGCAGCTGATCAACGGGTAAACCCCCGCCGACCCAACTCCATCACGCCCACCCTTGCCTGGATGCGTCGGCTATGAAAAGCCATACTACAAGTCCAGCCATTACCGATGCTGGCTTGTGGAAAGTACGATAAGTCTTCCAGGGTTTCCCGTGAACCGGTCCTTAATTGTCATGAGCACGACCATCAAAACCATGTGCTCACAACCCACCATTATTCAAGTTTTAGTTGAACCAATTATTTAATCATCCACGATTAACCATCGTGAGCTGACATTAAATAACCAACATTAAGTAATAATGAGGCATTAGTTATCCCTTTAATGTGCTAATGTTACTAAGCAGGGCTAAGCATGTTCTATCCTAGCGACTACTCAAATTACTTCCCAAACTATCAAAGAAATATGATAATTGGAGTATAAGGCTGAGTACAATAGGTAAATAAGCCCATAAATGACATTATAAAACAATGCAACATTTAGAGAAAAAAAAGACATTTGCAATTTAGGTACAATATGTTCAAGTGAATAAGCATAATTTTCCTTGCTCCTGCGCTGGATCGACCTCGGCAACAAACTCGAAGTAAACCGGAGAGTCGGAATTACCGGAATCTAAACAAAAAACAAAGCACACAAGCAAACAGGCTATAAGTCTATTGAAACAGAGGACAAAACCATTTTTAATGGATTCTAGACATTTTTATGATTTTTCTGCAACTTGAACGGACTCAAACGGAGTCCGGATGAATTAGTTATGAATTTTAGAAGATTAACTGTGTTTTTACTATAAACAGAAAAGTCCTTATGCAATTATTATGCAATAAACCCTAGGGCTGACGTCAGCGGGAGGGCGGCGGCGCCGACTGGTGGGCCCCACCTGTCGGTCTCCTGGTCCACGGTGGACTCGGTCCACCGGCTGACAAGCGGGCGGCGCACCACGTGGCGCTGACGTGGCACTAACGCGGCGGCCATGCGGCGGGGCGGAGGGGCGACGCGGCGGCCACGTGGCAGCCACGTAGCGGCCATGGCGTGAGCGGCGGTCGGATGCGGTGGCCGAGTGGACGGCGGCCGAGCGGGGCGGTGCGCTAGCGGCGCTGAGAGGAGAGGGAAAGAGGACGGAGGCGGCGCTCACCGAAGAGGAAGGAGATGGCGGCGGCGGCGGCACTAGGGTGCATGGGAGGCGGCGGCGCTAGGGGAAAAAGAGAGGGGAGCGCGGGGAGGCAAATTTATAGGGTTTGGCCGGCGGCTTCGGATTTCTCGCCGGAGTTCGGCGGGAGAGAGGAGAGAGGGTCGGGATTTGGTTGCGAATCCCGGCCTCTACGGAGCGGGGGAGGTGGCACGGAGTGGGGGAACGGGTGCGGGCGGCTCGGGCGATGCGGGGAGGTGGGTGGCGGCGGTTACGGAGGCGCATGTGGCACGGGGGATGCGGGCGGCGTAGGCGGCGACGGCCAGCTACGGGGAAGACGGCCCGGGCACCGGCCCCACCTGTCGGCGGCCCGGGAGGGAGAGGGAGGCAGGGTGGACTTCGCGGCCGCTCGGGCCGCGGCCTTGGGCTGGCCCGAGAGAGAGAGGAGGGGCGGTGGCCGGTGTGGGCGGCCTTGGGCCGGCCCGGGAGGGAGAGGAAGGTGGGCCGACGGCCCGAAAAAGGAAAAAAAGAAAAAGAAAAAGGAAAAAGGATTTCCTAGGGATTTATTTTTTGCGGTGGAGGTTTTTAATGGATTAAAATTATTTCTAGGGCTTTGAAAATGCACTAAAAATCCTGTTAATGTATTTTAACTTGGGAAACTCAAGAAAAATCCCACCTTGCCATTTCCACTTGATTAAATATATTTTTAAATTAGAATTTTGTTCTAGGTTAAAAAGGAAAATTTATTTTTCGCGATTTATTTCACGAATTTTAACCTGGAAAGCAAACTTCGGGGTGTGACAAACCCATCGCCCGTCGCCGGCCAGTCGTTGCCCGTCACCGGTCACTGCCCGCCTCCCACCTGTCGCCCGTCGCCTGCGGATCCCATCATCACAGACCCGGCGGAGGCAGATCCGCCCGCCACCGAGCCGTCCGCTGCCGCCGGCTGCGCTGCCCGTCGTAGAGCCCGCCGCCCACCGCCGCGCCACCACACGAGGAGAAGCCGCCGTGTCTTCTACCTCTGTTCAGGATTGCGAGGATTGTGCATGTCGAAGAGCTAGCCTGTTTTCAAAACTTAGAAGTTGCGAGTAAACTTCCGCAACCGTGACAGGATCACCCTTAGCCACAAGTGCGGATACAACAGGATCAAAATCATCATCGAGCCCATTAAGGATGTACGCAGTCAGGTCGTTGTTGTCCATCGATTTTCCTCCTGCTGCGGTCTCATCAGCAAGAGACTTCATCTTCCCGACGTAGTTGGAGAGGGATAGGTTGCCCTTATTCATTGTCGTTAGGGAGAGGCGCACGTTCATCGACTGCGCGTGTGTTCTGGACGTGAACATCTGTTCAATCATAGCCCAGGCTTCCTCCGCTGTTTCTACAGCAGCGACTTGTGTCAATGTTTCCCTCGTCATCGAGGAAAACAGAAACCCTAGGATTTGCAGATCAGAAGCAAACCACTCCTCATAGGCAGGCTTGGTATACTTGACCTCCTTGCCATCCACCGTCTTTGAGAGTTCAGCCTTTGGGACCTAGGTAGCGCCGGTGATGTGTCCTTCCAATCTAGAACCTCGGATCATAGTGAGCACCTGCGCCTTCCAAAGGGCATGGTTCTGCTTGCCGAGCTTCTCCGAGATTTGCACCCTGAACAAGGAACTTGACACTGCAGTGGAAGAGGAGGAGCTAGCCATTGTAGATTGAATTCACAGGCTCTAATACCATGTGAAGCAACAGAAGGAGATGGGTGGAACGTCGCCCCTGTTCTTAGGGTACGACGGGTTCATGTTGATAGATGGCATCTGAAAACGATGCATGTTTACAATATATATAGTCTACTAACATCAACCGAGATTCAACTAGAAGATTACAAAGCTTAGCCAAACTATCTAACGGAATCTCAGCCAACATCGGTTAGACCACAAGATACAAATATATGTAGTTTAACAAGTTGTTCATCTAACTTTTGTCAAAATTTACTAAATGTACTAAATGCCTAGCCTCCATTAGAGATGATTTATCAGTGAAAAATTCTGCAGTATCCTAGAGTGAAATGCAAGCATTGTGTTCACATGGGGTTTGCAAGCATTCTGCAGTACCCTCTACAGTAATTATTTGAGATTGTTAATGTATACTGTGGGTTAAGCAAGTTCTAGAATAAATCAGCACCACCAACCCTCTTAACAAATTCAAAAACAATATGCAACTTCAGAAGACTTCTTCAACTGAAAAAGCAAAACATGGAGACATGAAGTAACCCTGTTGATATTAAAACCCAACAAAAACTATAAGAGTATGGTAGTCATTTCTCATTGATCATCAAAATGTACTGGTCTCTACTTCCATTCAAGATGGTACCAGCGGGTTTTCAAGTACAACCTGCCATAGGCCAACTGAGCTAAAGGAATCCAGTAGGTAAACACATAGCCACTCAACAAATTCAAAGTTAAATGCTGAAATTTCTGAATCAAAGTTAAGAGTTCAAAGTTCACTAATGAATTTATGAAGTTCAGTACTGTTTTTTTCCTTTTAAATAAGATCTAAATTTTACCATCAGTATGTATTTTTAGCATGTACTGTTGAGACTTGAAAATCCAATGCTGAATTCTAAATTTTATCGTTATTCTGAATTTCTAAATATGCACTGTTGGGATTTGAAAGTCACTACGGAGCTCAAAGGTGCGGTATTGGTTTATTTCTTTTAAAAAAAACTGAATTTTTATCTTCACTATGAATTTCTGAACATGTGCTGTTGAGACTTGAAAGTTCAGCGCTGAGTTTTTGAATTTTCGCCATTATTCTGAACTTTTGAACGTATACTATTGGCAATTGAAAGTTAAGTGCCTCACCATCATCGATGTCGAAGCAGTTGTCAAATAATTTTGTTTATTACTCTGTACTGCTTGTTGCAGATCGATAGTATGTGACTTTGAGAGATGGATGATTATGAGGTTTGTACTAATTTGGTTGTTTTGCTCTGATGTTACCTATGAATGGCACTTATGTTGAGTCATTCTGTTCCAATCCAGAACTTTGTTGATGAGAAAGTTAAAAGATGAAGTGCTACCAGAGTACGAGAAAGAAAACTTTAAGCTGTACATTTAATATTTTTTGCTTAAGCTGTCAGAAGAATAGTCAAGCTTAGACTATGATAATTACCTGACTGAGTTTTCCTCCTGACTGCTGGCACATGTCTTCTATCCTGTAAAACTCCAAAACTTCTGATACCACTGATGTAAACAACATTAAGGTATGTGATTTTGCAGCTCGGGTGCTTCTTGGAACAGACGACCATGCATGTGTATTGGATTTAACTCCTGCATCAATTGTATTGTATTGTAGGCAAAGTACATCAAAACATATGACATGAATGCACATCATCTGATGTAACAACATCCAATCTTGCATTTTGCAATGAGCATTTCAAGAATTGAGCTATCCAACTTGGACAGCAAAACATTGAAAGCCATCGGAGAGATTCCTGGTGACATCTTCAAACTAATCTT
Organism: Oryza officinalis; assembly: GCA_008326285.1. Taxonomy (NCBI): domain Eukaryota; kingdom Viridiplantae; phylum Streptophyta; class Magnoliopsida; order Poales; family Poaceae; genus Oryza; species Oryza officinalis. Next base: position 9,577,652 of record BDMV01000009.1, read on the forward strand.
TTATAGGACAGCGTGAATACTTGTTTCACTCGAATTCTGTTGTACAGCAATTTTTTTCAGAATTGTCATTACTGCAGCTTTTTTCAGAGTTGTCATGCAAAGTTTCTTGGTTAATTACATATAATCATCACAACACTCCGACCAAACTATTCGACGAAGCTACATGCACGAGGCACGCCATTGGCGCGCCCCAACCTTTAGTGATTGCCAAGATAGTGTTTGTTACATTTATTCAAATTGAAAGGAGCAAATGGGATTCTACAATGCGCAAGTCATGGTGATGGATGCAGGAATGATTTTTAGTAGGAAGGCTCTTTGAACCGGTAGTGATAAATATCATCGTTAATTGTTGGCTTTGTTTCGAGCTAGGTCGATCAATCTCCGCGCCCGTATTGCTCGTGCTTTGCCTGGATCACTGGATGCGGTCGTCTGCCTCCATCCCCCATCGCGCTGCGCTTGTCGGCATCAAGTCCCCTGCTGCGCTTATCAGCGGGAGAGGCAGTGGCTCAGCTCTGGGAGGGAGAAGTAGCCAAGCAGAGCTCTAAGAATCGGTTCAAATTGGGGCTAGGTCGACGGTGGATATCTTGGTGAAGGTGGCTGGCGACAGGAGCTCGGTGCAGAGGAGATCAAGAACTAGCAGCCCGCCAGAAAAGGAGTCAAAGACACCAAGTGTTGTCACACATCCCCTCCCCATTGCTCATCTACGGTGGATTTGAAACACCAACATCCTTGGCCGCTAGATTTGGCACTACCCGAGCTCGTCGTCGTCGTCTCCAAGTAGGAGAACTAGTGCTGGTAACCATCTCCATCCCTTCTTCTCTCCCTCTCTTGCTGGTAACCATCTCCATCCCTTCTTTTCTCACCCTCTCAACTCAGATCTGATATCTGATGGGTATCGGATGATACTGATGGGTATTGGCTTGGTATTGGTCTAGTACCAATATAATGGGTATTGGCCTGGTACCAACAAGTATCAGCTGGTACCAAGTACCAATGGGTAGCAGGTGGTACCTGAAGTATCGGCCGGTAATATGAACCCTAACTTTCATGTCAAAAAAACATTAACCCTAGTTGATAAGTGGATCCATATATTTATTTACATATAGTTAGGTTGTAAAAAATGAATTTCTTAGCAAACTAAAAAAATATTCATATTTATGTCCAAAACAAAAACGATGTCATGAAAGTAAACTGTAGCACCTCAGCTAGTTAGAAGGGACAATATTAAAACCATTTGCCACAACCATATGGGTCACACTTTCATCAATTTTTCATATACCCAAATATTTCCTTTATTCATCTATGTGTGATGTAATAAATATGTCTTGGATGCTTGATATTTACCTTCAGGCTTGCTCCTTCCTGCAAGTTTTATTCCAAAATTAATAGTACTCCCTCCTTCCACTTTTATGAGGCTTATTAATTTCAAAAATCAAGGTTTGTAGATGTTGATGAAAAAATAGTTAGATCACAAGTACATTTGATGTACAAAATTTATCAAAATAGACTCATATTTCAAAGTGTTTTCACACGACTTTATTAACAATATATACTATAATAAATCAATGGCCAAATTTTAATCCTGGAGAACTTTTTGAAATCAAAATACTCAGAATATTTAATAGAGGCAGTAGCATACGGTATAGTCAGATAGATATGAACTGACATCCAGGCTTACATGTAAAAGCTATCTTAGTACATAGTGATAACTAAAGTGGAGAGTAGGGAAATACCTAGAAGTTTCATTAATCTGGTCGCTTCCAAAATCCAATTTCAAACCAGCTATAAGTGCTTTGTATGCTCCTAAAGACATGAACATGAATTAATACACAAGGGAATACAACAGAGAATACAAATAAATCTAATGCCATAATAATTGCAAAGGATATGTCAGCTCACCTTAAACAGTATCAGAGCTGCTCCTTGCTCATAGCAGGATCTTGAGAAATATGACTTCATCTCTCTGTAGGTGTTAGCATCATCCAAACCCTTGTTTCTATCACCTAAATGCAGCTCACAAAGGCTCCTCTTTGCATACAAGATTGAATTGTGTCTTGACATATGCAAACATAATTAATAAAAGAATTATGTTTTGAACACAACTTATGTAACATTGCTTAGACAATGATTTGTGCACATAACATCACCAACAAGAAAAGCACACAAGTTGAATATAGTTGAAATGTATGAGAAAGAATTTCCCACAGTGTAGAGATCTGATGCTTTAGCATAATGCTATTCTTTGAATCCAGCATCATATCCGCTTGCAATTTCACATTAGATTCGTTGCTTTCGTTCTCCACATGATGCTAACTCACATGAATGACTAGGAAGTTAAACAATATATAAACTACATATATAATTTATACTGCTTGCTTATGTCAATATGAACTAGCCTATTGCAGGGGAAAAATATAAATTTAGCGATCTGTGTATAAGATAGAAGCAAACACTGATTCGGCCCCGTTCGACACTACTAAAACAGTGAAGATAAAAAATAAACTTTCGTGACACGTTTTTCAAACTTCCAAACGGTGCGTTTCGTGCGAAAAATTTTAATATGAAAGTTGCTCTAAAATGTTAGATTAATCCATTTTTCAAGTTTGTAATAATTAAAACTCAATTAATCGCACGTTATTGTCACCTCGTTTTGCGTGAAACACTTTATCTTCATCTTTATCTTTATCTTCAGGACTTTCAAACACTACCTTCATACCTTCCGGAACTTCGATAGTCCATCGATGCTCCAGTCTGCAAATCTAAGGTACAGAGGATGTGAAAGGGAAAAGAAGCTCCACACATTCCTTCCATCCTTAGATTGCAGCAATTTCGATTGGCATTTTACCACTCTGTTAAGAAAAAAATATTAGATAGAAAATTTTAAAATAGTGTAGGACTTGGAAGATATTAGTAAATAATAGAACTATGCGTTTTGAGTAAGATGGAGATCTTAACAAGCAAAGCAGTAATTAAAACTCACTTCACCAGATAAATTTGCATCCGCACCTGCTTCCAACAAATACTTGATGCAGGCTGCCAGTACATTATATGCAGCTATTATCAGTGGAGTCAAAGTGTTACCACCATTCGCATCAGCACCAACCTGCAACATGGAAATGGAGACAGAATATTAAAGACCAAAATAAAATGAAATGATGCAAGATTTTAAGGTTATGTGACTTCTTGTCTTAGAAGAATGAAATCAAATTAATTTGTACAACTTGATTAGAAGCTCTGTGCATTTCAATTATGAAGCAGAGATGCCCACATTCGGTGGCGTATGGAATACATGCACATCAGATCTGTTGGGCTGGAGAAAAGGTAAACACCACATTAATTGTAACAAAGGCCGACAATTAATTGTATTGTTGGAAAAGAACTATTAATATCACGCACATATATTACCAAGTGAAAACGATTATCGAAATATAAAGTGTGTGTCACATTTATTCAAATTGAAAGGAGAAAATATGATTCCATAGAATGCTACAAACGCATAAATGAATTGAAGCTGAGGAACTAAAATGTCCCACTTGCATGGCCCTATTATTCAAAATTAAAAATATATAAAAAATATTACTACTTCCATCCTAAAATACGTTTACTATTTTACATGAGAAAAGTGAAAGCTATGTCCAGATTTACATAGAAAAGTGAAGGTTATGTCCAGATTCATATAGAAAATAAACTTATTTTGGAGGAAGTATTTGTGAGCCCCCGGTTTTGTATACCGGAAACCCCATGTGTATTACAATACCATTTCCTGGATTAGTAGATGGTACACACGTGGCACAGTTGTATATCACAAGCCGACATCGTCATACAGGTCTTACAATATATTAATAATACAAGAGTAGCCCAAATGGGATCCCAATAGACCAAGCATGGTCAACAACAACACAAAATACCAACACAAATAAATGAGGTAGCGGAAGCGAAGCAGCGGCGGTCCATTTTATCCCACATGCATCGACTGGTGAACCTAGGTCCCTATTCCGCCGTCCTCGGTAACTCCTTGCCAGCATAGCACATATACAGATCGACACCATCACCTTTTCTAAAAGATTTAATAAGCAAAAGTGAGTACCAACCGTACTCAGCAAGCCACCACTATAGAAATGCAACAAATGCGTATAGGGATTTAAGGCAGGTTTCGGTTTATTTGCGTAAAGCCAGTTTTCGCGAGTTATTTCACAAGCCTATGACCTAGCAGTTTTAACCATAAAAAATGTCACTATATAAAGGTTGTCATTAATTAGGAGTTCCTTCATCGCAATTCAACCTTCCCGTACATGGGGCAAGGTTACACATGTTTTATTTATCCCAACCTCTTCTAAACAATTTAAAAACATGTGAGTCTAGTCAAGAGTAATACAAGTCCCGACGCTCATTAACCGCGAGCACGGCTATTCGAATAATTTAATTTACTCACACTGCAGTGGATGTACGTTTTTAATCCCACACTCCGTGACGCATCCAACACATGAGACTTGTCACGGGCCGGTTTTTCAGCTACCCTCGCATGGCGGCACCCGCTCCAAGGACTATGAATCCCCATTGCACCCCTGGCGCCACATTCCTACCTCGAGCCAGTTGTGAGGGGAGTCCTGGCGATTGAAGGTTACATTATACATATATAAAGCTTTGACGTCATTAAACCACACACTTCCACATTTCAATACCGATATCCAGAACCTACCATGCCTGGGGTGCCATCCCACGAGAATAACCTAGTCCACCGGGTCTAACCCCACTCAAGAAGTGTGGTCGTACTCGGTTTGTTTCCTGCTTAGCTTCTTGACTCGGTCCTTAACTGACCAGGATCGGCGGCTTACCATTCCCAGAACCACCCATATTCTATCCATGCCGCCCCAGTCGAAATCACTTTTGTTTAATTAAGTTTTTGGGTTTTCGCAAAGGTTTTCATGCTGTGGGTGGCGCCTATGTCTCCACCCGATCTCTAACAATTACTCCCATCGAGTGATCGGTATAACCACATCCACATATCACACATGTGGAGTGTATAACGTCTATGTAAGCAGGGCTAAGTAGTGAATAAATAATCACGCGTAAAGTAATATACTCAGGTAACAAAGGTGTGTAAATACATAAGGATAAACAATATCAAAGGTTAGGCTTAAGCAAATGTAGGTACGCATTTTATAATTAGTATGCAATTTTATTTGTAATCAACACATTTATAAAAATAGGATCAACATGTTCGAGGAAGGGGGCGTAGTGACTTGCCTTGCTCAATTGGGGGTTCGTTCTCAATTAGCTTAGTTTCCTCCTCGCAAATGTACCTTGTCCGATTGAATAATAAAGTCACCAACTACTCGCTAACACAAAAAGAGCCAAAAATTCCAGAAAAATCAAAAAATAACCAAACCAGTGCCATTGCGTAGATCTTGATTTTAGAAAGATTTTGACGAAAGTTTCGTTTAAATCCGACTTAAAACGAGGGAGATACGAAATTCGAAAGATTGGAAAAGTTTTAAATCAAAGAAAAGGAAAAAGGTCTGACGGGTGGGACCGCCCTTAACTCCTCACGTGCAGGTTCTGTTTTTAAATGGGTGTGGGACACGTGAGTCAGCCTCTCTTTCCTCCTTCTTCTTCCTTGTGCTTCCTTTTCTCGTTCTCTCTCTCCTGCCGTGTGCCTGTGTGTGCTCGGGCTAGCGCTTGGCTGCGAAAATGGAATCCTCAGGTGTTTGTGGTTTCCCTAGGATGTGCGCATGTTGAGGTGGAGGGCTTGGGCGAGCTACAAGCATGCATGCATATGCATACACAAGGCTAGCTAGCTGCATGCATGCATATGCATACACATGGCTAGCTAGCTGCATGCATGTGAGCTGCTTGCATGCATGCATGCACACATACAGCCAACTGCTTGCATGCATGCACACGTACAGCCAGCTAGCTGCATGGCGCATGCATGGCCGGCGGCGAAGCGGCGATCGCTGCAGAGGGCGGCCGCGCAAGGAACGGGTATGGTGTTGCGCCTCACGACGTCACCGCACCGCGGCAACAATGGTAGACGAGAAATGCGGTAATGACACAAAAGCAAGAGGGAGAGCAGGAGAGGATCTCACCTTGCGGCAGCTGGGTAGCGGCACACTGAGCGGCGGTCCTCGCACGAAACTACGGTCGTCGATGTATAGCCTGGGGACGGTCGACCCGCGGATCGTCCTCGCACACCACGTGTTCAATCGGTAGTAACAAATGAACACACAGTGTTAAGGAGTAAATGTTAGCGGGTTAGTGCATGTTAGGGGTTAGGGGTTAGCGAGTTAGAGGTCAGTGAGTCAGTAAGTTAGAGTGTTAGCGGGTTAGTAAGTCAATGGGTCGAATGTTAGATGTTAGAGGTCAGCCATTCAATAAGTTAGTCGTTCTCGGGGTTCAGATGACGGCGTGGCGGCCTATCCGTCCTCTTGCTCAACTGAGGCCCAGCCGGAGCAGGCCGCGGTGGAGCAAGCGGACAGACGGCAGCGTGCGCGCGCGAGGGAGTGGCTGAGGGGAAGCAAAACGAGGAGGAGGAGAAGAGAGAATGGAGAGGGACCGGTTGCGTGCTCACCCGCGACGGTGCTTAAATAGAGTCTGGGGAAGGGACGTTTGCTGCTGCCCGCATTCATTCCATCCCAGAAAACACGTGTGTGTAGGTGGGAGCGGTGACGGCTGCGTATTGGCCGCGGAAACGTCTTCCACCTGGTCGGGGCACGTGGCGGCGATGAAGTGGTAGTGCGGCCGTGGCGGCCGTCAAAACACGGCACCGTCGAACGTGGTTGTTGAGCGGCCGTCGCCGCCTACCTGACCCGAGAAGGAGTGGCTTTATTTCGAGTTCGCACGTTGTCGGCTCGAACGGGGTTTGCCAAGCTAGTGTAGTGGCCTGGCTGCTGGCGAGGGGAGGAAAATGTAGACGACGATGATGTATCGGCGGCTTGGGCGGTTGCCTGCATGCGTGCTGCATGCTTGGCTAGTGCTAAGCTAGCTGCATGCAAGCTTCTGCTAGCTTGCTGCATACATGCATATGCATTGCACTCACGTACAGTTAACTAGCAACATGCACACTTGCTTCGCCAGTGAGGTCAGGCAAAGGCGCGGAAGCACACGGCGAGGTCGCTGGCGCGATGGGAAAGAAGGGCAGCAGCTGGCGATGTCGCAGCGGCCTGGTCGAAGCGGCGCGGCGCGCGGCGACGTCGTCGCCGAAAACAGTACCGGGGAGGAGCATTAGACTTTATCTTTTTATTACTTAGTCGTTCTCGGGGTTCAGATGACGGCGCGGCGGCCTATCCGTCCTCTTGCTCAACTGAGGCCTAGCCGGAGCCGGCCGCGGTGGAACAAGCGGACAGAGGGCAGCGTGTGTGCGGGAGGGAGTGGCTGAGGGGAAGCAAAACGAGGAGGAGGAGAAGAGAGAATGGAGAGGGACCGATTGCGTGCTCACCCGCGACGGTGCTTAAATAGAGTCTGGGGAAGGGACGTTTGCTCCTGCCCGCATTCATTCCATCCCAGAAAACACGTGTGTGTAGGTGGGAGCAGTGACGGCTACGTATTGGCCGCGGAAACGTCTTCCACCTGGTCGGGGCACGTGGCAGCGATGAAGTGGTAGTGCGGCCATGGCGGCCGTCAAAACACGGTGCCATCGAACGTGGTTGTTGAGCAGCCGTCGCCACCTACCCAACCCGAGGAGGAGCGGCTTTATTTCGAGTTCGCACGTTGTCCGCTCGAACGTGGTTTGCCAGGCTAGTGTAGTGGCTCTGGCTGCTGGCGAGGGGAGGAAGATGTAGACGACGATGATGTATCGGCAGCCTGGGCGGTTGCCTGCATGCGTGCTGCATGTTTGGCTAGTGCTAAGCTAGCTGCATGCAAGCTTCTGCTAGCTTGCTGCATACATGCAGATGCATTGCACTCACGTACAGTTAGCTAACGACATGCACGCTTGCTTCGCCGGTGAGGTCAGGCAAAGGCGCGGAAGCGCACGGCGAGGTCGCTGGCGCGATGGGAAAGAAGGGCAGCAGCTGGCGATGTCGCAGCGGCCTAGTCGTAGCGGCACGGTGCGCGGCGACGTCGTCGCCGAAAACAGTACCGGGGAGGAGCATTAGACTTTATCTCTTTATTACCAACCCACCAGGAATGAATGGCTCGGGGAGGCAACATGGACTTTTCTAGAAAAAGGCTTGCAGCAAGAAGGCCTAGGTACAGTGAGTTTAAGCGGACTTTTTGTAGCAAAACTAATTTTGGTCAGAGTAAAAATCTTGGGACAAAAACCAAAAGATTAGAGGAGTAGAAAAATTGGAAATTTTCAACAAAAGTTTGGCACTGGCATAAAACAAATAAAGAAATTGTCGGCATGATGCAACATTATAAAAATAAATCAGAAATGATTTTTGGTCGGTGTATTTTTATTTAGGAATTTTCTCAGGGTGTTACAGATTTTTAGTTTGAATCCAGGTGAAATAATTCGGTCGTTTAGTCGCTTGAGAATTAAATTTAGGATTTTATCGCGAGCGCTCTGACTGTATTGAAAAAGGAATTTCTAGGATGACGTATGACATTCAAATCCAACCGCCGCGGTAGAAATAAAATCGGGAATAGTCATATCGACGCGCAATAGGTAAATTCATCGATCGATTGTAAATATTCGAGGGAAATATCGAGGTCGACTCGATAAAGCGATTAAAATTTAACAGTAGAATAAGAGTTTGCGAGAGGGATAATACTGTGGTACAAGAGAAGAACTTTGGGACTTTAATTAATTAGCATCGAAGCACTGAAAGAAACAGATGGATAGGATAAAGAAAGGAAAGGATGTCGAACAGAGGACAACCTTTTATGAAAAGAATTTAATCGAGATCTTTTGGCATCGATCCTAGACACACACAATTAAACAATAAATATTAACAAGCAAGCTAAAATTATGCCTGAGGACTAGACTTTGTCTGAGGAGGAATTTATATTAGGAAGTAGCCTATTAGGAATTTATATTTCGAGATTAAGGTTTTTTAGTAAATACTTTACCAATAGATATTATTTTGCAATTAGTTTTCCGAAGGCTAACTCTGCAAGGTTCATAGAAAATAATCAAGCTATATTTCTTTAGTAAAATAGCATTTGTTTTAATAAGCTATCCCCTATAGGGTTTTATCAAAACGGTGTTACATATATATATATATAGTTTTATTCATAAAGTAAATATGCCCGAGGGTCTTCAATATATAGAGAAGGTTTTTTTCGAAAATAGTTGGCATATGCAAAGATTAGGATATCTCATAATCATAGTTCCTTGAATAAATAATATTTCAAATCAAATACCGACATATTCTCATATGTTCGTCTATTAGCCCATGCATTAAAGAAAAACGACATATCAAAATAAATTAATCCCGGCATGAATGTATTTTGAAAAAGATTTTTGATTATTCCGAATTTTTAATTCCGTATTTCAAAGTCGAAATTTTCATTGTGTTACAGTATTTGACCACGTACAATTAATGACGGAATAATTGCATCCCTAGGAGCTAGTAGTATAAGAAAAGTGGACTAATTGTGCGCATACTTATTTCCAAAATGTATAGATTCATGAATATATATGATGGCTATTAATGCTTTTTTAGTATATATTTCACAATATGCAATAAATATAATTAACACCTTGAAGACCACGATGGACTATCAATTGATTAATTTACCAATGTCATTTTTTGACATAAAACAGTACCCCTATATTTTTTCATCAAAAACTTCTACCATAAATATGAAACTATTTCATCCGCATGGATCTTATGAACATTCAACCAACACACAACAAAACCATGATAATTTAAGACAAAGGCTTGTTTCAATAATGTCCATGAGTTTTTATGTAATGGGCAATTTTCATTAATGAAAAAGACGAACTGAAGCAGGAAAGATGGGTACATTATTCTTACATCTGCCTTAGATTGCAACAATAATTCCATCATCCTAGCATTTTCATTTTTAGCAGCTAAGTGTAGTGGTATTCCTTTTCCAAATACCGAGCCAGCTCCTCTTGACAACAATAACTCTGCTATTTATTCTTCTTAGACATCTGAACGAAATGAACGTTGATGGTCACATACATTAATTATCAGCAAGGATAGATTAAATGAAATATGTGTTTCCTTATGAAAATGCCAACCACGCACAGCCAAGACCTTAATGTGTTCAGAGTCAATTATATAAAACTAAAAGCTAGTTACATTAATTACAAAATTGCAAAATTTAATAGAGTAAGAAAAATCGATAAAAGTTTCCACAATCAAGGAACCTAACAATGTTTTCCAGCAGTTGAGTATAATAAAGATTGGCTTTTATAGCCATGCCAACTTTTTCATGTACGAAATAGAATTCAACAGATTTTTTCGGATATGTTCATTACATTTTTTAGTAGGGATCAGACTGATTAATGAATCTATTCTGCAAAAACTGTTTCATCTAACATATCCAGATTAATGAAACTGGAAAAGTGAATATGATCCTCGAAATGAAACCAATACTTGAAAATTTCTTACTGTTTCCTGAAGCAACTCACTGGCAAACAGCAATTTGAAAAAAAAAGAGGCGAGATCAATTTTACGTAAAAAATTAAATCATATAGCTTTCAATTAAATATTATGCAGAACATTTCAATGCAGTGACACGGAATCATTTCTTTCTGAAAAAAATGATATGGAAGTACGGGGAACAAGCTAATGATAATTAAGCCTAACAAGAAGATCAACGGACAGATAAAAATGTAAAACACACAAATGAAGGGGCAGAGATCACAGAACCTCGACACATTGCAGAATGGAGTGGAGCAATTTCAGTACTCTCTGCAATATTTGGATCAGCACCACCATCAAGAAGAAGCCTTACAATGTATTACAAACTGTTAAATGTAGAGGTACCGCACCTAGCAAGAGCACATGAAATGCAAAAAGATCATCACAGAATTGAATCTTGAGATACTTGCTTCTGAATGGATAAAGGGATATACAATCGAAGAAACTGAATATCAATATGCACACTGGAACATTTTTCCTGTAGGTGTTGCGGGCAAACCGGACCATACACCTGAACATAAAGTATTGTAGCATATCTATGTCCCATATGACATCAACAAAGCCCAATCCCAGTTACACACAAATTGAATACAGAATGTGTTTCTGACACTCTTTTAGATGGTTTTTTTTTGGAGGGCAATATAAATATAATCATTGAAGCAAAACTGGTAGCCTGGTATAATTTAGTGTTCATATTATTTTTTTAGGAAGATTTAGTGTTCAGATTGGCTGCTACAAATTTAAATCAACGTACCAGCTATTTTAAATAGAACCAGCAAGATGCCCATGTATATTCCAACAGGATATCTATATCTAAATCATATCAAAATCATATGTATTATACATTGTGTATTTTGTTATATTCAATATGGCCTATAATACTGACATAACCACAATACATATAGGAAACAGTCGCTAAATTTAAATAATTCGCTTGGGATATATTGATGCACAAAGCTAGCTAGCATGAGTAATAGCTAAATTTACCATGAAATTGGGAGGTTCATTGACCCATAATATATAACAGGTCTATCTGGTTCCAACGGTAGAATAAAGCTAAGGCCAGGCCCATATAAGAAAGTATATAGTATAGGGACAATCCAATCCAATCCAATAGCCAGTGTAATACTATAAGCCCAAGCCAACCCAAGAGAAGAGGGATAGAAAACCCGTACCACCTAACCCTAATTGCCCATCTAGTCACCGGTTGCCCGTGTGACTCTCACTACTACAGAGAAACTTTTTACATATGGCTATATTTTATTTTCCAAATGACTACAGCGACCGCCTGCCCTAGCATCTGTGAAAACCATGATGGCCTCAGGAGCCAAGGCACACGGTGGCCGCTCCCGTCGTCAGTGCTCCCTGCCGTAGATCTAGGGCCATGCAAATCTGCGCGTCTGTTCACCTCTCACGTGCTGCCGCATGGTTTGTGCCTACGTCTTCTCCTTTGGGCATGCTAGCGGCTAGCGACCAACCTCTTTCCCAATCTCTCAACTCCTGCACGCGTGGCATGGAGGTCAGCATGTTGCAAACTGCACGTCAGGTGGATTCGTGGTGGCTTATACCCTTTCTTTTTCTTGCGCCTTTGCGTGGAGTCGAGGTTCTTCACTCTTGCGCTGGAAGGAGGAGTTTGAGAGGAAATTGTTATTTCTGGAATCTGAATGCTTTCTTGGTGTAAGTTTTCTAATTGAGGATTTCTTGGGCGTTCGAGCCAGTGCGAAGCATTCATGAATGTTGGGAGTTCGCGAGTTTGGATTTGGCTCTTATGTGTGCAAGAATTGACTCGTAGTCGGTCACCTCACTGAATCTTGGGTCAGGATTTGGATGGTATTGTGAGGTTTTGGTGACATGTAGTTGGTCACCTCATGCGGGACCGTGCTGCAAGTGATTTCATAATCTGGGATGGACATGGAATGCGAATCAGAACGCGTCACAGCGCGAGAGCATGATCTCATCCGTGGCCCCAAGCAACGGCGGATGAAAAAATGCAATGTGATGATCGGAAATTTATGAATTTTTGTAGGTAAGATAAGATTTGCATCAGCACGGATGGTTTACTCCATTCGATGCACAAAACCTTCTTGAATATGAATATTCCTTATTCTAGCTAGTATGCAGATTTGGTTCTTGAAAGTGCCTCTGAAAATAGAAGTTTTTTTATGCTTCTTGCATAACGGGGTCCTAACCAAGGGCAACCTGGCTAATAGAAGATGGCAATAGTAATAACAATGTTTTTTTTCTTTTGTGATGATGATGATGAAACTATGCAACCTATCTATTCATTGCAAGTTTGCTCGATCCATTTGGCGAATTGTTCAGATAGATGTTGGTTTAAATTCACTCAACTGTATTACCCATGTTTTCGATCACTAGCTATTTAGATTGCATAAAAATGTGAACGCTAACGTTCATAATGGAATCCCAGCTATTTGCTAACCAATTTGGATAAGCCACAATCACTGCCACAGAATGGTTTTTAATAAATGTGGTGCTAATCTGGGCCAAACTGAACCGGTTGCTATATGCATTGCATGGTGTCTGACCAGGAGCCTTATAAAGTCCACTTATCCCCTTCTTCCAACCATGCCGATACCGAGGCATCTCAGGGCAGGGAGCAGCAATGAGATCTAGATGGAGGGGTTGAGGATGGTAGAGGCGACGAGGAGATATGGGGAGGGTGGTGGGTGGGAGGAGATGGAGAGGAGGTACATGGTGGCAGGGGTGGGGGGCAGCACGGTGGTAGGGAGACAGAGGGTGGCAAGGAGATTGAGGGGGTAGCGGTGGAGAGATGGAAACGTTTGGTTCCGGCAATGAGAGCATGGTGGTATGGCGACGATGATGAGTGCATGGCAGTTTGGCCATTGTGATGAGCTTGGGCATCTTCTTGTACCAAAGTCATGAGTTCTCTCACCCTCTTCATACTCCTTCAACGCTCTCTTTCTCTCTAAGCTTTGTCATTTGTCTCTCGCAAACCTAGGTGGTTGAGAGAGTGGCCAAACATGGGCGGGAGACCGAATAGATCTGAGTGGAAGCAACAGTGGCCCTCTCCATAGCAGCACCAGAGGAAGAGAAGTCTAAAACATGTGGAATCTGAAGGAGAACTATGTGCTTGTTCTTGATTTGGTTGTTTTAATGTAAATCTGATGTGAACTTTGTACGAGGTCATTGGATGATTAATGTGTTCCTAATGTGTGGTCTGTGTGTGAATTTGTGATTTCTGGGTGATCTGTATGATGAAATATTGATGAGCATGTGATCTATGGATGAAATTATTGTTGATGACAAAGAATCTATCGTGTAACTTATTTTTGCTTTAAATGAATCTCTGTTGGTTGGAGGAAACAGCCAGTAGCGATACTGGAATTGGTTTTGTTCTTCAGAGAATCAATCCCCCTTACTGGAATTGGTAGTTATTACAGTAGTGAAAAAGAACAATTCCTATGGGCTCATCACTGTCGGTTCAATTAGAACCAGCAGTGACAAAGTTTCTCTGCCTGTTCATTTGGATTTGGCCATTTTCCCATACCAAACCAAAGTGAGCCGATAGTGATACGCGGCATCATCACCGGTTCATAAATAAAACTGTCAAGGATGCGACCACTGCCAGTTCTTTTCGTTAACCAACAGTGAAGCCAATGGTCTCATATATATGGACAGCCGGCAGAACTAAAAAATATCTAACTCCTCACTTCTACTTCCTTGCCCCCACCCACCTCTCTACTCTCACTCTCCCTCTCCACTTCCAGGCAATGGCCTTTCCTCTTGCTGATGGTACATGTCTCTCCCTCTCTTCTCTCCACCCGAGTCTCCTCCCTCTCCGCTTGCACCGCCATCTTCGCTATGCCGTGCCGCCGCTGCCGCTATCCAGTGGCCACCGCACCTGCCAGCTAGGAGGCAGTCACTAGTGCAGATCCTCTCATCTGTGATGGGCTGTAACATAATTGGATTTTACGGGCCGTCACAAAGAATACATCTCAAACGGGCCTAAAAAGAGGCCGATTGAGATATGGTCAAAGAGACATGTTAAATGTGCATAGAACTGAAGCCCGTCACGGATGACACATATCTGTGACGGGCCTAAACTAGGGCCCGATTGAGATAACCTTAAATATCTCAATCGGGCCGTAGTTGGAGCCCGTCACAGATGACAATCAACTATGACAGGCCCCAACTTAAGGCCCGATTGAGATAACCTTAAATATCTCATCGGGCTGTAATTGCAGCCTGTCACAGATGACAATCATCTGTGACGGGCCCCATCTTGATGCCCGTTTGAGATATCTACAAAGCCCGTCACAGATGGCACTCCTCTGTGACGGGCTTTTTTTTAGGCCCGATAAAGATACCTTATATGCCTGATAGTTAGTGCACACTATAAATAGCCGCAACCGTCCGAGTATCTGTATCCCACTGTTCACAAATCTGATGGGAGGTTGGAGGGGGCGAAATTTTATTTTTTTCCCAAAGAAAACAGTAAATTTATAAAGGTAAGTGACAAATAATAATCATTAATTTAGAAAATTCATCAATTCTCATGAATTTAGCAGTATTTATCTTATAAGATGTTTCTCTGATTCTTTTTTCATTTCTGTAGCGATGGATCGAAGTTGGATGTATGCGAAATCTGTGAAACGTCATAGTCAAGAGTATAGAAATGGGGTATTAAATTTTATAAACGCCGTGGAGGAGGATAGGAAAAGAAGAAACAATGATTACATGTGTTGTCCATGTGCAGATTGCAAGAATGAGAATATATTTGATAGCCGAATGGACGTACACGCTCATCTGATACAACGAGGATTCATGAAGGGCTACACATGTTGGATTAAGTGTGGAGAGCAGGAATCAGGAAGTGGTGCAGCTGCAGACAGTACTGGTGCGCAAAATCAGGAAGATGAAGATGAGCATGACATGTTTGTACCTTCTCCACTAAGCGGTGAAATGGTTGATGTTGATCATGATCTGCTGCAAGACATGTTACGTGACGTTGAGGATCCAGCTTACAACGAGAGAGATTCCGTAAAGTTCAGCAGGTTGGTCAGTGACTCGCAGACGCCTCTGTACGCCGGATGCAAAGCAAAGCACACCAAATTATCAGCTACCTTGGACCTAATGAAGCTAAAGGCAAGTAGTGAATGGATAGACAAGAGTTTCACAGAGCTTTTGGGAATTTTGAAGGCCATGCTGCTTGATGGGAACACATTGCCCGAGACGACATATGAAGCAAAGCAGGTTTTGTGTACCCTGGGGTTATAAGTCCGTAGAATTCACGCTTGTCCAAACGACTGCATATTGTACCACAAGCAATATGCGGAGTTAGATGCTTGTCTTGTATGCAAGGCCTCTCAATACAAGCGTAAGAAAAGTCCTGACGAAGGAAAAAAATCAAAACGGGGTGGTCCCACGAAGGTTGTGTGGTATCTACCTATCATTGATCGTTTCAAAAGAATATTTGCAAACCCCAAGGAGGCAAATTTAGTACGTTGGCATGCCACGGAGAGAAGGAACGACGGTATGCTAAGACACCCAGCGAATTTGATTCAATGGAGGAATATCGATCGAAAACACAAAGACTTTGCTGCAGACCCCAGAAACATGAGGCTATGTCTATGTACAGATGGCATGAATCCTTTTGGAGACATGTTTAGTACTCACAGCACCTGGCCAGTTCTTATTTAAACCTTTAACCTACCGCCATGGTTGTGCTTTAAAAGAAAATATATTATCCTGTGCTTGCTAATCCAAGGACCGAAACAACCGGGCAATGATATCGATGTGTTCTTGGAGCCTGTTATGGACGATCTTGAGATGCTCTGGAAAGAAGGTGTGCAAACTTGGGATGCGTATTGTCAAGAGAATTTCAAGCTACGAGTTCTACTGTTATGCACCATTAATGACTATCCCGCCCTCGGTAATCTTTCTGGCCAAACCGTGAAAGGAAAGAAGGTTTGCTCCGACTGCATGGAACATACACGCAGCCGGTGGTTGAAGAAATCACGAAAGATGGTTTATATGGGTCATAGGAGGTGGCTCCCGCTACGTCACGCATTTCGAAGGAAGAAGAATATTTTTAACGGGAAGAGAGAACTTCAGCCTGCTCCCAAGGATTTGTCCGAAGATGAGGTCCACAACTTTGTTTAGTTAGTACGTACAAACAAATTTGTTTACAAAATTAATTAACTTTGTTATTTTTTAAGTTATTTGGACGATGTCTCAGCAAGGTGAACCAATGTCGACAACAACTAGTGGGTCCTCAAGGGCACGGAGTCGTAGGACAGGGAACAGAATCCCTAAGGAACGGTACACCATAGCAGAGGTGAACCAGGTTGGACTGCCGACGCGTCCTCGGAATGTCTTGGCCAAGTTTAGGTTGACGTGCGGGGTCGTAGCGAGGGAAAACATCACAATCCTTGTGGATGACATCAAGCATGTGCCCGAAGCGGAGAAGAACGCAGCTTGGCTTAAATTCAAGGAGAGCTTCGAGTATCCTGCAGCCGACGAGGACGGGCTCAAGCGGGCTGCTTTCAAAATTATGGGCAATGCTTGGAAGAACTTCAAGAGCAGGCTGGTCACGGAGTTTGTCTTAAATCCGACGACCCCTGATCCAACAGAGCAATGGCCCTTCATCACGGCTGAAGCTTGGGAGCAATTCTACGAGAAGAAGTCGACCCCAGAATCCTGGGCCAGAAGCGAAGCTTTTCGAGCACTGCAGGCTAGGAACGTGCACCCGCACTAGCTAGGCACCGCAGGATATGTCGGGAAGCTAGAGGAATGGCAGGAGGAGGATGAAGCGGCAGCAGCAGCGAACACACCGCCGGTGTTTGCCGATATCCCACACCCACGTGCAAGGAATTGGGCCCGGGCCAGAATTCTTCTGGTACCCACGTGCCGATATCCCATGCCCGCCGGTACCAAAAGAATGAAGATGGGACAGTTTCGCTTCCAAATCCCCAAGATCAACAAGTGTACGATAATATAGTAAGAATCTAATCTCAATATTTCTTCGCACTGTTTCAGCCTGAACTTTTCATTGAATCTGAACTCAATTGAACTACAGAAGGAGTTGGTTGCCTCCCAAGAAGCCTCGCAAGAGGTCAGCTCTCAAAGACGCGAGGACGACATCCTCAGTAAAGCGTTGGGCAACAAGAAACACCGTGGACGGACAAGGGGACTTGGCGCAAACATACCATGGAAAGTTGGATTTTCGAACTACGCGTGGCAGTACAAGAAGCGGACAGTCACGAAGGCGCAGAAAGATGCCCTCCTTGCCGCCCAGATCCGGGAGCAGGTCAGAGCCGAATTGAGCTCTGAATTCGACGAAAAGCTTGAATCGATGAGGGCCCATATCAGGCAAGAGATTCGAGAAGAGCAACATCTCTCGGTGGCTGCCGCTGCTGCTACGCAACAAGATTTAGCTAGTCCCACGCAGAGGCGTAGCAGTTGTGCATCAACTGAGGCGGGGCAAGATCCGCCATCGGTCCTCGCCGCCGTCGACCAAATAACGGTACGATAATATAGTACGCATAGAGTTCTTAACGAAACCATATAGTAAGTACTATTCTAACAATATTTATGAATCTATCGCAGGAACCAACTAGCTGCACCCTGACAGTAAGGGTGGTGCCGACCTTCTCGGTTCCTGCAGCTGAGGGCCTTGCTTTCAAGCCGACCTCGGACACAAGAGTGCATGGGGCGCAACTTAGGGCTGATTATGCGAAAGTGCAAGTTGACTCGGTGAAGCCCGAATTTGATCATTGAGATAAGGGTGATCCCGAGGCCAAGCACTGCACCAAGCGGTCGTCTGATAGTACAAACTGCCCCTGCTCCTTCAGCCCCTCCAGCTCTCGGTCGTCATGAAATTGACGATGTCCAGTTACAGTACAACACGGACTTTGGGGGTGAGCCTATGGAGGCCGATAGCATGGCGATCACTAAACCCCCACCCATGAAGAAGAGCAGGAAGGCGCATTCTTCCCCCTAGAGAAGAGCTATCGAAAAACCTGCTGCAGGGGTGCGAGGAAAAGGAAAGCTGCACCTCTCACGTCTTGCTCCAACAAAGTTAGATCTGACCAAGGGGCCCGTCACACATAGGAAGCCCGTACCTCCATCGTCCTACCAACTAGGCATGCCATTGGTTGGAGACGACGTGCTAGCAACGATAGGCACCGCTTGCAAGGAGCTACACATGTACTACATGGAGAAATCTAACGTGAGGAGGAAGAATAGAGAAAATGATATAATAGGCGAACACGCCAGAGGGCCATTCCTTGGGCCATCAAATTTTATCGTGATAGACTTCAAGGATCTGTTCGACCTCTACAGGCTCCGCTCGGTGGACACAACCCTCCTCAAGTGCTACTCCTTGTAAGTACTCTTGCTCACGAAAATTATTCATCTCAATCCGTGTAACATGCTTATAAGAGTGTTTGGCTTGCGTGTAGGTATAGTTGAAAGTGGTGTCTTAAGAATGCATCGGAAGTTGCCTTCCTTGATCCTCAGGTAGTCAATGTCACAAATCTTCAAGGGGACCGTAGTGGAATGGTAAACTACTTGTTTGACACCTTCTGGGCCCGACAAGACAAGGAGTACATCATGTGCGCCTACAATCAATAGTAAGTGTGTTCCCTAAATACATTGCATTACACGTCTAGCTTTAGTATTAACTTTAACTAATTTAATGCCGTAGTGGACATTGGATCCTACTGGTAATAACGCCTAAGTGGAGTACATGCCACTACTTAAACTCCAAAATTGACAAGCAACTGTACGATTGGACCCCGATTCAACTCGCAATAGATGATGCGTGGGGCCAATATGTGCAAAAAGGAGGCCTTCGAAAGACAGGGCAGGACACTCTTATCCACAAGAAGGACTTCCCAGTCAAACAACAAATAGGCGACCAGTGCGGATTCCATGTCTGCCATAACATGCGCATTCTGTGCAAAGAAAAGGTGAAGACTTTGGCTGAATTGGAGGTTTGTGGTCTCATTCCTGACATGTTGTAACTAAATTGAAGTATATATTTATATATATATATATGTATGTAAAGATCGTTTGACTAATTTCGAATTATGTACATGTAGGATAAATTTTCAAAGGATCTGGGTAGCAGCTTTGAGGACATTCGTGAGGAGATTGCCGACTTCATCCTCCGCGAAATTATTCACCCTAAAGGAATGTTTAGGGTTCAGGTTTAGGTTTGCGGGGCAGTTTGTGCGGGTTTGCGGGGCGGAATAGTGTTACTCTACCGCCATGAGTGGCAATAGAGCGGCTAGGATCGCACAGAGGCCAAGGGCTAGTGTGTGGCATGTTGTGGAGATCGAAGGAAAGAGTGAGGCTCCGACCATTGTACGCAACAAGACATGAGGGTGCGAGGAGCAACACTTTGACCTTTGAATTAGATTATGCTGGGTTTCACAACCCTCGATTCGACGTCGGGGTCCTCAGACCACATGAGCATCCCCATGAAAGGTGTGAAATTCCCACGGCGGCTGTTTAGTGGCTAAAGGAAGGTAAAGGAATAACATTTTTTAACATCCTATTTGAATTGTCAAACACATGATATTATGTAATATTGATGTTTATTATATTTGTTATTTCTGTAAAATATATGTGAATGGCATATGTGAATGAGGATGCTGGGATGTATATATGTGAATGGCATATGTGAATGGGAATGTTGTGAATGGCATATGTGAATGGGGATGCTGGGATGTATATTATTTCTGTTTCTGTTATTTTGCAGCAGGTATGGCTAGCACAGGCCTGAGGCTAGCCAAAAAAACAGTATTTATTTTTTTTGTGGTCATACTCATCGGTGACGGGCTATAAGTTAAAGCCCGATTGAGTTATAGTCAACCGTGACGGGCTGTAACTTAAGGCCCGATTGAGAATACAGTAATCTGTGACGGGTTATAGTTGGGGCCCGATTGAGAACAGTAGCCATCTGTGATGGGCTTCTGTTTAGGCCCGTTTGAGAGAGACAGTCATCCGTGACGGGCACTAGTTGTAGCCCGATTGAGATAGGTCATTCGTGACGGGCTATAGTTTGACTGGTCGTTTGGGTCAAAGCTATCGGTGATGGGTATTAGTTGAGGCCTGATTGAGATAGCTTCATCCGTGACGGACTTATGCCCGTTTGAGATGAATCCTCACATCACTGACCTTTGCGCTATGTCGGGCGCCATACCCGACACAGATGTGGGTTACAGCCCGACACAGATGATGGTTACCGTTGTAGTGAGTGTCTATTGGATCCAACGACCCCAGCGTTTCCTTGCCGATGGATCTATCCAACCAAAGCGTTAAGGAAGTGAGCCACCACCACAACGCTCTATGATCCTCTACCTCTCTGCTGCACAGGTGCCCCCCTTCCCTTGCCACTCACTCGCCATCTCTGCTGCAACGTCATCTTCTTCCCTCTCTGTGACACCAGCACTCTTCCCTCTGCTGTCAGTTACAGGTCAGGTCGGGAAATGTTGCGAGGCAGAGGCCAGTGGCGATGTGGCATCCTCAAGTGTGTCGGTGGTCTGGTTGACGAAGACAAGGAGAAGCTCATGGATGCCCAAGGACAGGTACGAGCCGAGGGTGTGGCTATGGCAACATGCTCAGCCAGCTAAGTCCCAAGCGCACTATTCTCCTCCTACTACTGTCTGTCTAATCCATGCCTCGTATCTCTCTTGCACATCTGGGACCTGATCATGCCGGCAGTGGCATGATCCAGGAACATGATCAAAATCAATTCCAGTAAAGTTGAAGCTACTTCACAAAGAAGATTTGCTGGTATAAAAATATGCAACAGTGAATGAGAGGCATATGGAATTTGAGAGATGGGTTTCAGCATTTGAAGCAGCGGTTACCATTATCAGAAGATATTAGGTTGATTAGGATGACTTAATAAAAAATATTTTCTGAACTGGTTCTAGACGGATAGCTGGTTTTATGAAGTCTTTGGTTATAGTTTTGACACAACATATCAAAAACCAATGGCCATCCATTTGGTTAATAGACATGTTTGGAAAATAATACAAAGAGTACATTGCCTGGCCAATATGCAGAAATAGCCAAAGCAATCAAGTTAATCAAGCCAAAAAGTTACTACATAGAATTTGTGTCTGGCATATGAACCAAAATGCGTGCAAACACCTTCTTTGAGTTATGAAGGAGCACAAGAAATTAAATGCAGATTTAAGAATTATATTTTATGACAAAGAGGATGATGAATTTATAGCTGCATGGAATAGATCGTTGGAAAAGTATGACCTACAGAACAAACGCATGGCTTGAAAGGAAGGCATTAGTGTATGGGGCAAATACATGTTCTGTTGATATATCGTTCTGAGATATGAGATAGCTTCTTGGAACTTTGGCATGTCTTATTTTCGGACAAAAGATATGAAGGCGCCAACAATGACTTTAGCACGATATATACAAAGTACAACATATTTTGTAGCTCTGCTCCACCAACTCTACCATAGAGCAGCTCCATTGTGGAGTTTTTGGAGCAAGTGAACCTGTTTGGCAGACAGCCCAGCTCCAACTCTGGAAACATGAGGTTTGTCTGGGAAAGGTCTATTATGTCCCTGATCGATGTTTGTTGTATGATCTGTTGTTGTATGGAGAGCATGGATAATTGAATATTTTTTTAAACAATTCAAATACAGTGTAAATATTATAACCTCATTTAATTTATTGGAGAGAAGTAAAAAAACAAATATTTCATCCAAATAATTTCATACATTTGTCATTTAAATTTCAAGTGCTTGATGACGAAGTCCATATTTTGGATACAAATAATTGTCCATACATGACTAATGATAAATAAAATAACAAAGTGCATCATTCTAATAGAAATAGTTATCCATAGATAAGTAGAGAATAGTGACTAATACATAATTCTAGTTCCAAGCTAGAGAAAGAGCAGTGGCCAAGTCATCACGAAATTTGTCCATACTAGGAGCATTCGGTGCATCGGTAGAGACACTTGATCTAGCCACATATTTTAGGTACCTTTCCGGAATCTCTGGAACATAGTTTGGATCACGGTCACACCGAGCGAAGTCCAAGTCCTCACTGTCATGGGCACGAATGAAATTCTGAAGGACCATACAAGCCACGACAATCATTTTTTGCTTGAACATCGGATAGGACGCCATTTTGTATAGAATTTGCCATTTCATTTTTAGCACTTCAAATGCTCGCTCAATAACATTGCGGATGGATGAGTGAACACGATTGAACCTTTCTTTAGGAGTCTTTGGTTCCATTCCTCTATGCTACTCCGGCATATGATACCTCTCACCTTTATAAGGACAAAGGTATCCCAGACGATTAGGATATCCCGCATCGACAACATAATATTTGCCTATAATTATTAGAAAAACATATCAGATCACATCTGTAAGCATTTGATCAAACAATAAAGTGCATGGTAATATTTTTAATACCTTTTGGAGGGTGTGGAAAAAAGCTCTCGTCCACTCTAATTGCATTGTACAGGACACTAGTATCATGCATAGAGCCCGGCTGTCCCGTGGACACATAAGTGAACCTCATATCAAAGTCACAACATGCTAGAACATTTTGAGTAGGTATACCAGACTTTCCAATATATCTTACTTGATCGTTAGGTGGCAAAGAAACTCGGATATGAGTACCATCTAGAGCACCGATGCAACCTTTGAAATGTGGATATGCTCTTCGGTCATCTCTTATCCTCCTGTGAATTGTTTGGAAGTTGGGGTCCTTTGGTCTAATAAACTCTTTAGACATCTCCATGAAAGCATTCAGTACCTCATCAAATTTCCTATGAATAGTTTCACCTGAGTGCTTGAACCGGTTTTGTGTCTTTCTATTAGATTCATTTCCAGACAACACAAACAAGAACACTGCCAACGTCTCCTCAGTGCTGACATGTAGGGATGGTTTCAGACCATACCTTTCAACCAATAAGTCATGAAGGTCATAGAACATCTGTGTACTCATCCGAAGCTGCGAATGACACTCTCCTGGTGTGTTCAATGTCTCTAGTAACCAGCCCATACCACTAAGGATGGATGTCCTAGTTGGATTTTTGTTTAAATATAATTCAACATAAGCTGCAGCAAGTTTAGCACCACCCAATACAAGATTCCAGAAATCCATGCTCTCATTGTCAGAGTCGCTGCTAGTTTCATCATCACTCTGCACAGAGGTAAAACAAATGGCCATGCAGGATGCCAATTAGAGACAGAACAGCAACACAGAAAAAAAATGACACACATAATGGTTCAAATACATAGTCAAATATTGGTTCAAATAGGAATACATATATAGATCCACAGGTTCACTAATAGTGGTTCAAATACATAGTAAAATATTGGTTCAAATAGGAATACATAGATCACAAATAGTGGCATACAGATTGCCAAAAAAAACTAGCTTCCATATTTATCATTGTGCCTCTTTCTAAGCCAGTTGAGTTTAATTTCTTTAGTAGGCAAGGTCATAAACATTTCCCTCTGTTCCTTCTTCACAAACAGCTGGGTCGCAATGTCATACTCATCTGAATCATACGATGCACCACAGTCCTTCACATGCTCCATTATTTCACTGATGGTGATCCCTTGCTTCTTTGCTGTAAAGGAACTTGAAGCATCAGATATCTTGGAAATTGCTTCGACCATTAGAAGTGCTGTGCTTGACTTTGCCTTTGTCCTATCAACAGCTGCAACACGAGGTCTTTTATTTGAGACCGCACTTAGAGTGACTTCCTGAACCTCCTCATCCCCCTCGTCGTTGGCATCAAATGGGTTACCTTGGGTATTATTCTCTCCATTAACATATTCACTGTCTACATCAAAAGGTTGCTCTTGACTAGTAGGGATAATAGGATTGTCACTCAAAGGGTTCCAATGATCTGCTTCCTAATTTGTAATATTTCTAAACATTTCCCTAAGCAAATCCTCATTTTGGAGAGGCTTTTTCTTAAACATGCCACACCCTGGAATATCCTGATCATTTAAAACATAAACATCAGTACATGTATCAGTCCATCAGTACAAAATTATTGACAAGTTGATAGCACTCACTTTTTTTTGCTTTCTTCCACCACTGGGCCTCCATCTCAATTGTTTTGGTCGTATTGTTCCAACCAGTACCTGTTTGCCTCCTCTTCAACTTTAGCCAAATGACCCAATCAGCCTTTAATTTATCCCACTTGTTCTTAATTTGGATCTTTGATAATAAGATACCAGTCAATTGTAAAAACCTATTTGAGACCTCAGTATAACCTACAGAGTTCAGATGAGTATTTGGGCGATTGCCTCTAGTAACTTGTTCAGCCATCAACTCACATGCTAATGTCAAATTTGCATCGTTCCAGTCCATTTGATCACCCTGACCATGATATTGCAATAGTATGTTCAAGCATTCATGATAATCTATTGAATTTTGCAAGCACTGTCGCACATATACAATCTATTCAAGGCATCAACCAACTCATTTTGAAGTTTACAGCAAGGAGAAATACCTGTTCATCTTTCTTCCCTGGTAGTGGTCGTTTCCGTGAAGTAGACACCAGAGGGCGCTAGTTGGCTGTGGCTTGTGGCCTGGAATCCGTGGCCACCAAGTGTGGGGCGGGCGGCCTTGTTCGGCCAGCAGCTGGTCCTGCATGTCCACGACCCGTCCCGGCCTGGACGGAGGCCACCGGCGCCGCCGCCGGAGGAGGCCACGGCAGCCCCACCCTTGGCGCCAGTGAGCCTCCTCGACTCACGGACATGATGGCCTCAGCTTCAGGAAAACTTGGGGGATGGAGGACGAAGGGGATTTGGGAGTAAGAAAAGAGAGGATCGAGTATAGGATCATCGGATCTATCTTCTCCGGCCATCACCTCGCCGGATTGCTCGCCGTGGTGGCTGGATGAAGTGGCGGCGCGGCTAGGGTTTGGGAGTAGGAGTGCGTGCTGGAGGAGAAGGGCGACGGGCAGAAACGTCGGGTGGGGGGGTGAGGGCGACGGGTGGAGAGGAGAATAGAACGAAACGTTTTCTATGTAACCAGTGGCAATTGCGGGTAATTACCTACCAACTCCACGAGGACATACGGAATGCCTGTTTCTGGAGTACCCCTAAGGAGCTTCGAAAAAACATGGAGTTGGCCCTCAACTCCACCTTTTTTCTAGAGCAGAGTTTGTGGAGTTAGACCTGTTTGACATGAAAGTTTGGAAGCAAAGCTACAAAATGTGAAACGGAGCAGTTCCAAACAGACCCTTAATGTATTTAATCTGTAATGCAGAACTGTGTCAATAGTAATGCATTCAGAGAATTTATACTCATCAATATTTAATGTATTTATACGATCTGCAAGTCCTTGAATCTGTAGGCTAGTGTTTTTTTTCATTGTTGGATCAATCTGTTGGATGGATGATATGTAGTTGGATGGATGGCCTGTAATTTTGTTAATGTGAATTTTGTTGCTCTCATGTGAATGTGCATTTTGCTGAAAGTTGGATGAAAATCTGTAGCAGCGTTTGCATGCAAATGTACTTCTATTTCAGTGTATCTGAATTTGTTAATCGTTTGAGTAAATTTCGTAAAACTACATATAATTTGACCAAACTATCTCAAAACGACAGATTTTAAGATTTGTATTGTAAAACTATAGGTTTAGCCCCAATTTTTTCATGAAACTACAAACTTAAGACATCGTATCACAAAACTACAGATTTAGTGATGAAGTTATCAGAGTTTATATTCATAGCACTATCGAGGTTACAAAAGTTGTAGTTCTGTAATAAAACTGATTTTAAATCTATAGTTTTCTGATACGATGTCTTAAATATATAGTTTCGTGAAAAATAAGATGTCAAGTCTATAGTTTTGTGATACATATTCTTAATCCGTAATTTTCTAATATTTTGATCAAATTTCTTATAGTTTCGTAAAATTTACTCTAATTGTATTGTTGTGTGTATGGATAAAATCACATTAATTGGATTTTGTTTTAGCTGAAAACCACACTACTACACAAACCCACTTTGGTGCCAGTTAGGAACCGGCCTTTAATGCCAAATTAGTAATCAACACCTGTCAGGTACTGATGAAGCGTTTTATAGGTGCCGGTTCCATAACTGGAACCTATAACTACATGAAGGTGCTGGTTGCGCCCCATGGGCACAAGCTGAAGCGGGAAACACCCTATGGGCGCCAATTCTAGAGAATCCAGCACCTATAGGGTCATCTTTTATTTGTTGTTATGTAGTAGTGCTAGTTTGTTGTATGCACCAGCAATAATTCTTCTATCACTAGTGATTCCGGCACCAGCCGGTTTTGTTATGGCCATTTTGAATCGGAAGGGATCAAAGTTCATGTACCAGTGTTAGACTTTCCGAGCCAGTGAATAAAATTGGTTTTTTTATAAGAAAGCATTTTGAGGGAAAACACAGGTACTGGCCACATTATAGGTCATTGCTACAGCATGACACTACTAGAGAATGGACCTTTGCTCGGGTTCGCAAAAACCGGAATAGTCTCGATTCAAATAGGAACCGGGACTAAAAATCATCTTTAGTCCTGGTTAAAAAGTGTAACGGCTCGCGATGATCTTTAATCCTGGTTGATATAACCAACCAGGACTAAAGATCATCTTTAGTCCTGGTTCACACCTTCACCGACCGCGTCAGACGCATGTCAGGGGGCCGGGAATCTTTAGTCCCGGTTGGTGTCACCAACCGGGACTATAGATCCTCACTTTAGCCCCGGTTGGTAACACAAACCGGGTCTAAATGATTTAGATCTTTAGTCCCGGTTGGTGTTATTAACCGGGACTAAAGTGACCGGTGTTATTAACCGGGACTAAAGTGACCGACCTTTTTATACATCTTCCTCCTCCTCCAGCCCGAGCCATTGCTGCCAAGAGGAGGAGGAGGAAGGGAGGTGCTGCCAAAATTTTTAATAAAATTGTTTTGGTGATAATATACAAATCGGAGAGATCGAAAAGGTTTGCAAATCCATTCTCTAATAATGTATGCTTAGCATATTATATTTATAGCTTTTTTTTCTATAAAATATTATCTCCAATAAGGTTTATGCAAAATGATGAGAGAGAAAATATGTGAAGGCAAAATTAGGTTGATTTTGAAATTTGAAAATTTGGATACATATGTTATAAAAGAGATGACCAAGGGAAAATATAGAAAACTAAGATAAAAGAATTGAAAACTAAGTTAGTTTAATAAAATAGTTAGAAAAAAGTGTAAATTGTTAAAGATATGTTTTCAACTTTACAAACCATAAAAAAGAATAATATGTGGGACTATTGTAAAATTATTGTATGATTATTAAAAAAAAGTAGAAAACAAAGGTAATTGGAAAATATGTAATATAGCTAGAAATACTGTTCGTACAATAAGAAAATATGTTTAGCACTTTAATAAAAATTTTAAAATAATTGTAAACTTCTCTTCTTTCTCGTCGCCATCTTTGTAGCTCTTTTCTAGATATTAGTTTCAGTTTGAATCATGATGTTTTAAATTATTATATAACTATTTAATTAGTTTCAATTGTGTGGATTTCGTTAGTAACATTGGACTATTTGATGTATAGATGGATCAGCAATGGATGTACACCGCGGACCGACGGTTGAAAGAATTTATTAAAGGCGTGCATTATTTTTTGAATGTGGCCAATGCTAACAAGTACAAGGGTTTCATGTGTTGTCCATGCAAAAAGTACAGTAACCAGAAGGAGTATTCATCATCAAGAACTATTCATGCGTACTTGTTTGAGTCTGGATTTGTGCCTGGATATAATTGTTGGACCTCGCAGGGAGAGCTAGGGGTTACAATGGAAGAAGATGAAGTACAAGATGAGAATATTCCGGACTGGGCTCATCAATACGATGGATTTGAAGAAAATCCGGGAGGCGAGGCGGATGGAGCTATTCAAGATAACGACGCTGTAGATGATCTTGGTCGAATGTTGCAGGACGTAAAGGATGGCTGCGAAAGTGAGAAGGAGGTCCAAAAATTGGACCGTATGTTAGCGAACCACAAAACTTCGTTGTACCCAGGTTGCGAACAAGGGCACAAAAAGTTGGGTACGACGCTATAATTCTTGCAATGTAAGGCCAAAAATGGTGTGAGTGACAAGGCCTTTGGCGAGTTATTGAAACTCGTCAAGAACATTCTTCCGGAGGGAAACAAATTGCCCGAAACAACGTACGAAGCTAAGAAGGTGGTATGCCCTCTAGGACTAGAAGTACATAAGATATACACATGTCTGAACGATTGTATCCTCTATCGCGGTGAGGGGTACGAGAACCTAGAAGTATGTCCAGTTTGTAAAGCACTATGATACAAGATTAGACAAGATGATCCAGGTGATGTGGACGGACAACCTTCGAAGAAGAGAGTTCCTGCTAAGGTGGTATGGTATTTCCCTATAATATCATGGCTCAGGCGTTTGTTCAGGAACAAAGAGCATGCTAGCATGATGTGCTGGCACGCAGAAGAATGTCAACAAGACGGGATGCTGAGACACCCCGCCGACGGGTCGCAGTGGCGAAACATCGACAGAACATTTCTAGACTTTGGAGAGGATGCCCGAAACGTAAGGTTCGGTTTAAGTACAGATGACATGAATCCATTTGGAGAGATGAGCAACGGCCATAGCACTTGGCCTGTTATCATGTGTACCTACAACCTCCCCCCTTGGCTATGCATGAAGAGAAAGTACATCATGATGCCAATTATCATTCAAGGCCCAAAGCAACCTGGTAACGACATTGATGTGTACCTAAGATCATTAGTTGAGGATCTGCTTCTGCTGTGGAACAAAGAAGGTGTCCCTGTGTGGGATGAGGACAAATAGGAGCAATTTAACCTACGAGCGTTGCTGTTCATGACCATTAACGATTGGCCTATACTTAGCAACTTATCCAGATAGTCAAACAAGGGGTATAAGGCTTGCACCCATTATATGGATGAAACTGAAAGTACATATCTGAAACACTGCAGGAAGGTTGTGTACATGGGCCATCGTCGATTCCTTGTTGCAACCCATCAATCCATCCTGTATGAAAGAAAGGCAAGCATTTCGAACAGAAGGCAGATGTCACGCCCGGAAATTTTCCCAAATTTTCAGACCATTTTGTGTATTAAGTCCCTGTCCAGGCATCAACCAGGGTACACAAAACGACAAATCAATAAATAGACCCAAACATAAATAAAGCAATAAATACTTACAACTAGTCCTCGCACCAAAAAGAAAACAGCAATGGAAAGAGACGATCCTAGCGGGGCTTCAGCTCCACTCCACAGGCAAACTCAACTGGGGTCTGAGCCTTGGTCCTCTAACTTCATTTTCAACTCAGAAGTACTAAACTTCTGAAAAGGGGAAAAAATAGCAAGATTGAGTACAACCACCGTACTCAACAAGCCACACCAATGATGCAGACGTGCACAGGGGAGACAAAGGGAGGCTTGTGGCTCTTTGCAGAAAAGCAGTTGCAAATCTTTATCTTTTAAAACAATAAACAGTTGTTTATTTATGACAGGATTAAATCTCCACTGAACAACGCTACAACCACGTTGAACAGGCCCAACCATTCCACCTGAACTACACCAGTTTATTAAGTCAAATTAATTAAGCAGGTGGGACTAATCATGGTGAATCTGGTTGATCGCCCATAACCGCGGGCACAGCTATTCGAATAGTTTTACTCTGATCAGAGGTGCGCAACTGTACCCACAAGACACGATTCCACACAT
The DNA here is from genome assembly GCA_008326285.1 of Oryza officinalis. Lineage (NCBI taxonomy): Eukaryota > Viridiplantae > Streptophyta > Magnoliopsida > Poales > Poaceae > Oryza > Oryza officinalis. The sequence goes on from BDMV01000009.1 coordinate 9,607,958, forward strand.
GTTACCATGCCCCGAAGTATCACCACGATACTGCAAAAGGGGAAATCGTGACAAGACCTTTCGCATAACTCCTAACCAAGCGCACCACACCGCAGGTTTCGCCCCCGCTCCCTTACCAGCAGCGGGCAGCCCCCCCTCGTGCCACGGTGAATCCGGCAGCTGATCAATCGGTATATCCCCGGCTGACCCAACTCCATCATGCCCACCCTTGCCGGGGAGCGTCGGCTAGGAAAGAGCTATGCTACGAGTCCAGCAGTTGCCCATTCTTGCTTGTGGTAAGCACTGTTATTCTTTCAGGGTTTCCCATGAACCGGTCCTTAATTGCCATGGGTGCGACCAGCAAAACCATGCACTCACAGCCCACCATTAGGTCATATTTTAGTTGGATAATTACGACCAATAAAACATGGTCGGGTGTCTCGAGCGAACCGCTCGTTAGAAGCTAACTGTAACAGTGTAATTATTCCATTAAATGATCTAGTGGTAATTAAGCATGGCTAAGCATATATAATTCTAGCAAGGTCAACAAAGTGACATAAGCTAGTCAAATTATCACCCATAGTTAACAAAGGACGGTTCAACAAGTAAACATGGCACAAGCGAACAGATAGGAAAACCCTATTCCCATGTAATTAGCAAAACATGCACTTTATTTGCAAACGGAAAACATTTCACAAAATAGGTATAACATGCTCAAGGGGGAATGTGTGACTTGCCTTGCTTCTTCAAACAATCTTCGGACTTCTTTCCTCGCGAGCGCGAACTTTCGAAACGGCAGAATCTACACGCTGGCACGCAAAACAAGGAAAAACTCTAATAAAAACCAAATAAACAATACATAAAAAGTAAACAAACATGTAGAGCTCAATTTTAGATGCATTTTGCAAGTTGAATGGCTCAATTTGGAGTTCGTATGAATTAGATATGAATTTTAGAAGCTTCGAGCCATTTAAATGAATTTCTGGAAATTAAATCGATTTATTGCGCAATTATTAAATAATTTTACAAAGGAAAGGACTACGCTAACATCATCAAAGGGAATCGGCACCGGAACGGCGGGTCCCACGTGTCAACGGGTCAAGGGGCGGCTGATCCACGGCAGACCAAGTCCACGCACGCACGGGTGCGGACGCACCACGTGGCACTGACGTGGCAGCCACGGCAGACGGAAGGGAGAAGGTAGCGCTGACGTGGACGCCAACGTGGTGAAGCCGCAGGCGGCCACATGGTCTAGGTGTGGACCGGACCAAACAAAGGGGGCCCACGTGTCGGCGACAGAAAAGTCGGCGAACTAGGGAGGAAAAGGAGGTAAAATCGACTTGTTACTGGAAAAAAAAGGACCAAAGGGCTGAGGGATAAAGGATAATAGGCCGACGGCCCAATAGAGGAGAAAGGGCAAGGAGGGACGTGAAATGGACTTGTTGTGAGAGAGAGAGCCGATCGGGCCGATGGCCCAAGAAAGAGGGAGTGAGGGAAGGAAGAAGAGAGACGTTAAATGGACTTCGGGAGAGAGGACTAACAGGCTGATGGCCCAAAAGGAAAGGGGCGATGAGGGACCAAGATTGGACTTTTGCGAGGGAGATGAGCCAATCGGCCCAACGGCCGCTGAGCTGGAGGGAGTGGTGGGCCGGCCCGGGGCGGCCTCTACGGCCGGGCGGGCGGCTAGGGTTCGGCCAAACCCTAGGCCGACCCGGCCATGGCACGGCGGCGGCGGCCGGACCGAGCGACGGTGGGACGACAGTGTGGCCACCGGCGGGGACGGCCGGCGAGCGGCGGCGGCGGTGGCACTGTGGCGGCGGCGTGCGGCGGCGGCGCATGGGCTGGGCGGTGGACCGAGGAGGAGATAGGAAAAGGGAGAGAGAGAGGGGAGCTCACCGGGCGGCAACGGCGACGGAGGCCGGCCGGAGGCACGGCCGGGAAGCAGCGGCGCGGCCGCAGCCGGATGCGGCGGCGGCGCACGCGGGCGGCGGCGCGAGGCGGCAATCTACCGGCGGCGGGGCGGATGGTGCACACGGCGGCGCCGAGAGAGAGGAGAGAGAGAGGAGGCGGCGGAGCTCACCGGCGAGGAAGGAGGCGACGACGGCGGCGGTGCTAGGGCTCGGGATGGGAGGTCGTGGGGAGGGGAAAATATAAAGGGGGGCCCCGAGCTAGGGCTTGGCCGGCGCAGGTGGAGATCCCGTAGGGAAATGCGGCGAAGCGGGCGCGGCGGCCAGCCGAGCAGAGACAACGGGTGGGTGCGGGCCCCACCTGTCGGTGGCCCGGGGCGGTGGGAGGCGGCGCAGGCCTCGAAAGGCCTTAGGCCGGCCCGAGAGGGAGAGGAGGGGACGTGGTCCGTAGGCCGCGCGGGAGGGAGAGGGGAGGAGGCCGCGTGGGCTGCGGGAGAGAGAGAGGGTTTTGGGCCGAAAATGGCCCAAAACAAAGGGGACACTTTTAAATTTGTTTTTCAATTAATTTAATTTGTTAAATGAACTTTGTGACTTTAAAATTATTTCTTTAGCTCCAAAAAGTCACGAAAAATTTTGGAGAGTACTTTAGGGCACGGGGAGTATTACAAAAATATTTTCGGCCATAATTTTTAAAGGAAATTTTAATTTCCCTCACAATTTCACTTGATTAAATTGCTTTAAATTTTTATTAAATTTTTGAAAAATGTATTATTAGGCAATTTTTAATCCCGATCGAAAATCGGGGTGTGACAGCAGACCATCATACTAAGCCTAAACATCGCAACGGAAAAGTCGTGTTTGCTATGGTGAAAGATCTGAAAGTAGTATATGGAATGAGACCTAGAAGCCAACCTATAGAGAGCAAAGATGGTCACGCAGCGATGTGGAAGAAGAAGTCTATTTTTTGGGAGTTACCCTATTGGGAAGTCTTAGACGTCCGGCACGCAATCGATGTGATGCACCTCAGTAAGAACCCTTGCGTCAACCTGTTGGGCTTCCTAGGTGTATATGGGAAGTCGAAAGATACACTTGAAGCACGTAATGATCTCAAGCATGTGCAACAACGCGAGGACTTCACCCGGAACCAAAGGATAAAGGAAACCATTACTTGAGTCCTGCAAGCTACACCCTGAGCAAGGAAGAGAAGGAAAGTATGTTTGAATGCATGGAGAGCATGAAGATACCGTCTGGATACTCCTCGAATATAAAGAGAATAATAAGCATGAAGGAGAAGAAGTTCACAAACCTAAAGTCTCATGACTGTCACGTGTTGATGACACAACTGCTTCCTGTTATAATTCGTGGTATCCTTCTTGATAATGTTCGGGGAACAATAACAAAGCTATGTGCTTTCATGAATACAATTTCGCAAAAGATCATCGATCCAGACAGTTTAACAACCCTTCAAGATGACGTGGTCCAATGTCTTGTTAGCTTTGAGATGATCTTTTCCCCGTCATTCTTCAACATAATGACTGTTGAAACTTGGTTTCGGCAATAAGAAATTGGGGGTAGCAGTAAAGTGTCAAGCACGATGGGTTAGTATGCAAAAGGATTTAGATAGGTTCAGGCCTTCTATAAAGAAGTAATACCCTACTCCTGTTTCGGAGATTCGATCCACCGAGTGGTTTATTGATCTCGTGATCTCTTTCAATCTGTGTTCTCGTGAGTTTTCTCGATATCCGCCTCTCTGTTTCTCTATCCCTCAAGGGACGTCCTACCCTCCTTATATAGGTTTAGAGGGTAGGCTCACAAGTCGGAGACCTAACTATACTCGGTATCGGACTCCATAATATTCCTGACTTAGAACTATAAGCCGTTCCTTATTACACAAGGTAACGTAATACTCAAGTCCTAAGCCGATTATATATTCATGAGTCATAACCTATCCCCTATTACTAGTCAGATAAGCTAGCCATGAGAGTATCTGGTACCCATAATCTCTACAGTAGCCCATGAGACCTTCACAGTCGACGAGATAATTTTGCCTCGAACTAGAATAACACATAGCCAAGTGCGTCCTTAGCCGAGTGCTCCCATTGCCGAGTGCTTCCATCATCTCTGCCTGAGTCTCCTGAGTGCTTTATCATCCAATAAGAAGGCTATGAAGGGCTGAAAACATCTCAAGAATTATCAAAAAGACATACTTAGGTGCATCGACTCATGCACCTAATTAGGTGTAGCCTCCGACTATGTGTTTAGTTAAAACAAACTAAGCATATAGTCAAGAACTATAATAATCATACTCATCTGAGTGATATAAATAAATGCTTAGCCTAAGCCAAAAGCAATCATAAAACATCATATGACACATAACCTTATAATCATGGCATAGTGTATAATGAATCCGAGTACTGGCAAGCTCATGCTTATCCGAGTCGTTATGCCCGAGTCCTCTCGGAGCATACAACTCAGCCAACCTTAGGAATAGAAAATCCGAGTTAATAAACTCATAATAAATTTTTCAGTCATCTGAAAAATATGACCAAAATATTAAAAAGCCTAAGTCATAATATTGGTCTTAACCAAAAAAGCACACCAAGGTGGCAAAATAGCATTGATATAAAAATCAATTGCTTTGTAAAAAATAAAACAGCTCCTGCAACCTATAGAAAAGTTACTAGGACAGTTATAAAAAACATTACTATTTGTCACCTTCCAAGTTACATCGTACCAACCCTCAAAAAGTTGTGTAACTGCTGTATGAAAGGATTTTGAAGGCATTGGGCAATGAGACATGCGCATATTGCCAAGGCAAATCTGCTTAAGTCCCTAGAGACACGTGTCAAGCCACATCTGTAGCATGGGTCGTAAGCTCCTCATGGGTCTCGGCCCAAACACGAGAAAGCCTACCGATACCCTAAAATCTCTGAAGCGCCGTCGTCTTCCCCACCGCTTCATCTTCCGAAAATTTCCCCTTTCGCGCTCCTATTCACAAGCCCTTCGCAGAAACCTAGAACTCGTGCGCATCCAAATCCATCCATCCAGAAGCTCAAGCTCCATCAAGATTCATCGCGCACAACCAGCTCCCAGCATTTCCTCCAAGAATCTCCACTCCCAGCTCCAGATTCACGTCCCCCAATACGCATCCAAGGCAGAAGAGAGAGAAATCCCCTTCGACCAATGGGCAACCTTAGACGTGAAGGAATCAACACTGCAGGAAATGGTGAAGGACGGAGTTCTTTCGGCCAAGGAAATCATCGGCTGGCGCCCGGCATTCGGTGAAGAGTTCCCAACCCCAAACACCGGTGAGATCGTAGTCTTCACCCACTTCTTTTACTGCGGATTTGGTATTCCCACTTCCGAATTCTTCCGTGGCATCCTCGAGTACTATGGTCTCCAACTTTATCATCTGAACCCAAACTCCATTCTACACATCGCTATTTACATCCACGTGTGCGAAGCTTTCTTGGGCATCTTTCCGCACTTCAATCTCTTCCGCCGTATGTTCTCTCTCAAGGCACACCCAACCAAAGACAACCCCTGTGTTGTTGGTGGTGCCGGCTTTCAGCTCCACGGTACTCTCCACAAAGATTACTTCCCTCTTCCTCTGAAATCCTCCAATAAGGGCTGGCATGCAAATTGGTTTTATATCTCAAACCCAGCCCCTAGCTTGCTCGACTTCATCGGCCTCCTACCCATCCAACGGGCCAACTGGAACACCATGCCAGAAGGGCAAGACTGGATAGAAGCAAACAACCTCCTGGCTAAAATCCTTGAGCTGAAGAATAAAGGCCTCCAAGGAGAACAAATCACCCGGCACTTCATTAAGTGCCGACTGGCTCCCATCAAAGAAAGTTCTAAGCCAGCGTTTGAATACGAAGGCCAGAGTGACCCCAACCGGGGGGACCGCAAATCCTTGAACTTCCAGGTTCTGTGTGCTCGTATGTACAAGATTTTCTCCTCTGGAATTGCAGTGGAATACAACAATAAGCTGCCGGTTGCTCCCTTCAGTATTCTTCGACCACCTCCTTCGGTAAGTAGATTCGACATCACGAACTATTCCTCAATTTGTCCATATCCTTCAACGTATCTTAAGAATACTGCTTGCAGGCGAATGCTTTGATCATTTCTCGGCCATACAAAGTCTTCCATGAAGATACAACTACCCAGCCAACTACCAAGAAGCTAGCGGGCGGCCGAAAAATCAAACCACAAACAAAAAGCAAAAGAGCTGCTGTTGATGAAGAGACCAGCAAACGTGCTAGCAAAAGAAGGCTGGTCGTGGATGACTCGGACGAAGAAAGGGAAGAAATTCAGACTCTGAAGGCCAACATAAGTTCTCCCAGGCCATCCACCAGATATGCCCCAAAAATTAGAAAATCGAACAGGTATCTCTTGCTCAATCGAATTTATTTTCTCATCGAAAATCTGCTTGTCTCCATCTTAATCATCTTCATCTTCTTTTGCATGAAACCTCATGATATAGATCCTACCGGGCAGACAGAAAAAATAAGCCCACCTGCAACACCAGAAAAATCAAAGTTTGCAGAACAAGGGTCTCGGGACCCTCTCCCGAGTGAGGACATCCCTGAGCAAGAGCCCCCGACTGCCAGCCAGGACACCTCGACTGGAAACCAGTCGGTCAAGGACAAACAAGGTCCATGCAGTCAAGAAACACCGGTTGAAGACCTAGCTCCAAGGACAGGTAACTTTTGATAATGCCAAAACTCTTGTCTTGAACATACCTTCTTACCCTTATCCTCATACATCACCCTTAGAGCAAACAACCGAAGAGGAGGAAATTACCTGACTGAAGTCCTCAGAAGACTCAGTTCCTCCAATAAAAATTGAGTGGCGAGATGCTGAAGGCAAAAGGTAGGGCATCATCTTGAATAAGCAAAAAGAAGCCGAAGAACGTGATATGCTCGTCGCCAGCCTTACTGAAGCAACTCGGCTCATGAATGTATGTGTAAATCCTTCTTATCTCAACCACATAGTCTTGTGTAGTCGACTGACTCAATCTTCGTAATGCAGAGGATACATCGCCGCTCAATTGCCAAGTCAGACACTCTAGAGAAGCTGGTGCCTCACGTCAACTCTCTGGAGAACATTCAGCAGGATCTCAAAAAAGCCAGAGAAGAAGCTGTAGCTAGAGAGTTCGTCTTAAGGAAGAAATTAATAAGCTTCGGGATATGAACCTGGAACTCCGCGGTTTAATCAGAGGTAAGAAAAAACCAACTTGTCTTGTTCTTGTATAATTTGTTTGACACTGATAATTCCAAATCTTCATGCTATAGCCAATATCTGTGAAATTGATTCCCTCAAGGCTCAATTAAAGTAGGCAGAAACTGACAATGCCAAACTCAAGTTTGACAAAAATAAAGCCTTGGAAGAAATTGAAGGTAAACCTTGAGACTCATATTCCTTGATCTATCTGATCTTGGTTACTTGTGTATTCTGAATCATATCAAACTTGTAGCTAACAAGATTAAATCCCATGCTCAATTTGAAGTCTTTGCCGAAAAAGTCCGAAGAGCCGAAAGAGTCAGATACGACATCGCCAATGCTGCTACGCCAATATTATCAGCACTTTATGAAAACGGCCTCGGGACAAGCTCTTTGGATGCTGTTGAAGTCTTTGATAAACTTAGGACAGCGCTAAAGAAGTACATAGAGAACATCATTGATGCTGCTGTCATGAGTGCGAGCCAAACCCTAGCAATGACGAAGTCGCTCTATCCCCGAATGGACATAAACTCAATAGGTGACGGCTTCGCAAACGGCACTTCAGATGAACAAGCCTTGGAGCTAATCAATGAAGCACAAGAATCGGCGAAGAAAATTGCTTCTGATGTAGTTGAAAACTTCCAGGGATAGCTTCTCGGATGTAACATAACTTGTAAATTCTCAGTTTATTTATGTCTGTGCCCTAATTTGAGTCTTCGCATTTAATTTCTTAAAAATTTTCGTCTGACTGTCACCAAGCCTAGAATTGATTAAGCCATCAAAAAATTTTCAGTCCTTATTTGCTGAACTCAAACCAGAACACTAAACAATGATAAACCAAGTGTAAACAAGTCATCATTGATAAAGAAACATCGTACTTTATTGATATGTATAGCCCCCGACTGACAACTTAAGAAGACAACTTACTTGAAGTCGGCAGTTGAGAAAAGCATGATACAATAAGTCTAAGTATAATATCGACGAAGGTGCTCAATATTCCAGGAATTCTCCACCATGGTCCCATCTTCACGTTTCAGACGATATGCTCCTGGCCGAGTGACCTCAGCAATTATGTAAGGGTCTTCCCATAATGGAGATAACTTATGTCTATCCTTCGTAGTCTGAATCTTTCGTAGAACCATATCACCAACAATAAAAGCTCGTGACCGAACGTTTCGGTTATGATAACATCGAAGTCCTTGAAGATACTTTGCCGACTAAACCAATGCAACCTCCCGAGCCTCTTCCAATCGGGTCAAAACATCAACTCTGTCTTGGTCGTAGTGTTCAACGTTAAAATTGCGAACTCGAAGAGATTCAAACTTCATCTCACTCGGCAACATTGCTTCAGCCCCATAAACCAAGAAGAAAGGTGATTGGTCGGTAGCCCGACTGGGTGTAGTTCGTAACGACCATAGTACCGAAGGCAACTCTTGAACACATCTTCCGGTGTAAGGACGTAGCCTATGAAACACTCGGGCCTTGATGCCTTGAAGAACCATACCATTGGCGCGTTCAACCTGTCCATTGCTTCTGGGGTGTGCCACCGACGCGTAGCAAATCTTGATCCCAAAATCTTCACAGAATTCCCTGAAAACGCCTCCAGTGAACTGAGTCCCGTTGTCGGTGGACGATGTTTAAAATAAAATCTCGCGCCTTATCCGCAGTTATTGTAGCAACCGGCTTAGCTTCAATCCACTTGGAGAACTTATCAATTGCGACGAATAGATGCGTAAATCCTCCTGGAGCCTTTTTGAAAGGACCAACCATATCCAAGCCCCATACCGCAAAAGGCTATGACAATGGGATTGTTTGCAACTCTTGGGCTGGAACATGACTTTGCCGAGAGAAGAATTGACAACCTTCACACGTGCGGAGCATCCTGTCGGCGTCGGAGACCGTCGTGAGCCAGAAAAAACCTTGCCTCTAAGCCTTGCCCACCAAAGATCATGCCGCAACGTGACTATCGCAGATTCCCAAATGAATGTCCTGTAGCAATTGTCGTCCCTCCTCAGGCATGACGCATCTCATCAAAACTCCAGATGGGCTTTCTTTGTACACCTCCGAATCAACCATGACATAACTCTGACTGCGACGTCGAACTCGCTCCGTATCGTCCCGGTCTTCCGGTAACTCCTGCTGAGTCAAAAACTTGACAAACAGTGTCCTCCAGTCGGCGTCGAGCATGGCGATCTGGTTTGTAACTCCTTCATCGGTAACTGATTTTCTAGCAACTGTTGGTTCATAGAGATGCTCCACAAAAACGTCAGTCAGGGCTGCTTCTCGCATGGACCCAAACTGCGCCAACTCATCAGCCGCCTCATTGTTGTGCCTCAAGACATGAGATAATTCTAGGCCGTCAAACTTGTCTTCCAGCTTGCAAACTTCTTGTCGGTAGGCTGCTATGTTATCATCTAAGCAGGACCAATCCTTCATTACTAGATTTACCTCCAACTGGGAATCTCCACGTACAACCATCCGTCGAATGCCGAGTGACACAGCAAGTCATAGGCCATGAAGTAAAGCTTCGTATTCAGCGACATTGTGTGAGGCAGGAAAGTGTATATGAAGAACATACCGTAGCTTCTCCCCAGTCGAGGAAATCAAGACGACTCCTGCCCCCAAGCCGGTGACTCATTTAGACCCATCAAAATGCATAGTCCAGTATTGCAGCTCCTCCCTAGGTACATCTTCTTGATGCTCGGTCCATGTCACACCCCGATTTTCGCTCGGGATTAAAAATTGCCTAATAATACATTTTTCAGAAATTTAATAAAAAATTAAAGCAATTTAATCAAGTGAAATTGTGAAGGAAATTAAATTTTCTTTTAAAAATTATGGCCGAAAATATTTTTGTAATATTCCCCGTGCTCTAAAGTATTCTCCAAAATTTTTCGTGAATTTTTGGAGCTAAGGTAATAATTTTAAAATGACAAAGTTCATTTAACCGATTAAATTAATGGAAAAATGAATTAAAAATGTCCTCTTTGTTTTGGGCTGTTTTCGGCCCAAAATTCTTTCTCCCACGGCCCACTCCTTCCTTTCTCCCTCCTTTCTCTCCCTCCAGCCCAGCTTGGCCTATTAGCCGCGCCCGCACCGAAGTCTAGGTGGCCTCCCTCCTTCAACCTCCGCCGGGTCAACCGCCACCATCCTCGGCCGCCATGGCCGCCTACCCCGCCGCCTCCCTCGCGGCCTTCCCGCCTCCTCCATGCGTGGACCGGCTCCCGTCCCCGCCCGCGCCTCACTCCCCCACTTCCCCGTGGAATTCGGCGCCCACACGCCCTACTCCGCCGCCGCCATTTCCGCCGGTCTTTCCCCCCACTCCGCCGGCGATTCCGAGCGCCCCCGGCCACCCCGCGCTCTCCCTCCTCTATAAAAAGCACCCCCGTGCTCCCCTCCACCGTTTCCCCTCCTTGCCCGAGCTTGCCTACCTCTCCCACGCTCTCCGCGCGCTCCGCCCGTGCGCCGCCGCCCGCCACCGCACTCCGGCAGCCGCTTCCCGCCGCCCTAGCCGTCACCGTAAAATCCGTCGCCCCCTTCGCTTCGCCGTGCTGTCGCGCCCCGGCCGCCACCTCCCGCTGGCGTCCGGCGCCGGACGGCCATCCGCACCGCCGTCCCGAAGTGACGCCGCCGCCACCCTTCTTCCGCCTCGGCCGCGCCCTCGGTGAGCACCCCGTTCCCCCTCTCTTCCCCTCCTCCTTCCGCCGCATCCCGTGCAGCGCGCCGCCGCTCCCGCGTCGCCGGCTGCCGCCGGTGGCTGCCCTCCGCCGCACCGCCTCGGCCACGTCCTTGGCCGATGGGCCGAACCGAGCCGCCCGGTCGGACCGGCCTAGAGGCCGGCCCCCTTTCCTCCGGCCGGCCTATTCCCCCTCTCGCCTATTTATCCTTTTTCCGTGAAGTCTAGTTCGCATCCCTTTTTCTCTCTCCTCCTTCTCCGTTGGGCCGTCGGCCCAATTGGCGCCACCTTCGTGAGGAGTCCAATTCTGCTCCCTCCTTTCCCTTTTGGGCCATCAGCCCATTAGCCCTATTCTTCATCAAAGTCTAAATTGGCTTTCTCAGCCCATTTTCCGGTGAAGCCCATTGTCTCTCATCGGCCCTTATGACTTTTTCCCGAGGAAGTTTATTTTAGCTCCCTCGGCCCATTTTCCCTTCTCCTCACAAAAGCCCATTTTGCCCCTTCCTGGCCCCTCCATTTCTCTAGGGCCGCCGGCCCATTTCTTTTAACCTTTTCGACAAGTCTAGTTTACATTCCTCTCAGCCCAATTTTACCTCCTTTTCCTCTCCGGTTCACCGACCCTTGTGTCGCAGACCTCGTGGGCCCCCTTTGTTTAATCCGGTCCACACCCAGACCACGTGGCTGCCCGCGGCTTCGCCACGTTGGCGTCCACGTCGGTGCTACCTCCTCCCTTCCGTCCGCCGTGGCTGCCACGTCAGCGCCACGTGGAGCATCCGCACCCGTGCGTGCGTGGACTTGGTCCACCGTGGATCAGCTGCCCCTTGACCCGTTGACACGTGGGACCCACCGTTCCGGCGCCGATTCCCTTTGATGATGTCAGCGTAGTCCTTTCCTTTGTAAAATTAATTAATAATTGCACAATAAATCGATTTAATTTCCAGAAATTCATTTAAATGGCTCAAAACTTCTAAAATTCATATCTAATTCATACGAACTCCAAATTGAGCCATTTAACTTGCAAAATTCATCTAAAATAGAGCTCTACATGTTTGTTCACTTTTTATGTACTGTTTACTTGGTTTTTATTAGAGTTCCTCGTTTTGCATGCCAGCGTGTAGATTCCACCGTTTCGGAAGTTTGCACTCGCGAGGAAAAGAGTTTGGAAGATTGTTTGAAGACGCAAGGCAAGTCACACATTCCCCATTGAGCATGTTGTACCTATTTTGTGAAATGTTTTACATTTACAAATAAAGTGCATCTTTTGCTAATTACATGGGAATAGGGTTTACCTATCCGTCCGCTTGTACCATGTTTACTTGTTAAACCGTCCTTTGTTAACTGTGGGTGATAATTTGACTAGCGTACGTCACTTATGTGTGACTTTGCTAGAATTATATAAGCTTAGCCATGCTTAATTACCACTAGCTCATTTAATGGGATAATTACACTGTTTACAATTAGCTTCTAATGAGCAGTTTCCTCGAGACACCGGACCACGTTTTGTTGGTCGTAATTATCCAACTAAAATATGACCTAATGGTGGGCTGTGGGTGCATGGTTTCGCTAGTTGCACCCATGGCAATTAAGGACCGGTTCATGAGAAACCCTGGAAGAATAACAATGCTTACCACAAGCAAGAATGGGCAAGTGCTGGACTTGTAGTGTAGCTTTCCTCTAGTTGACGTACACTGGCTAGGGTCAGCGTGATGGAGTTTGGATGGGCCCTGCGACGGTCTATGCGGCTGCCGGATTCACCAAGGCACGAGGAGGGGCTGCCCACTGCCTTTTGAGGGGTGGGGGCGAAACCTGAGTTGGTACGATTAGTTAGAGGGGGTTATGCGAAAGGTCTTGTCATGATTTCCCCCTTTGCAGTATCGTGGCGATACTTTGGGCCATGGTAACATGTGTGGAATCGTGTCTTGTGGGTACAGTTGCGCATCTCTGATCAGAGTAAAACTATTCAAATAGCCATGCCCGCGATTATGGGCAATCAACCAGATTCACCGTGATTAGTCCCACATGTTTAATTAATTTGACTTAATGAACTGGTGTAGTTCAGGTGGACTGGTTGGGCCTGTTCAACGTGGTTGTAGCGTTGTTCAGTGGAGATTTAATCCTGTAATAATTAAACAACTGTTTACTGTTTTAAAATATAATGATTTGCAACCGCTTTTCTGCAAATAGCCACAAGCTTTCCTCTGTCTCCCCTTTGCACGTTTGCATCTTTGGTGTGGCTTGTTGAGTACGGTGGTTGTACTCAATCTTGCTATTTTTCCCCCTTTTCAGAAGTCTAGTACTTCTGAGTTGAAGATGAAGTTAGAGGACCAAGGCTCAGAACCCAGTTGAGTTTGCCTGTGGAGTGGAGCTGAAGCCCCGCTAGGATCGCCTTTTTCCACTGCTGTTTTCTTTTCGGTGTGAGGACTAAGTGCCTCTGTTGTAAGTATTTATCGCTTTATTTATGTTTGGGTCTGTTTATTGATTTGTCGTTTTGTGTATCCTGGTTTATGCCTAGACAGGGACTTAATACACAAAATGGTCTAGAAATTTGGGAAAATTTCCGAGCGTGATAGTCCACTCAGCCACGAAGTCAGCCAAGACTTGAGATTTTATAGCTGTTCTAGCTTTGAAGGTAATATCCAGTGGCATCAACTCCAGAGCCCACTTCGCAATGCGCCCAGTAACCTCCTGGTTACGGATGACATCGCCGAGTGGAAAAGATGTGACCACGGTAACCGAGTGACTCTGAAAATAATGGGCCAACTTCCTGACGGTAATTAGGACTCCATATAGCAGCTTTTGTACCTGGGGGTAGCGGGTTTTGGCTCCTGCCAGCACCTCGCTAACAAAGTAGATCAGCCTTTGAACTTTTTGAGCTCGTCTTTCCTTCCCTTGTTCGACGACCAAGACCGTGCTGACCACCTGGTAAGTTGCGGAAACGTAGAGTAACAGAGGTTCCAGAGGGTAAGGCGATGCCAACAAGGGTGGCGTGGTGAGGAAATCCTTGAAATCTTCAAAAACTTTCTGGGCCTCGGTAGTCCATTGAAAATCGTCCGTCTTCTTGAGCAGCTTGAAAAAGGGAATGCCTCGTTCACCAAGTCTGGAAAGAAAACGGCTCAGTGCCGCCATGCAACCAGTAAGCTTCTGGACGTCCTTTTGGGTACTCGAGGACTTCATGTTCCGGATAGCGTTGATCTTTTCTGGATTTGCTTCAATGCCGCGATGAGACACCATAAAGCCAAGTAGCTTGCCTGATGGCACACCGAAAGTGCACTTCTCCGGGTTCAACTTCATTCTGAAGGCCCGAATATTTGCGAAGGTTTCTTCTAAGTCAGCGATCAGGTCTTCTATCTGCTTGGTCTTGATGATGACATCGTCGACGTAGGCTTCCACGTTCCTCCCGAGTTGGGTCTAATGGCATCTCTGAATCAAACGCTGATAAGTAGCTCTGGCGTTCTCCAGGCCGAAGGGCATCGTGATGTAGCAATAAGCTCCGAACGGGGTGATGAATGACGTCTTCAGGCAGTCGAACTCCTTCAAGCTGATTTGATGATATCCTGAGTAATAATCCAAGAAGTTCATAAGCTCGTAGCCAGCCGTTGAATCGACGACTTGATCAATGTGGGGCAATCCAAAAGGATCCTTCGGACAACATTTGTTGAGGTCGGTGTAGTCCACACACATGCGCCATTGTCCTGTTTTCTTCTGAACCAGAACCGGGTTGGCTAGCCAGTCGGGGTGGTATACATCCTTGATGAATCCAGCCGCCAAGAGCTTGGCGAGTTCTTCCTTGATAGCGTCCCTTCGATCTTGAGCAAAACAACGGAGTCGTTGTTTTATTGGTTTCGCGTCCTCTTTAACATTTCATGAGTGCTCGATCACCTCCCTTGGAATACCCGGCATATCAGACAGTTTCCAAGCAAATATATCTTTATTATTCTGGAGGAAGGTGACGAGCGCGCTTTCCTATTTGGGATCTAACACGCGCCTATTATAGCAGTTTTGGAAGGATCAGAAGGATCAAGGGGAATCTGCTTTGTCTTGGCGTCACCTTCTCCTGACTTGGCTATCTTCTTTGCGGGGATCTCGCCTTCTGCAGATGTCGATGCAGCCAGTCGGACCTCTTATTGGCCGCGTAATCTCTCACGAGTTTCGGCCATGTCGCAGCTTTTCTTGTCATAGGTGTAGGCTTGCTTGACATCGTTGTGCAGGGAGATAACTACATTGGGACCGGGCATCTTCATCATGAGGTAGGTGTAGTGTGGTACCGCCATGAACTTGGCGAGCGCAGGTCTTCCAATGATCGCATGATAAGCTGCTTTGAAGTCGGCGACCTCAAAGCTAATGTTTTCTGCGCGGAAGTTATACCGAGTGCCGAAGGTGACGGGCAGGGTGATATGTCCGAGTGGCGTAGATGACAGCCCTGGGATGACTCCATGGAAGGAGGCTGAACTTGGCTTCAATTTTGCTCTCGGGATTTGCATCTCGTCCAGCATCTTGGCGAAAAGGATGTTGAGGGCGCTGCCGCTGTCGATGAGGACGCGCTCGAGCTTGATGTTGCAAACCATCGGGTCTAGTACCAGGGGATACCGCCCCGGGTGAACCACTCGGTCAGGGTGATCCGAGCAGTTGAACGTGATAGCCACCTCCGACCATCGTAAGTAGTGTGGGACTTCGGGTTGTACCACGTTGACTTCTCTGTCGGTCAGCTTCTGCTTCCTCTTGGACTCGTACGCCAACGGTCCCCCGAAGATGTGGTTTAACTCGGCCCTGTGATCTTGAAAAGGCTCTGAGCTGCCAGGCGGGTCGTCCCCCTTGGTTCTCGACGTGCCGGCTCCATCCGACGGCTTCTGATGTAGTTGAGCTGCATATTGCTCGGCGAACTGCTTGTAGATGAAACAATCTTTGGCCGCGTGCTTGTGTTTCGGATGATGAGTGCATTGGGCATTCATGATCTTGTCGTAGGCGGCGACTCGGGGGCGCTGTTGTTGGTAGCTCAACGTTGTGGCGACCAGATCCTCGGGCTTACGCTTGCGATCTTTTTGGCCGTTGTTGCCGTTGCTGTTGTCCTTCTTAGGGCGCCAGCTGCTCCCGGATTGTTTGTCGTGCCTGTCCTACCATTAGGCCTTGATTGCATCGTCACATTTGGCGTAGGAGTTGGCTATCTCAAACATCTTCTTGACCGTTCTCAGAGGCTTACGCCTGAATTTGCCGATCAACAACTCATCGCGGACGCCTTTCTGGAATGTGGCTATGATGACGTCGTCGGTGATGTCGGGGATCTTGTTTCGCTTCTCCGAGAAATGCCGAATGTAGTCCTTCAATGACTCGTTAGGCTTCCGAATCACATTGTAGAGATCGAAGTGGGTCCCGGGCCTTTCAAAAGTGCCCTGGAAATTGGCGATGAAGTGGTCCCGAAGCTCGCTCCACTAATCGATCGAACCTCTTGGTAAGCTTGTGAGCCAGTTCCTGGCTGAATCGGTGAGAGCGACGGGCAAGTAGTTCGCCATGGCCTTGCTATCTCCTCCTGCTGCGCGGATGGCGAGGGTGTAAATGGTTAACCATGACTCGGGGTCAGTTTTGCCATCGTACTTATCAATTCCTGTGGGTTTGAAACCACTCAGCCAATCCACTCGACGCAGGTCCGGAGTGAACGTGGGTACTTCATCGTCACAGTTGTCGGGCGATCTCCTTCGGTCTTCGTAAAAGGGTTTGTTGCGCTCCCGATGGCGCTGGTCAAGTACCTCCCTCAAGTCACTCGGTGAGGGCCTTTGAGAGCTGCCCTAGTAGTTGGAGTTATGACCATGGCGAATCCGATCATGGATGGGTGGTCGACCGTGACCTCTCTCATGAGAGTCGGCCGATTGCTCTAGATTCTTCCAAGCTGCGTGCTGGCGAGGGTCTTTGGATTTGGCGGGCGTCTTGCTTTGCTCGGGTCTCTTGCTTTGCTCTGGTCTGCGGTAGTCTCTAGACCGCATTGGCGGTAGGCGGCTGCCCTCGGGTGTCTCGGCGATGGACTCGGTAGCTCTCCGCGCGGAGCTTGTGGGAGCGCCGTTGGCTGTGGCTGCGACGATCGTCGTGATCTTGTCTAGAAGTGGTGTTACCGCAGGGGGTGCCGCTTCAATGACGGTGTCGATGAGGGTGAGGGCTGCGACCGCATTCTGTTGAGGCGTGTAACATACCAAAAATTCAAATTTCGAATTTTGACCTCAGTTAAATAAATAAAATATGTTTTCGAGTTAATGACCAAAATTTTTCGAATATATAACCTAGGTAAGGTTTAAACTAGCTAGTGGTCATGTATTGAGTTGCAAATGATCTAAAATTTCTTCCTTCTCAAATTAATTTGTTATGTAAGACATTTTTAGGAACACAAGTATGGATCCCTGTTAATTTGTATTTATATAAATAATAAAAGCATTATACTAATTGCCAACTTAAATATCATTAGTCCAACTCAAATATATACACACTAGTACCTAGGGAACTTGTGAGTTTGAACATGGTGAAATGAAAGTAAAGCCTTATCCCATCATCTCTGGTCAATTACAAATCAACATATAATTTTATAATCATTTAAAATGTATATTTCTAATAGGAACATTTAAAGGAAGGTGAACATATCGAATATTTAAAAATAATTGGTGCAATATAAAATCATGGGGAAATTCACGTAGATACTATTCAATATATATATCTTACTGGAATTTTGGTGTAATTTAATAAGTACATTTGATACCCCAAATAATTGGGTCAAACCAGTCAAACTATAGATTATTTCTAAACCCTAATCGGCAAAACAGATACACCTCTCATATGTGTATTTTATCACATAAAAATGTATAGGGGATATAATTTATTCAAAAATTACTCTATTTATCATGAATTAATATAATTTTTCCAGATTTTACTTCATAGTTTTTAACCTTCTAAAAATTCAAATCAATTTCAGCTGAACTGAATTTATCTTTTTAACTGAGATTAAAATATAGATTATTTTTGAGTGAAACCAAAGAAAATGGAATCTAGGTATTTTTACCTACCTTCAGTAAAATCCACAATATTTTATCATGCACAAAAATTAAATGGGGAAGGTATAAAGATGGGAGGAAGAAATAAATATGAAAAATCCTTTGAAAATCGTGTGAACAGTTGTTTACCAGAAACTCTACCCACTTCCTTCACCTAGCTTGTGCTTGCATCGACCCTGGACCCACCTGTCGGCCTCCTTGGCTTGCTCTCACCCCGGTGCACCCTCTCTCCACCGCTCAAGTTACACAGAGAGAGACAGAGAGCGGGGGAGAACTGCGCCGGCGTGCTCGACACGTGGCTCAGACGTGTCCGCCGCCGAGCTCGCCCATATTATCTCCCAGCCATGTCGCATGATCAATCCCTCTGTCCCAGAGCCGATTCAACCAAGGGAGGAAGCCCCCAGCCTTCACCGTCGCCTTTTCCTTGCCGCCGGCCGTGGAGACGACGACCATCGCCACCGCTTCTGCGCCATGGTCATTCCTTCCCAAATGGAGCTTTGAAGTCTCCCATTGATGCTGATTCAATCCCCCCTAATCTTGCCTCATGTCTTGCAGCCATCTCGCCAGCACACCGTCGTGACCCTACAAGCTCCAGAGCGCCGCCGCCTTGGCATCACCGTCGCTCGGCCAGCTCCGGCCAAATCAGGCCAAGCCGCCGTGCCACCATCTTCGTCTCGATCCCAGGAGCCAGCCGACCGAAGGAATCGAACTGTGAAGTTGTGAATTTGGAGATCGGCCATTTCTTCCCAACTCTGGCCGCCGGCATCTATACTCAAATACTTCTTCTCCGGTGATCACTAGAGCGATTCCTTACTCATGGAGCATCGCCAGGTGATCCTTGAACTGTCCCCTTTCTCCTCCTAGCAGTTCAAAGGTTGAAAGTCGCTGGCGCCGTGAAGCCAAGAGTCTATGCCGCCGCCGAAGCCATCTTCTCCATCGCCGACGTCTTCCGAGCTTCGCCGACCTTTTCTAACAGTTCCGTAAGCCTACAGGAACCCTATAGTCACCCATGCATGCATCGATTCGCACTAGACCGAGCCGTAGCTTGACATGCGCATGCATGCCGAGAACTGCCGCCGCCTGCGCTATCGCCGCCATCGATTCCGGTCACTGCAGCTGCTGAGACGACCACCGAACGCTTTGCATTCTCCATTTTTCCTTTTAACCGCCCGTCGAGATCGGCCGCCGTTCGCCCAAGCCGCCAGCGAGAAGCTCGCCGGGGAGCCACTGCCCTGCCTCCTCAGCGCTAAGCCGTTGACAAGTGGACCCCACTTGATTAGCGCCTAGGACTTGGCTTAGCAATGATTTAAAATTTGTAGGGTTTAATCTGTAAGTTTCCTTAATATGACAGATGGGACCAGGACCTAATTAAGAATAGAGAAAACCTCTAGGACTCTTTATGGAAGTTGTTATTGCACGTGCTTTTGGAGCTCGGGTTGATTCCTGGAAAACCTAGGGACCTTTCTGCATATTGACAGAGGCTGACATGAGGACCCAATGGATTATGTTTTGGAAATATAATAGAAAAAGGTTAGATCAATATTTTTTCAATAGAAAAATTAATCAGAACTTGTGAAATTCATATAAAATCAAATATAGCTCATTTTGAGGTGAAACCAATTCCAGTAGGTTCATAAAAATTGTGAACTTTAATATTGTAGAATAAAATCTTATGCTCACAGTATGAGAATTATATCTAAAATTACAAATAGGAAATAGCTAACATAGAGCTTGTAGAATTTGTAGAAAATTCATTTATATTCCAAATGGAGTGAGCCAAATTTCTATAGAATCACCAAAGTATGAGCTTTAATTTAAAAATATAATACTTCATACTTTCTGTAACATAAATAGTACTAATAATTTATATTGTAAAATGACCACCACATATGCAAGTTAAATTCCTAAAATATATAGGAAATTCATCCCAGCTTTAAAAATTATGAAACCAATTGTATTAATCTTAGAAAACAATCCTCTTCATTCCAGCAAGGTCAATTTAATCAAAATCATATATTAAAAATGCTTTACATCAATACATTAGTAATTACTACTATATGTCAATGCAACTTTAGAAAATTCATAACTCATAAAAGAAAAGGGATAAAATAGGAATTCTTTCACCTAAATCCATCTTAGGTCAGAACCTATCCACTGTGCACAAATCATGTATTTTAGAGCATTTTGTATTTTTCGCATAATTTGGTATTTATATGCATATCGCATCATTTGTATAGATAATTCGCATCGACGGTGAAAGAGTGATTTAGATGATATTCACTTTGTTCAAGATCAAGGCAAGTTTATACCTCCCCTCTTCTTTGATCACATTGAAACCCATGATTTGGGAGATGAAAAGCGTTTGTTTGTGAAACTGCATATCTATTTGATTAAATACGATATTTGAAACTTGATAAATAGTAGCTATAAGCTTGATATGTTGTTATCCTCTCATTTGTAACCATAGGATGAATTTGGTTATTTTACAAATGCTCAATGAAGTCTCTATACGCATTTATATATGCCATTTGCTTAGCCATGCTTAGATTTAAGCAAAATACTCACTCTTGTGGATTTATAAATGAGAATTTGAGAATTTAGTTAATACTGGATTTGAAATGAAAATGTTAAGTATTTGTGAACTAAAGTGTGAGTAAAATAATTTTAGACTTGAGCGACAAGTGGTGTGCATATGGTGGTAGTTGTACACCGATAGGGGGAGTGTTCGCCTGAGTTAAATAAGGACTGAACTTCGTGTCACCAACTTGAGTATATCGTACATCCACATGTGCTATTATGGGGTGGCCTTAGCTAATTAAGTTGCTTGAGGTCTCACCTTGCATATTGGTAGGCCGAAGTAGAATGAATTAGTCTGAGCGATGATTCATAGGAACTACCTATTTATCCCACTGATTACGAGGGTAGTTTAGGCGTCTAAGTCTGTCCAATTCAATGGTATAGTGCCTCGTGGGGGAATGGATGTGTTCGCTGCCACGGCGTTAGGTTTAAGGCATGGGCCCGCCACCTAACGGTTCTGGGTCATGCCCAGGATGGATTCACACTTGCCATCGCTGATGCAAGGTTAGGCGTTAAGTAATGTAAAGGCTACGTTATGACCTCTAGACCACATTCACAATGAAGAGTGTGGTAGTGCCTTGCAAACACAAAACAAACTAGAGTGTTCATATCATGTGGGTAAAGCTGTACAAACTCTGCAGAGTTCTCTAAAACTAATCGATTAGCCGTGCTCACGGTCATGAGCGACTTGGTGAAGTGTCATGAGTATAGACTTTGATTTTGTTTTATGTTTTCAAATGATGAATTACGAACGATGGTTTTGAAATGGTAACTTGGGTAAAGTTATGATAATTATGTTATATTGTTGATGAATGTGAAACTTGATGCCGGGTGGGCAGTCAAGTGTATTATTATGATGAGATTGTGACTTGTTGCCGGTATGGGTAACAAGAGTATGTTTATGACGTTGATATATTAAGTGTTATGATCTAACCATGTTAAAATTTTATTAATTGAATCATCAACTCCTTTGAAAAGAATTGTGAACCAGAACTTGCTTTGCGCTAAAATGAGTTACATATATAGCCTTTCTTTGATTATATGCCTTACATGTAGTATGTTAGGTTTGTCTTGAGCTTGCCGGTACATTAACTCGTTTAATGTACTGACTCTTGTTATACTGCAATATCCATTTTGCAGGTTGTGTGCTTAGTCTTCTGAGTGATACGGGAGATCGTTGTTTCTTCTAGGACCAGATCCAAAAGGGTTATCTCCTTTGTCGGCTGCTTGTGGTTTCGGGTAGCCAAGCTTCCGCGGATCAGTAATTATCTGGCCATTTGGCCTATCTATTTAGATAAGAATGTAGAGTAAAGTTTATTTTTGTTTATTCCCTATTATTCTGATTTTCATTGCTTAGATGAGAGTGTGGAACTAGAGCTTTTCCTGGGATCTAGTTCTACACCGGTAAGAGTTTTGAGCATTTGGGATGTCGTAGAGCTTTAGCGAATTTCGTCAAGTCTCCTGAGATGTGTAACACATCTGGTCGCCATCTTCATGTGGTTTGACGGGCATGTCTCAGGCTGAAGTTGACTGGCATGCTAAAGTCCTAGCAATATCCCCTATGCTCTCTACTTGGCGCTTCAGGTTTTATACTATGTATGTTATTTGACTTGATAGGGAAGCGATAAGGTTGGATGGTTTTTGTTTTACTCGATTATTACTAGACCCCATCCAACTAAACAATTCACACTATCACTTCAGATAACTTATATAATATTTAGCATGGGGTGCCCGACAGGCGTGAGGAAGATGTTGGCGTTGTCGACTCGTGTCTGGAGTATGGCCTCACGGGCAGAGCGCCCAGTCACCCTCAGGTCTCGTTTTCTCTTGTCGCCTTCTTCTTTCCTCCTGAGCTTCTCCTCCTTGCGCTTATTTTCCTCCTCTATTTGCTTGCGCTCTAGCTCGAACTTGGCTCGTTCCTCTCCCGCAACCCTACGAGCCATGGTCGAGTCGGTCTCGGCTATTTCAGCCATGAGGACGTTGAAGAACATCGGATCGTAGTCCTTGTCGAAGTCGGAATCGTCGAAGTCATCCGTGGAGATGTCGTAGAGGTCGTCGAAGTCGGAAGAGCTGAGGTAATCAGCGAGCTCTGTAGATGAGCGCGACCAGAGCAATTGAAGTATGACAGCAATTTCCCTTGAGCTCGGATCGCAGCATGATGATGATGAAGATTCTCCCAAGCAGATCGATTCCAACTCGGAAGATAGTAGATTGTGGTGAATCTCAGCGTCGTCCGGTAACCCGAATGGCGCCGAGAGGTTTCCCCCTCCCAACTGGTCCGAATCCGAGTCGAGGAGAGAGAGTTTGCCGAGTTTGTCGGCGACAAAGTCGAGGCTGCCAATGCGAAACACCTGCCTAGGGGCGAAGGCAAAGTCGTTGAAGCCTGATGAAGATCCCATCGCACTCATCGGCAAGATGAAGAAGAAAACTTGACGCACTTCCCCTACCTGGCGCGCCAACTGTCGAAACTTGGTTTCGGTAATAAAAAATTGGGGGTAGCAGTCAAGTGCCAAGCACGATGGGTTAGTATGCAAAAGGATTTAGATAGGTTCAGGCCTTCTATAAAGAAGTAATACCCTACTCCTGTTTCGGGGATTCGATCCACCGAGTGGTTTATTGATCTTGTGATATCTTTCAATCTGTGTTCTCGTGAGTTTTCTCGATATCTGTCTCTCTGTTTCTCTATCCCTTAAGGGACGTCCTACCCTCCTTATATAGGTTTAGAGGGTAGGCTCACAAGTCGGAGACATAACTATACTCGGTATCGGACTCCGTAATATTCCCGACTTAGGACTATAAGTTGTTCCTTATTACACAAGGTAACATAATACTCAAGTCATACGCCGATTACATATTCATGAGTCATAACCTATCCCCTATTAGTAGTCGGATAAGCTAGCCATCAGGGTATCTGGTACCCATAATCTCCACAATGACGCATCTTCTATGTCACCTTGTGAAAGAGATCGGTATTCTTGGTCCTGTGTACCTACACAACATGTTTCCTTTCGAGAGGTACATGGGCGTTATAAAGAAATACGTTCGAAACCATTCTCGTCCGGAAGCAAGCATAACCAAGGGTTACAGAACAGAGGAGGTCATTGAGTTATGCGTAGAATTTATTGAAGACCTTCGTCCAATCGGGGTACCGGAATTAAGCCATGAGGGGAGACTACGGGGAAAGAGGACTCTTGAAAGGAAAGCAATAATGACCGTGAACAATGATTTATTCCATAAAGCATATTTCATGGTTTTACAACAATCTTCGTTGGTGGCTCCTTACATCGAGGAGCACCTAGCGATTGTTCGCTCAAAAAACATCGGCAAGTCCGATGCATGGATTACACGCCATCACATTGATACTTTCCCCGCTTGGCTACGACAACATCTAATGTGTACCGAAACCATTAACCAACAACTAGCCTTCTTGGCAAGGGGGCCTTCTTGCTCGATATCGACATTCCAAGGATATGAAATCAATGGGTACATTTTACACAAGAGCCCAAGACAGAAAGAGCACAAACCAGAACTCTGCTATTCGTATCAACACCATGTGATACAATGGTGCAACTAGCACGTATTACGGTGTCGTCGAGGACATATGGGAACTAGACTATGGACCCCTAAAGGTACCTCTGTTTCGGTGCCAATGGGTTAGGCTCACTGGTGGAGGCGTAACGATTGATGACAGTGGGATGACAATGATTGACCTAACCAAGGTTGGATACTCAGACGAACTATTCGTCCTAGTCAATGATGTAACACAAGTTTTCTACGTAAAGGACATGTCTAGCAAACAAAAGAAGGGTAAAGGAACCGACGAGCCAAAGCGCCATGTGGTTCTCCCAGGCAAAAGGAAAATCGTCGGAGTCGAGGATAAGACTGATGTAGATTACGATCAGTTTGACGGGCAACCTCCGTTCGCGGTGACGGTTGACCTGAGCATCCTCCTATCAAAGGAGGACACCCCTTACTCACGCAACGATCATAGCGAAGGAACATTAGTGAGGAGAAAGTACGTGAGGAAAACAGTGACATAGGTTGTTGTATGGACGATGAAAATCATTTATAATGTATTGAAGGCCATGTATTGTTTGTGTTTTTTACGAATACAATTATATATGTACTAGCAATTATAAACTATTTAAATAGGTCATATGTTATGTACATATGATTATTACTATTTAAATAGTATTCAAATTGGTCATATTTTAATTATATATCATTACTGAAATGTAATAGCAGATTTAAACTATCTAAATTCGTCATGTGTTAATTGTATATATTTTTTAAATGTAATATCAATTTTAATATGTTTAAATAGGTCATATGTTAATTATATGTGATTATTTATATTTAATAATAATTTTAAACTATTTAGAACGGGCATATGTCATTTAGATGTTTTAATCTTTAGTCCCGGTTGTTAACCATAGCCGGGACAAAAAAAAATTTTGGAAACAGCGAGAAATTACCTTTAGTCCTGGTCGATGGAATCAACCGAGACTAAAGATATCTTTAGTCCCTGTTGGTAGCTACAACCGGGACTAAAGGTAATTTCATTAGTCCCGGTTGATCCCACGAACTGGGACTAAAGATCCCGACTATAAATAGGTGTGCACATCGTCTTCTCCCCCGATCCACATTTAGCCGTTCTCACCGCCGATCGTCCACCTCTGCCGCTGCCGTACGTCGTCGCTGACCTCACCACCGCGCTGCAGCCGAGGTTTGTGCTCTTCCTCTTTCCTCTCTCTCTATGTCTCCCTCGATCTCTCTCGCATCCACGCGCGGCAGCCGCCACCATGCATGCCACCGCAACACCCTGCGCCACCCCACGCCGCCGCCGGCACGCCGCAGCACCGCCGCAACCCCGCGGCGCCCCGTGGAGCCGCCAGTATCCCGCCACGCAGCCGGCACCACGCGCCTGCCCGGGGCGCCCCCGGCACCACATGCCTGCCCATGGCGCCGCTCGCACCCCACGGCGCAGCCGCCACCTCGCGCTACGTGAACGAACGATAGAACGTGAATGAATGAACGTGAACGATATATAGAACGATAGAACGAACGTGACCACGAACGATAGAATGATAGAACATGAACGATAGAATGAACGTGACCACGAACGATAGAATGTGACCGAACGATAGAACGAACGAACGAATGAACGAACGATAGAATGAATATGACCGAACGAACGATAGAACGATAGAATGAACGTGACCACGAGCGATAGAACGTGACCGAAGGATAGAACGAACGTGACCGAACGAACGATAGAACGATAGAACGAGCGTGACCACGAACGATAGAACGTGACCGAACGATAGAACGAACGAACGTGACCGAACGAACGATAGAACGATAGAACTTGAACGATAGAACGAACGTGACCACGAGTGAGCAAGATTCATATGAAACATCTCTAATGAAATGATGATTAATTTATCTCTACTACTGTAAAAGCGGAGTCATCCTCCTTCCCGCCCCTTCTCCCACATGCACAGCACATACGTGTGCCTGAGTAATTACTGAATCTAATGCTTTATCATCAATCACCTTCCTACCCCATCCCAAATTATATAGACTAGACCATATTACAACGTAGAGCATATTACTAGTCAGTCACAAGTACTGGAACTTTCAGCCCACACTTAAAGCACTTAGACCTTTTTCCTATGTGAATGTGGTGCATTGTGTCTCTCACTTAAGATCGAGGATACTCTGAACACTTAGGCAGAAATCAAGGCCTTTTACATGAATCAGTATGGCTTTCCTAAATAATTTAAATCATCTTGAGTCCTTTTGCCTCTTGCTTTAATTTTGTAGGGACTTTTATGCCTTATGAAGTTCATCCTCGGGACTAGCTAATTAACACATGTACTATAAGCTTAGTTGAATCCTTAGTCTCTTATTACTGTCTTGTCATTAACTATCCAAAATCCACTACTGGCCTATATGCACTTTCACGGGTGACCTAATCTAGATTCCTACAATTTTTGGGAAAGAAAATAGATGCATGCTATATATGGTCGAAGGGTTCCCCTCCCATAGGATAAAATTAACCATACCCAAGTTTTGGATTTGCATACAAATTAACAATTGGAATTAGTGAAGGACCATATACAAATAGGGTTGCATAACAAATATAGTGCATCCTGAAATTAGTGAAGGACCATATAGAAAAATTCTACGAAAATATTGATCTAACCATATTGAAGAAATGGTAAGGATCATATATATATATGCTCACATCAATTGCACTTAAAAGCATTTTTATAATTTTTTAAAGATTGGGCATTTTCAAAAAAATAAGGAAAAATGTTAAATTTTTATTTCTTTGTCATACGACTGTTGTACATCTTTTAACTAAATTTTTATTTCTTTGTCATACGTGCTGCAGCTGCTGACCGCCGTCGTCGCTCAAGCTTAAGTGGCCCCAATAACTTCAAGCAAAACTAAGGCAAGTTACATTAATTCCCTGGTGTATATATATATATAGACATAGTATACCACGCACTGGGCTTGTTTTAGCGCATCCGTGTATATATATGTATGTATGTGTATATATATATTTGTATGTATATATGTATATGTATATGTGTGTATATATATACACATATATATATATGACATATGCACGTAGGTTGCATGTATAACAATTAACTAGAGCTTGGGGCGCGCCCATGGCGCGCCACCTGTGTACAATTTGATTGAAGTTATAGTTACATGAATAATTTAGAAAGTGATTAAACATGTGTGATATGATGATTAATTGATGTGCTGTACTATTGGAGCTGATTTCGTTGCCTGAGCATTGTAATATGGTCAGCTGTACGATATAAGTGGTGAAGTAATGATAAAATGGTTAGAGATTGTGTAGACAGGAGTGCTAGTATTTGGTAAATTGAGAAATGAAGGTCAAATGATAAACAACCCAAACATGTATAACAAATTAGTGTCCTTCATAGTACAGGAAGAGGAAAGGTACATGCCCCATGTTAAAAAACCATTAGGAGGAGGCTACTTTTGAACTGTGTTTGTGTGTTGAGCATAAATGAAATAGCTAGGTGTATTAACGTAGGCATATTTAGATGAATGGTTTTTCTTACGACAATCTAACCACGCTTAGCCAAAAATTGCGAGGCCACAAATACGTAAAAATAATACGTTCTGTTTACAGCTCGGTCTAAATTAAAACTGCTTAAACCAGTTATTTCTACAGTGTGCGCATTGTAGAAATCTTTTTGGATAGAGGAAGAGTGCATTGCACAAATCTGAGCACATATAATATTAGAGTGGGCTTGGTATATTTGTTATATATCTAAAATGATGTAAATAATTAGGGAAAAAAGGTAATCGACAGTTTTAACCATAGTTCCGTCCTTTTATATAATGATGTTCACTGCATGACATCTACATTAGCCTAAGCATAT
Source organism: Oryza officinalis (assembly GCA_008326285.1). Classification (NCBI taxonomy): domain Eukaryota; kingdom Viridiplantae; phylum Streptophyta; class Magnoliopsida; order Poales; family Poaceae; genus Oryza; species Oryza officinalis. The sequence goes on from BDMV01000009.1 coordinate 9,635,787, forward strand.
GTACAATTGCCAACACAGGCATCAAAAGTAGGGTGAAGAGACGAGCTACGCTTCGTAGTGATGACCATGAGCTGTCTTTCTGTGCATGGGCACCACAAGAGCTGAAACTAACACTATTTAGATAGGCACTATTTAGATAGGCAGAGATTGCAAAGCATAAGTATCTAAGGCAACAGCCAACAGCATCCAGAGAGCCATACATGTACATTAGCATTCCTGATCATAAGACGAACTGGGTAAACAAAAGGCAGTTCCATAAACAGCATCGAGGTAGATTCCATTCTTAATATGAACACAAAAGCATGAGCTGCATACTGGGTCTTCCTTTTCCTACAAATGTATACAACTTTATTAGTACATATGCAAAAAGAAGCCTATACGTGAAAATATGAATGGAGTTGTATAACTCTTACATGATCCCATCATTTTAGTCTGCTAGCTCACTTTCCTTTCTTTGGTCCAGCCTTAGGCTTGTGAGCGCTTCCTGAAGCGGAAGCCGAACTACACAAAAATTAAGAACACAATAAGTATAATTGGGGAAGCTAATTCATTTAGAAATAGCATGCTAGCAGCTAATCTGTAATAGAAAAGACAAAGCATAGCAGACCTCTTTTTTTTCTCGTCGGTATAAGCAGGATCACCATCCTACACAGAATAATTACAAATAGTAACAATTAATATATCTTATTGATATAATATAAACGAGAAAGCAAAATAAACTAACAGACATAAAAAAATACATAGAACTTTCGATTTTCATCAATACAAAGGTAATGGCTAGGCAACATGAATATTTACCTTAGCAACTACAGCAGGGAGTTCAGACACGTTGAGTTCATCAGACACTATGGATTGATTTGGGATAGCAGGTGAACCAGCGTCATAGCCAGCACTAATTAAAAAAATAACAATACTTAGTAAGCTAAAGAAGAAATAGAGATTGACATAACTGTAATGGACAGTATAAAAGATAAAAGTAATCTGGTTGAAAGGAGAAGCATAAGCACTGGATTTTGATCTCTCATATTATGAATAAAAGAGATGAATTATTTCTTACGTAGAAGGCGCCTTAGTAGGAACCGCATGTTCTTGTTTAGAAGGACTATCATCAAAGGCCAGCTTTTTGGCTGCTCCTAAAGGCTGAAAGAGCAATGGAAATTATGAGAAACTAATACTGGAATAACAATCATATATAACATGATGGATGTCTAAACAGCGACAACGTACATGGTGTATAATAGCACGGCGTTTTTTGCTACCACTCGGCACCTCATCTGTAACAGCAACAAGTCCAGCAGAGGAACCTGGTGGCGTGCATTCAACATCGGGACAGGTGCGATCCTTTGTCACATCTGAAGCACCAACAGAAGAACTACCTGACGGTTCTATCAGCAACCTTTGGTCTCTTATTTGTGGAATAGTACCCTGTCTTCCAAAGGAAGTTTCAATTCCATTGACCTGAAACGAAACATTCTTTTGCATAACATTTCTATCAGTGATAGAAACAGAGAACATGAACTTTTGCGAGACGACTGCAGCAATCTCTCTAGGAAGGTTTTCCGATCTGCCTCCAAACCTAAGAAGGCTTATAACAGTTCGACCGACAACTTGCTGAGCAATACGACCAAACAACAAAAATTCTGCTGAGTCAGTTCCATCAGTCCCTATCAAGCAAAGGCGAAACCTGCCACATGAACAAATGAATTTAAGGGCGCGTAAATGAATTGACAGAAAGAATATAAACATAAAACATAAAATTAGATGAATTGACCGTTACTTTGGTGTAGCCGTAACAGTTGAGCTGCCTCCAGAGCATTTATAAGTTTCTCCGTATGGGAGAGCTGTCTTATGGCAACGAGAGCATGACATAAACCACCATGGCTGAGATGGGGTGAGGCTAGCTACAGTGACTGTGCATAAGAAATTGGATCCCTGCATAATAAGTAAAAAATTTTGATAAGCGTAAATTGACTGAACAATTTGAATAAACGACAATATAAAATAGTTTTTTTTGTAGTGAATTACTTCAGCTTCCCAGGGATCAACCCTCTTTAGCTCAGCGACTGTCTTTGCCTGTGATTGTGCTGGACGACGGGCTGAGCCATATGATTCAGTTCCTGCCGATATCCACTGTATCTTTGGAGCATCATCAGTTAGGCTGCAGAACATAGAAAACATCTTAGAATAGAATTAGGAAGGAATGAACAGGGGGAAAAATGGTGGCCAATTTTGTGAAGCAGTGAGAGTTGCCTGTCAAAAAATGCGTTGATCTCTGGTATATCTTCATTTAAATACCATTTGCAAGCTGATCCTCCACTAAGAGTTTCCTCATCTAAATAATAGATTGTGATAGGCTTTTAACATGAACAGACAAAAAGAAAATGTTATAAGTTACAAATGTGAAAGGGCTGCTAGAACTAACCGGTGTATGCCTTCATTAAAGTGCCAACAAAGATGCCAACAACAGCATTATCCTGACCAATATCATAAATAAAATCGGCATCAAAATCCAAAGCACGCCGACCCCATAGAACAAGTTTAACTTCGCAGTTCCTATTGAAAAAACAGAGGGAGATATTTAGTAATAGAAGACTCTTCAGGAGTGCATCCTGAGCCAAAGAGAAGATAAAAAAATAGAGGTAAAATGTGAAACACAACGAGTACTTACTTAAGATCCTTAAGAGCAATAACCCTTTTTGGTGTATCTGATGAGTTAGAAGCCATGTGAACGTATGCAAGCTTCGATACTCCAACAATCATACCAATAACATCTGGAAATATAGTAACATTATTATATTATTTAAATAGGTAAAAAGGATATGATTAGCACCTGAAAATATAACTACACCATTGTACTGCTTAAACAATAAAGAAGAAACAGCTAGAAATGGCACAACAACTCATAGATAAAAATACAGGCTTATTTTGTATGCCGGGAATCCTCTCCAAACACCACAAAGAGAAAATAGCGAATGCGTCAAAAAGTATGTTGTGGTTTAATAATTTTGTAACCACCATTGTAATAATCAAAACATTGCATATAACACCATTTTAAACATGGCAGGAAAATCATGTAGGACTTTCATTAAGCTATGAGACTGAAGCTGTATAATTTTGAATGCAGAAGTGGGCCTACAATGCAACGGAAAATGTAATAGAAGGCAGCAAATAGTAAATATATATACTAAGATATAATTCTTCAATTGAAGTGGAATCTACTAATATGAAAAGAGATTTTTTATGCAAAAAAAGTAACTAAACTATTTAGTTCCTCTAAAATCCCTTAAACAAACACTGTAAGGAATAATATAGTTGTGCAGAAATTCATCTTTTACAAATTCATGGTACATTAATTACCCATGATAAAATTATTTTGGTTGGAATGTAGTATACAATATAAAATAAAAGGAGGTAGCAAGATAAGGAACAAACCAGTAAAATACTCCTGCATCCCAACCCGTACGCTTAGATCTGAGAACGGAACCAAAGTGAACACGTGGTGTGGGAAATCAGCAGGAACATCAGTGACCTCCCTGATATTAGTCCATGGCGTGAACTTGATCATGTACTTATTAGGAAAAGGCTTGTATGCAGGCTTGCTGGGGGACACAAAGAACTTGCTAAATGTGTACACCTTAGACTCTTGTAGAACTGCCTTGAACTTATCAGCCTCGCTACCTGGGATTTCTGCATACATTGGATTCCCCTACAACAGACACATTTTTTGTAAGTAAAGAGAAACAAAGGCAACAAGAAAGTAGACTACATCTGTTATATTTACAATGCTTACTTTTTCATCAACAAGCACCAGATCAACATGTATAGGAGGCTGTTGGTCATCTGTACCAGTATAGTCCCACATGCGTGCTATGCGCACACAAATCTTCCAATGCTTGCTAGCCGGAGATATGCTAGAGAGGAGATCAAACGCCATCTACAAAATAGGGGGTAAAAATTAATATACAGTTAACACACAGGCAATATAGGCAGAGATAAATAGATGGTTCAGGTTTTTGCTGTACCAGCTATACTATAGAGGAAGGAAATAGGAAGTTAAACAGCAAAAGGTAAGCAAACAACGAAATATGTGTACAATATTAGCAGAGAACCGAAGGCATGGGCAAAAGGAAATACACAGCACATGAGCAGCGGGAAATAACATAGAATAATAGGAAAACACTATACAGCACAACAAAGATAATCACAAAACAGAGCAGCTATGAACAGGAAATGTAATATTTACAGCATATAACTATTACACAGTAATCAATAATAATATAAGATATTGCACCGCAGAGAAAATCTCGTGATACACAATATTTCGAGTGCAAGAGCTGCAGTTGCCGTCCTCATCCTCGATCAGTATTTTAAGTCCTGCGTGAGAAGTAACTCGAGATACAGCCACATAAAGCTGACCATGCGAAAAAACAGGGTTTTTTAAGTATATACCAACAGAACTCAAACTTTGCCCTTGACTTTTATTGATAGTCATAGCGTAGCAAACTCGAACAGGGAATTGCCGACATTCCAACGTGAAGGGCCATTTTTTATTTGATGCATTAAGAGTTATTCTTGGAATATAAACTGTCTGCCTATGTGAGAACCAGTTATAACAAGGGCCTCGATCATCCTGTCACCTAAGTTTGTAACAATTATTCTAGTTCCATTACAAAGGCCAGCACTTTGATCTAAATTCCTGAGAAGCATTATAGGAACACCTTGTTTTAGGCATAGACAATGATCAGGATAATTATTAACCTTAACTATGTTTAAAAATTCGATTGGATAAAGCACATCTAAATCATCATCTCCTTCAGCTGTTTTCGCAAGAGAATCGAAACTGAGATACTCTCTCATCTCACCAGGAACAAGTTGTAAGACGCGGGAATTAATAGAGTCACACACATCATTAGTAGGCGAAACTATAGCACGTGCCTGTAGGTATAAAGGGTCTTTGTATTGCTCAATAAAATTAGTGTAAACTGCATCTACAATTGCTCCAATTTTATCATTATTATCCATCACCAAGAGATCGTCCGGGATTTTAATCCATGTAGGCTCACTTTCATTTTTATGGCTAGAGGCAGGTGATGTGCCATCACCAATAGACAGGATCCAATTACTGAACTGAGTAAGCTCATGCTGTGCAACAGATGACAATGAAGCAGAGTGTAAACGCATATTGATTGTTAAATTCAAAACAGAGACATATGACCAAAGAGGAGATTTTGATATCGCTGCATCAATTGTTTTCATCGAACACCTCCCTCAACCACAGGTAAAATTTGTCGAAAGTCGCCACCTAGCACAACCACCATACCACCGAATGGTACTGATGCAGCAGTAGGATTATCCTCACTAAGAATATCACGTAGTGTCCTATCTAGAGCCTCAAAACAACGTCTATGTGTCATTAAAGCCTCATCCCATATAATAAGAGAAGTTGATTTCATAAGGTCAGCCAACATTGTTCCACGTTTTATATTACAAACAGTTGTTTCATCAATATCAATTGGTATTTTAAAGCGTGAATGCGCTGTCCTACCACCAGGCAAAAGCAAAGAAGCAACTCCAGAGGAAGCAACAGTGAGAACAATTTTTTTTATTGATCTAAGATAAGTGACAATACAGTTCCAAAGAAATGTTTTTCCGGTACCTCCATAACCCGAGACAAAGTAGAAAGCAGGTGACTTTGTGAGAACACTGTCTACAATTGATTTATATGCAGTTCGCTGATCAACATTAAGCTTACTATACAACAACGGAGCATCATGGCCTAATTCAGTTATATCATAAGACATCTCATCATCAATTAAACTATTAGCCGACCCAAAAGCACTATCACAATTCATGGCAGGCAAATTGAAATTTGACATGGAAACACCATTGCGAACAAACAGTATATGTAATTCTTGTAGGACCATATTCTTAAGCTCACTATCAGGAAGGACATAAGAAGGATTTTGTAAACTTTGTTGCAAACCATATAAAATATCATCAAACATAGCAGACCAGTGCCTATTGAAGAAAGCACTCTCATCAGCAATACCACAGTGCATAAGCATTAATACAAACAAAGATCTAAGCTGGCCCCCAGTTGCCCACCTAACAGCCTCATCAAATGCAACCGTCCATTCCTTATCATCACCAAGCAGCCCTCTAGCAGCACAAGCGTCCTTAAACGTCTCATACACAGTACCATCGTATGTTCTAATATCCTCATAGCTCGTCGCACCCTTCACATACATTAGAAGCATTCTCATGAAATAACCATCACCCGCAGAAGGATGAATATAATACATTCGTCCAATTTTATAACCATGACCTCTCTCTTTCCTGTACCTAGAGCCCTCATCCCATGTAAACATCGTAGGATACTCGCAATATGTAAGTGAACGACCTTGTGGAAACTTTTGATTAGCAACAAACCATTCAGTCAGTGTTGTTTTTTGCAAAAATGAATTAGAAACCAACGAAGTTAAATTTGTATCCGGTCTGAAAGAAACATTGTTCATGTTAGGCAAATGGCATGCCAAGCGCTCGACAGCAGGGTCTCTAAAGTGGATTTCGTATCCTAATAACCTCCAAATAGATTCTTTATCACATAGATACCGACAATCAACGAATTCAACTATTTCATCTCTTGGGGCATGTTCATTAAACCCATCACCTCGCTTTTTTTTTCCATGAATTAACTGCAACACCCTCAGACGTACTAACACAGGCAAGCTTCCTTTTGCGCAGCCTTGTAACCTTAACATTATTATGGCCAGGACCCTTTATCACATACTTGAACAAATACTTTATCATTTTCGATTTATTGCACCATTCAACATTTATATGAGCCTCAAATGTACGCAGCAATTCAATATTGTATGGCACAACTGAACGATTATCAAGTTTCACACCATTTTTATAAACATGTCTACCATCATCGCGCGGTCTATAAACAACAAAACCCTTATCATCAACAGTTGTTTCTACAGCGAAATCCTTAGGGAATCTTTTTGAGCAAGCACCGTTTTTCATACATGAACACTTTGTATTATCCTCACCACATGGACCGTGCATCATAAATTCCTCAGCTAATATATAGTCAAGTTCATTTTCAATAGGATCAGGAAGCTCAGCACTAATATACGAATCTACAACAGATGGGGTGGGCTCATTGGTGGGTGCATCACGCCAAATCAATATATGAACGTGTGGAAGACCCCTCTTCTGAAACTCGACGCTATAAAGAACTATGCAGAAACAACAAGCAAAACAGAATCAAAATAAGAAACAAAAGGGGAAAAACGTGGAAAAAGAAAAATGACAAACATACTAACCAGCATGAACGCGACCAAAAGGGACCCCAGACATAATGGTCGATACCATTTCATCAAGCTTCATTTTAAAAGCTCTACAAATAATGTCAGCTCAATCAGTTGCACGTTGACCTGGTTCAAACTCAAGGGCCTCTACAATTTCCTTCCATTTTGGATTGCAAGTAAACGTAGTAAACAAATCAGGTGCACCATATACACGACAAATAGCTACTGCATCCTGGAAGTTTTGGTACATATACCTTTTCCCACCAGTGAAACTTGCAGGGAGAAAGCGCTGCTTACCTACACTGTGACCATCTATACAACCTTTCCCGACTGCATCAGTAATTCCTTGCAAGTGCTCACATCTTAGTTCATCTTGGTGGTCAGCTATATAGCTTAGTCTACTTTCCTCAACGCAAGCATAGCAGTCAACATCCACTTGAGACGACAAGCGGCCGCAACACAAAAAAGGGTTGAATTGACCTCGACGATAATGGCAGCAATAACAGTAATGCTCTCGTTCCGACACCTTTGTTCGTATATCAGTACGGGTCAAATCAACCCCTTTTAAGTTAATACCAAGTTGATAACCGCGCTCACCATAGGGGAATAAAAGGGGGTACTGTAATGGCATGTAAGCAGGATGTAGGCTAGACACACGGTGAAGTGGACCAGGGATGCTCTGAACAATAACATCACGTTTCGGGTTTTCTAGCGAAAAATCACCAACAATTAAACCAGCAAGTTCATCAGCCATTGGCAGTTCGTACTGGACAGGACCATTTTCATCAGAACCAACAATTCTAATCGCAAACTGCTCATCGCCATCGTCAGCCAATCGATCCCTAGCTATCCTGAATTGTTTGACCAAAGGATTACATCCATCTAGCATACGTAACAGATCAGCAACTATGTCAGGATCTAAGTCAGCACTACCATCATCTTCACCAAGAACTGCGCGTATTCTATTTTGCACCTCATTTCGAGTATCATAAATATACAGCTGTGCAAACTTAGGAGGGTTATTTTCGCTAGGCAAAAGCGAACCTATGCGATGATGAACCAAACCATTTATCTTAAAAACATAAGGTCCACCACCTTGATTGAGACTATTGTCAATATTCGCACCCATCGAAGTAAAAGCAAACAGCGAATTGTACTGTCGTATGTGCTGCAAGAAATGTTTACTGCGAGAGTCCCCATCCAACTTAAGCAATGATTTTAAAGGTTCTGGTGGATCTCTGAAAGGAGGAACAGAAACCTTGCCGCCTCTGCAACAAAGGTTGTAGGCCATACGACACTGAGTCACAGCAGACTCCCTCTTACAGCGCTCCTGGTACCAAAACTGCGCACCACAAAGGCGACACTGGTACTCAGGAGCTCCATAGTACGACTTATCCTTCGAAGTTTCTATGTACAAACGAAGAAGCAATTTTAATTTAGCAAACGAACGGACGCTAAAAAAAACAGCGTTGAAAAAAAAAAGAACAACCTTTTAAGAACTCGGCATACTCACTGTCAAACCTATTCCAAGTTGCAGATGGTATACGTGGCGGTTTTTTCCCTACAATAACGAAATCAATAGACAGTACACGTGTAAGGCGATCAAACCACCCAAAAAAATGGCTCGACCAACAAAAACAAACAACAACCTGCTGCTGCCAAGCGCTTCATCCCTAGTTTTTTTTTCCGTCTTTGGCGGCATTTGGAACAATACCAAGCAGGATAGACAGGTAAAAACCCATCGCCTATGAAATCAACCGAGCACAAAAGTAAATAGCACGTCAACAAAATCAACCGACACATTACCAACAGAAAAGCCAAAATCGCACCTACTCTCTCGCCGTGGAGCAGGTGTTTCCCATCTATATTCACCATTAGGTGAGACAGAAGAATGCACTAAACAGAAGGCAGGAAGGAATTTTTAAAAATTTATAAAATGAAAGCATAGAACTATCAACAACTAAACAAAGCACAAGAAATCATACATCTAAGGGAAGCACTACTACGTTCAAGCACACGACGAGATCGTCGAGTGGCTGGTCTAACCACACATCCTCCCTCCATGTAAAAGCTAAGCACACATCCTGTCATATAATGCATTACACACAAGGAAAGCAAGGCAACAATATGAACACAAGCAGAGCGGCACACTGAAAATATGACCAATAACTAATAATGAAGAAATAAATTTCCCAGCAGGGAGCAAGTATTTTACCTTTGCTAACACAGAATACACCGCACAATTCCCAGACAGGAACCTACAATGAGCACACATATGAACTGTGAGGAAGATATAGCAAATATCCATCAAGATGCCAATAATAACATGATAGGATAAAAAATAGTTACCTGAGCTAAACAAATCACGTGGATAAACACAGACAACAAAAAAGGAATCTTCGTCCAACAACCTTAAAAATCTGCAAGAGAAAAAGATACCTGTGAACAACAAGGAAAAAAACACATAAGCAAAGCAAAAAAAAAAGAAAAACTAACCACCCAAAAAGAAACAAACACAAGCAGCAACAGAAGAGAAGCCATGAAAGCCCAAAATAAGTCAACTAACTCAAAAGGAACAAATAAGGAATATTCTCCCTCCATAGAGGGCAGGCCTAAGACTAAAACAAGAACACAGGTACTAAAAAAAGGAACAAACAAAAATTGAATCCTGAGAACAAACAGACGTTCTATGAACAGAAGCAAACCATCGGTGCTGAACCAACCAAGACGCCTGAAGATAAAACCTCAACCCAAGCAAAATCAAAGATGAGCACCCAACACAACCACATGGACAATGGAAGAACACCGAAGAAGAGATCTGATAAACACAAGAAAAATCCATAACCCCAAAGCATGGCAACTAAAGAACTTTTTTTAGATAATGATGGCAACTAAAGAACTAAAGCGTAGCACCTAAAGAATTAAAAATAGACAGAGAAGCAGTGGACGAAAGAGCATGAAGAAATCAACACCTACCTCCACGGATAAAGGACGGGACAGCAGACGCACGGCCGTGGCTACCCGCACCAAGGCGACCAACGAAACTGTGAAAACCCAGAAGCATTGTTAGATGAACAACAAATCGACCGTAATGAAAAGGAAGAGGGCGAAAAATTACACACCCGTGCAAACCAGTAGGTGAAGCGTGTTCACCCCCCTGGATCCATCGTGGCAAAAACTCAAACCACCAGAAAACTGACAGATCGAAAGAAAGAGCAACCAAGCAGAAGAAAGCGATGCAACCGAGAAGATGACAGGCGGAGCGGACGAGATGAGGCAGGGCCGATGCAGCCGAGGGAAGGAACGAATAAAAAGGAATCCTCATCCACCATCCAAAAAACTAAACACACAGTATAACACTCCAGGCCTCCCACTATCACTGGGCCAATGCATCACCAGGGCCACCAACCAGACACACCAAAGAAACCCAGGCAGGCAGGCAAACAGGCGTGCAGCAGCAAACGAGCAGCCACAAGGAGCGGGCCCACCAATACCAACAAACCAATGGCATCACTCCAACCAGGAAACGTGTCCTCATCCTCGCAGGCGCACTGCCGCACGCAGCGACCCACAAAGCTGGCGGAAAGTAGCCGAGCAGGGAAAAGTTTTTTACTGTAGCTATCCTACGTGGCAGCTCTCAGCGTCCGGCCCTTGTGCACCGCTTCCTGTTTTCTAATTAACTGGTCATCGTACGTATTTCTCAACAATGTCAATATATGTATAACAATATACTCTTAGTTGATGTGTACTAGTTAATGTTACGAACAGATGGCAGATCGCGATGACGAACAGATCCTCATGGACGAGATCGTAGAGGGCAATAGCCAATATTGGGCGGAAGAGGAGCAAGAGGATCCCAATCAATTCCTAAACGAGGAGGGAAACGAGGGCACAAACCAAGAGGAAAGTGAAAGGCAACCGGCCGTTGGAGAGAAGAGGGCACGCGGACAACGAGGTGTCGCGAGGAAGCTAGAGGGCAGGCACATTATTAGTGAAGTGGCCCCAGATGGCGAACCAGTAGCCCCAGCCGGTATACTACGGAAGTTTGTGGGACACAGTGGTTGGGTCGTGAGGGATCACGTGCCCGTTAGCACAGTGCACTAGCGTCAATCAAGGTCAGCCGAGGATGACCAAAGTTATCTTCCAAATACGGAGAAAGATATGCTGTGGACCACCATGCTTGAGACCTTCACGGTCCGTGAGGCAGATCAGCCAAGATTGAAAGAATGGACGATGAAGAAAATGGCTGAACAATTCTAGAAGTACAAGTCAGCTCTGTACAAGAAATACTTCCTGAATGGTTTGACACCTGATTTCGACAAACTAACCAAGCTGAGGGATCATTGGGATGCGTTTGTCGCAGACAAGACCTCCCAGCACGGGCAAGCACAAATAGAAAAGAATAAAGCCAATGCCGCTAAGAAGCAGTACCATCACCAGCTAGGGTCAAGTGTCTATAAGAAGGCAATCCCCAAGTAGGATAAACTGGAAGCCGGGTTGATAGAAAAGGGCATTGAGCCAGCCTCAACGAACTGGCCTGAACGTTCCAAAAATTGGTACTATGCTCATGGTGGAACGCTCGATCCCACTGATGGCTCCCTTGTATTCGGCGATGCGATCCGCAAAGTAGCTAGCCGACTTACGGAGGCAGTGGAGGCGTCTGCTCAGGGAACATTCAAACCTGATAGAGAGAAGGACGAGCTTACACTCGCACTACAGAATCTCGAGCATCCAGGACGAACACGAGGAAAAGGCGTGGTTGCTTGGAAATACGGATTTCAAGAGGACAGCCACACTTACAAGAGTCGGATTAGGAGCAAGAGGGATATCAAGGCAAAATTAAGATATCTCGAGTAGAGGGTCGCCCTGCAGGACATAAGGATGCAAGAGGAGGTGGAACGACGGGTTGACTAACGCCTGGCGAAATGACAGAGCCAGCAGACGGTGCAGCCGTATGTCCCTCCAGTCATGGTGAGCCCCTCAGGCAATTGCAGCAGCTGTGCTTCTACAGGGCAAGCAGGAGAACAGGGCATAGAAGGTGCAGCAGGGTCAGCTCACGACGACCCATCGTACCCCGTAGATGAAATCACGCGGCGGACACCTTGTGAGCTGCACAGTCCCTTCAAGAACATATCACTCAAGGTATGCTCGTAGTTTTATGATATATGTCTTGTAAATTACAAAAGGTGGTGCATGCATTTGTTAATTACTAAGTAACCTCGATTCTCGTGAAGGTGGCGTCGGGCATGGCCATACCAGTGGACCCTTCAGGGACATACCATTGCAGATCGATTCCACCTGGGTACTCAAGGGTCAAAGTTGAATTGGTGGAACGAGGGTTCGAGGATCTCGAGCTGGACATCCCCGGAGGAGACGGGGAGACAAAACTAGGAGACACAGCCCACGCCATTATACTATGGTGCAAGTGGTACATCGTGTTTCCCGGGCGAGCAGCGACGTCTTCTCCTCCGTCTACTCCGCCTGCACCGGCTCCTCCACCTCCGTCTCCTCCGCCTACACTCTCTCCTTCGCCTGCACTGGCTCCTCCACCCCCGCCTGCACCGTCATCGTCTGCTCCGCCTTCACGAGCTAAAAAGTCGTGCCCACTTCATCCCGCGCCATCAAAGTCCACAGAACAAATAAAGAAGCCAAGACTTGATGAGCCAAAACTTCCCGCTCTCAACAAAAGGGCGTACGACTGCACTCCCGAGGAGAATGAGGAGGTCGTACGAGCATAAGTGAAGGCGTTCTTCAAGGCATGGAGCCCACCAAAAATGATTCCTATAGATCCGGCTGCTAAGAAGTTCTTTCAGAAGATGAGCGAACCTGTCAAGATGACTTTACTTTCAGATTATGACCGGTCAATGATGAAGTCGTTTAAGAAACAAAGAGGAAAGACCAAAGAAGTGCAAAAGCTTGGAAAGCAACCAAAACAATCGGTTGAGCCGTTGCTACCACCCGGTGAAGAGGAACTAAGGCAATGGATGAAAGAGACGGGTCTGAATAGGGCGCAACTGGTGGGAGACGCACCAATAACCATAGCAGCAGAAGCTGATTTGAAATACAAATTTAAACTCGGTGAACTACTTTTCAAGCCTGGTCAGGTGAACACCCTCTCTACACAAATGTACCGATTCCATCAATGGTACATGGAACTTTCATCCAAAGGTAGAATGTATTCGAGGAGATGATGTTCTGTGGATCAACTTCGAGAATGTATTCGATGTATACCAACTAGACGCTCTCGACGTCTCCATTCTCAGCTGCTGGGTTTTGTAAATATCATTTTAGCAAAATTTATTTTGTTCCTTAGCTCCTTCTATGTACCATTCAATGGTTACACTGTGCTGATAAGACTGATGGAAATTCCTTTATCCTCTTTATCCTTTGTACAATGGAGATTCAATCGAGCCGTAGGTAGAGGATTTACAATATTGGATTCATGGACCCCCGCAAAGTCAATGACGTAATGATACGGGACTTTGAGGAAGCTACAGAGGACAATATTGTTCATTTCCTGGTGCAGCAGCATTATAAGACCTACATACTATTGCCCTACAACACAGAATGAGTTTTAACTGTCTTTCAAATTTATACCAACTTTCTTCTCGTACTCATACCGTGACATATATATCATCTGACGTAATTTGTAGATTTCACTGGGTCTTTTTCCTCTTTGACCTTGAACTATGCAAAGTCCATGTCTATGACTCAATGGATAAACCAAAGTCTACTTTCGCTAAGATTTTTGAAGTGATAGAAAGATAATGCCATCTATTCAACTGTCATTAATTATCAACACTGCTATTGCTACTATGCAGATCTCTGATAGCTTCCAACTGTACATAGGGCATGGGCAAAGTTTCGTACATTGGTCCGCGGGATTTGGAAAGAAAAACTTGGTAGGAGGTTTAATTTTCCGGTGAGTACATGCTCCAAAACATATTGAATCATTAATTTGTTCTAGAAAAAATTAGTACATTAAATCTCTCGTCGTTTCTCCTTAAGTGTGCAAAACAAGAGCAGGGGAATAATTTGTGCGGCTACTACGTCTGCGAATATACTCACTGTATTGTACACCAAATCAACAGCGACAAGGATCTGGAAGTACATAAAAATCATTCATACATTATGTCCCGATTTCTTATTGACTTCATATACTTATATCTCAATTTTTTTGAAATGATAGATTATTTACATGAGGGAAAAACTATCCAACGAAGAATTAATCAAGGCTGTTCAAGAACAATTGATGGGATTTATCAATGAACAAATAATTGATCCCGCGAGAGAATTCTACTACGATAGAAGACCTATTGATCATCATCTCCATATATAACATGTATTAGGTTTCTTTGTAATATACAATAAAACATTAGAATTAATGCAGGATTGTAATATATGTATGTACTTAGATGTGCATACATGTACTTATGTGTCTGAGTATATTTCGGTAATATAAGTATATATTTACTGGAGTGCATATATGTAGGGAATATATATGTGTGTAAAACAAGTATTTATACATATATATATATATGTATTTACATATATATATATGTATTTATACATATATATGTATAAATACATATATTACATATATACACATATTATATATACATATATATGCATAATATATAAACAAGTAGCTGGCAATACCAACAATTGTTTTTATAAAAAAGAAAAAATATTTTTAGTCCCGATTGGTAACACCAACCGGGACTAAAGATGGTTGCGCTAGCCACGTGACGCTACCATCTTTAGTCCCAGTTATTTCACCCGGGACTAAAGATGGACATCTTTAGTCCCGGATTCGTGGTCCCGGTTAACCGGGACTAGAGGGTGTTACGAACCGAGGTTAAAAACCCCTTCTCCACCAGTGTGACGACCAAGTGATGGACAATATCATGGCTTACAAGCTTCCTCTGAGATACTTGCAGTACATCGCCAGCCTCCCCGCTCATGCTGCCATGTGGAACGGCAGCGGCCCATCGCCGGCCGCCATGCACGCTCTTCCCGGCCTTGCGGAGCCGGTTTCATGATTTCTGCAGCCACAAACGCAATCCAGAAATCGGTTATTATATTATCGATCCCCACATCAGAATCAGATCAACGCCAAATGAAACCGTATCGATATATATATGTGGGGTTCACCAGCAAGAGCATCAGCGGCAAGATTATTTCTTGCTCGATCTTGAGGAGGGGGACGTCGCCCTTGGTCGCCGCGGTGAGGATTTGGCCGCTGGGGCAGTGGAAGAAGGTCCATGGGAGATTTTGTTGCTGGCGAAGGCTGCGAGGAGGACAAACGGGGGGTGCCACGGGAGGAGGAGGACCAGGACAGCTCTAGCTAGCGATGGGGAATGATGCTTGGAGAAAGCTAGGGTTTTAGACAAAGCGAGCGCAAATTCTAGGCTAGCTGCTGCTTCCCTACTGTCTAGTGTAGGTAGGTGTAGTGTAGCAGGCTGGGCCCTGTCCAAGATTTCTGTTGGTTTGTGAACTACTCCCTTGTCCCAAAATACAAGGAATTTTGAGTGGATATGACATATTATAGTATTATGAATCTAGACAGGTTTTTTTTTCAGATTCGTAGTACTAGCATATGTCACATCCATCCAAAATCCTTTATATTTTGGGAGTATTTGCTTGAGTAGTACATAGGACGTCATCATTTTCTTTTTATTCTAAACTAAATCTGGACTTTGGAGGAGAGGATCACTTGTCGCCAAGGAGATCTGAAGTCAGTTCCTCTCATCCTGGAGGACACATGAGATTAAGATCCAGCTTACACCTTGTAATGTGATTTGGACATTGATAAAGCTACCTAAATAAATACGAACATGCTGTTGGGAACTGGGACATGCATCAGATGTCTCTGTACGTAGCTAGCCTTTCCATGTTGAGAGTTTTTACTGTTCATCAAGTGGTACCTCGAGGTACTGCTACTGCCAGGTACCAAATTAATTAAACCAAGCTGTTGAATCGCCAGGGTCATGATCGGTATTCGGAAGAAGGAAACGGGTTACTACTGTGGACGGGGCTGCGACTGCGAGTCGACCCCGACGCGTTGCCTTCGCGCACGGCAGCACTCGAAACATCTAGGGCAACGGCGAGCCGGCGACCCTGACCGGGGTTGTGTCCCCACGGCGTCACTGAACACTTCTAGGGCCGCGCGCCCCTGACTGTGGTTGCCGCAGCGCAGTGACGTCGACGTTGTTCGTCGGTTGTGGCGGTGCGGCGACCCCAGATCTTGCTCGTAGAAAAGATAGGTAAGAAAACAAATTCTCCCTAGAGATTGCTTGGGAAGAATGAAAAAAAGAGGAAGAAAACAAGAGTGCGTAAAAAATTGAAAACGGAAGTATGGAAATTATGGGTACCGGATACCCTCACGGCTGACTTATCCGACTTACCATAGGGGATAGGCTATGACTCATGATTATGTAAACCGGCTTAGGATTTGGGTATTACGTTACCATTGAGATAAGGTAACGGCTTATAGTCCAAAGTTGGTAAGATTGAGGAGTCCGACATAGAGAATGATTAGGTCTCCAACTTGTAAGCCTACCCTCCAAGACTATATAAGGAGGGTAGTACGACCCTTGAGGGGAACGAGACTACAGAGGAAAAACATAGCGAAAACACACGAGATCAAGAGATCAAGAGATCAATAAACCACTCGGCGGATCGAATCCCCGAAACAGGAGTAGGGTATTACCTCTCTTTGAGAGGGCCTGAACCTGTATAAATCCCCTTGCATACTAACCCATTGTGTTTGGCGCTTAACTGCTACCCCCAATTTCATATTGCCGAAACCAAGTTTCGACAGTTGGCGCGCCAGGTAGGGGCTCTGCGTCATGTTTTCTTCATCTCGCCAACGAGCGCGATGGGATCTTCATCAGGCATCGACAACTTCGCCTTCGCCCCTGGGCAGGCGTTCCGCTTCAGCAGCCTCAACTTCATCACCGACAATTTCGGCAAGCTTTCTCTCCTCGATTCGGATTCGAACCAGTCGAGAGGGAAAAATCACTTGGCGCCGTTCGGGTTACCAGATGACGCTAATATCTACTACGATCATGTGTCTTCCGAGTTGGATTCGATCCACTTGGGAGAATCTTCTTCATCATCTTCATGCTGCAGTCTGGGCGCGAGGGAAATTGCAGTCATACTCGAACGACTCGGGTCATACTCATCTACGGAACTCGATGAACACCTCAGCTCCCCCGACTTCGACGACCTCTACGACATCTCCACGGACGACATTAATAGCTCCGACTTCGACAAAGATTACTACGATCCGGCGCTCCTCGACATCCTCATGGCCGAAGTAGTCGAGACCGACTCAGCCATGGCCCAGAGGATTGCGGAAGAGGAACGAGCCAAGCTTGAGCAAGAGCGCAAATGTATCGAGGAGGAGAACAAGCGCAAGGAGGAGGAGCTCAAGAAAAAAGAAGAAGCTGACAAGAAGAAACGGGACCTGAGGGCGACTAGGTGCTTCGCCCGCGAGGCCATATTACAGACACGAGTCGACAACGCCAATATCTTCCGAACACCTCAGCAAAATGCCATAGCTGCCCTCACCCTCATCGACACCATCATCGAAGCGGCACCCGTTGCGGTAACACCACTTTTGGACAAGATAAAGACCATCGTCGCAGCTAGAGCCAACAGCCCTCCCTCTAGCTCCGCGCGGAGACCTACTGAGGCCATCACTGAAGCACCCGAAAGAAGCCGCCTACCACCGCTACGATCCAAAGACTACAAGAGGCCTGAGCAGAGCAAGACACCCGCTAAGTCCAAAGACCCTTGCTACAACACAGCATGGAAACATCAAGATCAATCAGCCGACTCTCATGAGAGAGGTCGCGATCGGCCACCCATCCACGATCAGATTCATCGCAGCTACAACTCCAACCATCAAAGCAGCTCCCGAAGGCCCCCGCCGAGTGACTTGAGGGAAGTCCTTGGCCGGCGCCATCGGGAGCGTGACAGACGCTCTTATGAAGACCGAAGGAGATCACCCGACAACTACGACGATGAAGTGCCCGCGTTCACTCGGAACCTGCGTTGAGTGGATTAGCCGAGTGGCTTCAAGCACACAGGGATCGACAAGTACGACGGTGAGACCGACTCCGAGTCATGGTTGACCGTGTACACCCTCGCCATCCGCGCGGCAGGAGGAGACAGCAAAGCCATGGCAAACTACCTGCCCGTCGCTCTCGCCGACTCAGCAAGGAACTGGCTCACGAGTTTGCCAAGAGGCTCGATCCACTCGTGGAGCGAGCTTTGAGACCATTTCATCGCCAACTTCCAGGATACTTTCGAAAGGCCCGGGACCCACTTCGATCTATACAACGTGATCCAGAAGCCAGACCAATCGTTGAAGGACTACATCTGGCGCTTCTCGGAAAACCGGAACAAGATCCCCAACATCACCGACGACGTCATTATAGCCGCGTTCCAGAAAGGCGTCTGCGACGAGTTGTTGATCGGCAAATTTGGGCGCAAGCCACCGAAGACGGTCAAACAGATGTTCGAGACAGCAATCTCCTACACAAAATCCGACGATGCAATCAAGGCCTCACGACAAGACAAGCATGACAAGAAGGACGACGCAATCCGGGAGCAGCTGGCGTCCTAAGAAGGACAACGGCAACAGCAACGGCCAAAAAGATCGCAAGCGTAAGCCCGTGGATCTGGTCGCCACGACGTCAAACTACCAACAGCAGCGTCCCTGAGTCACCGCCTACGACAAGATCATGAACACCCAATGCACCCATCATCCGAATCACAAGCACGCGACCAAAGATTGTTTCATCTACAAGCAGTTCGCTAAACAGTACGCAGCTCAACTACGCCAGAAGCCAGCGGATAAAGCCGGCACATCAGGAACCAAGAGGGACGACCCGGCTGGTAGCTCAGAGCCTTTTCAAGACCACAGGGCCGAGTTAAATCATATCTTCGAAGGACCGCTGGCGTATGAGTCCAAGAGGAAGCAAAAGCTGACCGACAGAGAAATCAACGCGGTACAACCCGAAGTCCCACATTACTTACGATGGTCGGAGGTGGCTATCACGTTCTACCGCTCGGATCACCCTGACCGAGTGGTTCACCCGGGGTGGTATCCCCTGGTACTAGACCCGGTGGTTCACAACATCAAGCTTAAGCGCGTCCTCATCGACGGCGGCAACGCCCTCAACATCCTCTTTGCCACGACGCTGGACGAGATGCAAATCCCGAGAGTAGAACTGAAGCCGAGCTCAGCCCCTTTCCATGGAGTCATCCCAGGGCTGTCATCTACGCCACTCAGGCATATCACCCTTCCGGTCACCTTTGGAGTTCAGGAGAACTTTCGGACAAAGAACATCACCTTTGAGGTTGCCGACTTTGAAGCGGCCTATCATGCGATCATCGAAAGACCTACGCTCACCAAGTTCATGGCGGTACCACACTACACCTACCACATAATGAAGATGCCCGGTCCCAACGGAGTTATCTCCCTACGCAGCGACGTCAAGCAAGCCTTCACCTGCGACAAGGAAAGCTACGACATGGCCCAAACTCATGAGAGATTACGCGGCCAACAAGAGGTCCGACTGGCTGCGTCGACATCTGGAGAAGGCAAGATCCCCGCAAAGAAGATAGCCAAGTCAAGAGAAGGCGACGCCAAGACAAAGCAGATTCCCCTTTACCCCTCTGATCCTTCTAAAACTGCTGTAATAGGCGCGAAGTTAGATCCCAAATAGGAAAACGCGCTCGTCACCTTCCTCCAGAATAATAAAGATATTTTTGCTTGGAAATCGTCTGATATGTCCGGTATTCCTAGGGAGGTGATCGAGCACTCACTAAACGTCAAAGATGACGCAAAGCCCGTAAAGCAACGACTCCGCCGCTTTGCCCAAGATCGAAAAGATGCCATCAAGGAGGAACTCGCCAAGGTCTTGGCGGCATGATTCATTAAGGAAGTTTACCACCCCGACTGGTTAGCCAACCTGGTCCTGGTTCGGAAGAAGACCGGACAATGGCGCATGTGCGTGGACTACACCGACCTCAACAAATCTTGCCCCAAGGATTCTTTTGGATTACCTCGTATCGATTAAGTCGTCGATTCAATAGCTGGCTATGAGCTTCTAAGCTTCTTGGATTGCTACTCGGGCTACCATCAGATCAGCTTGAAGGACTCCGACTGCCTGAAGACATCATTCATTACACCGTTTGGAGCCTATTGCTACATCACGATGCACTTCGGCCTGAAGAACGCCGGAGCCACCTATCAGCGTATGATCCAGAGATGCCTTCAAACACAACTCGAGAGGAACGTGGAAGCCTACGTCGACGATGTCGTCATCAAGACCAAGCAGAAAGAAGACCTGATCATTGACTTAGAAGAAACCTTTACAAATATACGAGCCTTCAGAATGAAGTTGAACCCGGAGAAGTGCACTTTCGGTGTGCCGTCAAGCAAGCTGCTTGGCTTTATGGTGTCTCATCGTGGCATAGAAGCAAATCCAAAAAAGATCAACGCTATCCGGAACATGAAGCCCCCGAGTACCCAGAAGGACGTCCAGAAGCTCACTGGTTGCATAGCGGCGCTGAGCCGATTTGTTTCCAGACTTGGTGAACGAGGTATGCCTTTTTTCAGGTTATTGAAGAAGACAGACGATTTTCAATGGACCACCAAGGCCCAGAAAGCTTTTGAAGACTTCAAGGAGTTCCTCACAACGCCACCCGTGTTGGCGTCACCTCACCCTCAAGAACCTCTGTTGCTCTACGTTTCCGCAACCCACCAGGTGGTTAGCACGGTTTTGGTCATCGAACGTGAAGAGGAAGGACGAGCTCAGAAAATTCAAAGGCCAATCTACTTCATTAGCGAGGTGCTGGCAGGAGCCAAAACCCGCTATCCTCAAGTACAAAAACTGTTATATGGAGTACTAATTACTACTAGGAAGTTGGCCCATTATTTTCAGAGTCACTCGGTTACCGTGGTCATGTCTTTTCCACTCGGCGATATCATCCATAACTGGGAGGTTACTGGGCGCATTGCGAAGTGGGCTCTGGAGTTGATGCCACTGGATATTACTTTCAAAGCGAGGACGTCTATAAAGTCTCAAGTCTTGGCGGATTTTGTGGCCGAGTGGACCGAGCGGCAAGAAGATGTACCTAGGGAGGAGCTGCAGTACTGGATCATGCACTTTGACGGATCTAAACGAGTCACCGGGTTGGGAGCGGGAGTCATGTTGATTTCCCCAACTGGGGAGAAGCTACGGTATGTTCTTCATATTCACTTCCCTGCCTCGCATAACGTCGCCAAGTACGAAGCTTTACTTCACGGCCTACAAATCGCTGTGTCGCTTGGCATACGACGGATGATTGTACGAGAAGATTCCCAGCTGGTGGTCAACCAAGTAATGAAGGATTGGTCCTGTTTGAACGATAACATGGAGGCCTACCGACAAGAAGTTCGCAAACTTGAAGACAGGTTTGATGGACTGGAGTTATCTCACGTCTTGAGACACAACAATGAAGCGGCAGACGAGTTGGCGCAGTTTGGGTCCAAGCGAGAAGCAGTCCCGACTGACGTTTTTGTGGAGTATCTCTACGAGCCGACTGTTGCTAAGAAATCAACCCCCAACGAAGAAGCTACAGACCAAATTACCATGCTCGACGTCGACTGGAGGATACCGTTCATCAAGTTTTTGACCCAGCAAGAGCTGTCGGAAGACCGGGATGATGCGGAACGAGTCCGACGTCATAGTCAAGGCTATGTCATGGTCGATTCTGAATTGTATAAGAGAAGCCCTTCTGTAGTTCTGATGTGATGCGTCGCGCCTGAGGAGGGACGACAGTTGTTGCAAGATATTCATTCTGGCACATGCAGCAGTCATGCTGCGGTGCGTACCTTGGTGGGCACGGCTTACAGGCAAGGATTTTTCTGGCTCACGGCGGTCTCTGATGCCGACAAGGTAGCCCGTATGTGTGAAGGTTGTCAATTCTTCGCTCAGCAAAGCCATGTTCCAGCCCAAG
The DNA here is from genome assembly GCA_008326285.1 of Oryza officinalis. Classification (NCBI taxonomy): domain Eukaryota; kingdom Viridiplantae; phylum Streptophyta; class Magnoliopsida; order Poales; family Poaceae; genus Oryza; species Oryza officinalis. Next base: position 9,658,121 of record BDMV01000009.1, read on the forward strand.
AACTACAAACAATTCCTTTATCATGGCCTTTTACCGTATGTGGCTTTGATATGGTTGGTCCTTTCAAGAAGGCTCCAGGAATATTCACGCATCTGTTCGTCGCGATTGACAAGTTTTCAAAGTGGATTGAGGCTAAGCCGGTTGCTATAATAACTACGGATAAGACGCGAGATTTTATTCTAAACATCGTGCGCCGGTTTGGTGTTCCGAACAGGATCATAACCGAAAACGGGACTCAGTTCACCGGAGGCGTCTTCAAAGAGTTCTATGAAGATTTTGGAATCAAAATTTGCTATGCATCGGTGGCACACCCCAGAAGCAGCGGACAAGTCGAACGCGCCAATGGTATGGTTCTTCAAGGCATCAAGGCCGGCGTATTTGATAGACTAAGTCCTTACGCTGGAAGATGGGTCGAAGAGTTGCCTTCGATACTATGGTCGCTACGGACTACACCCAGTCGGGCTACTGGCCAATCTCCTTTCTTCTTGGTTTATGAGGCCGAAGCAATGTTGCTGAGTGAGATAGAGTATGAATCTCTTCGAGTTCACAGTTTCAACGATGAACGCTACGATCAAGACAGAGTTGACGACTTGACCCGACTGGAAGAGGCTCGTGAGGCGGGATTGGTTCAATCGGCAAGGTATCTTCAAGGTCTTCGGCGTTATCATAATCGCAACATTCGATCACGAGCTTTTATTGTTGACGACATGGTTCTACGAAAGATTCAGACTACAAAAGATAGACACAAGTTATCTCCGCTATGGGAAGACCCTTATATAATTGCTGAGGTCACTCGGCCAGGAGCATATCGTCTAAAGCATGAAGATGGGACCATGGTGGAGAATTCTTGGAATATTGAACACATATCAATAAAATATGATGCTCTTTTTATCAATAATGACTTGTTCATACTTAGTTTATTATTGTTTATTGTTCTGGTTTGAGTTCAGTAGATAAGGACTGAAAATTTTTTGATGGCTTAATCAAGTCTAGGCTTGGTGACAGTCAGACGAAAATTTTTAAGAAATTAAATGCGAAGACTCAGATTAGGGCATAAGCATAAATAAATTAAGAAATTACAAGTTATATTTCAACAATGTTTACATCAGCAAATCTATCCTTGGAAGTTTTCCACCACGTCAGCAGCAATCTTTTTGGCCGTCTCTTGAGCTTCATTAATCAGCTCTAAGGCCTGCTCATCGGTGGTACCATCAGCGAAGCCTTCTCCTATAGAGTTTAAGTCTACCCGAGGATAGAGTGACTTCGTCATAGCCAAGGTTTGACTCGCATTCATGACAGCAGCATCTGTGATATTTTCCATATACTTCTTCGGCGCTGTCCTGAGTTTATCGAAGACTTCAACCACGTCCAAAGTACTTGTCCCGAGACCGTTTTCGTAGAGTGCCGACAGTATTGGCGTGGTAGCATTAGCTATATCATCCCTAACTCTTTCAGCCCTCCGGACTTTTTCGGCGAAGACTTCAAATTGAGCTTGGGATCTTACTCTATTAGCTACAAGTTTGATATGATTCAGATTGCATGAATACCCAAGATCAAATCGAGGAGTACAAGTTTCAAGGGATACCTTCGATTTCCTCTAAGGCTTTGTTCTTGTCAGACTCAAGCTTGGTATTGTCAGTTTCAGCCTTTTTCAATTGAGCCTGGAGGGAGTCAATTTCAGATACATTGGCTACAACACGAAGATTTGGAATCGTCAGGATCAAACAAGTTATACAAGAACAAGATAAGTTAATTTCTTTTACCTCTGATTGAACCACAAAGTTCTAGGTTCATATCTCGAAGCTTATTGATTTCCTCCCTTAAGACGACCTCTTGAGCCACTGCTTCTTCTCTGGCTTCCTTGAGTTTTTGCTGGATGTTCTCTAGAGAGTTGACGTGAGGCACCAGCTTCTCGAGAGTGTCTGACTTGACCATTGAGCGGCAATGTATTCTCTGCATTACGAAGATAGAGTCAATCAATTACACAAAGTTATATGGTCAAGATACGAGAAGATTTATACATACATTCAACAGACGAGACGCTTCAGTAAGGCTGGCGACAAGCATGCCACGTTCTTCAGCTTCTTTCTGTTTATTCAAGACGATGCCCTGCCTCTTGCCTTCAGCATCTCGCCATTCAATCTTTATTGGAGGAACTGAGTCTTCTGAAGACTTTAGTCGGATAATCTCCTCCTCCTCGGTGACAAATGAGATGGATGTCAGAAAATATATTCAAGACAAGAGTCTGAAGACTATTTGAAGCTTACCTGTCCTTGGAGCTGGGTCCTCAGCCGGCGTTTCTAGACTACACGAGCCCTGTTTGTCCTGGTCTGGCTGGTTTCCAGTGGAGGTTTCCTGGCTGGTAGTCGGGGGCTCCTACACAGGAGTGTCCTCACTCGGGAGAGGGTCCTGAGACCCTTGTTCCCCAGATTTTGGCTTTTCTGGCACTGCAGATTGGCTTGTTTTTTCTGTCTGCCCAGTGGGATCTATATCTTGAGATTTTCTGCAGAAGAAAATGAAGATAGTTAAGACAAGTATATTTTCAGCGAGAAGATAAGTTTGAATAAGCAAAGAGATACCTGTTGGACTTCCTGATCTTTGGAGCAGATCGTGTGGATGGCCTCGGAGAAGTTATGTTCGTCTTTGGAGTCTGAATTTCTTCAGTATCTTCGTTCGAGTCATCTACGACCAGCCATCTCTTGCTAGCCCGTTTGCTGGTTTCCTCCTCGACAGCGGTTCTCTTGTTTTTGGTCTGCGGTTTGATTTTTGGGCCGCTTGCTGGCTTCTTGGTAGTTGGCTGAGCAGGTGCATCTTCGTGGAAGACTTTGTACGGCCGAGAGATGATCAAAGCGTCTGCCTACAAGCGATGCTCTTAAGACACATTGGAGGACAGAAACAAATTGAAGAATGATACGAGTTGCAGAGTCTACTTACCGGAGGAGGTGGTCGAAGAAGACTGAAGGGAGCAACCGGGAGCTTATGGCTGTACTCCACTGCGATTCCAGATGAGAAGATCTTGTACATGCGAGTGCACAAGACCTGGAAGTTTAGGAACTCATGATCCTCCCGGTTGGGATCACTTTGGCCCTCATATTCGAAGGCTGGTTTAGACCATTCCTTGATAGGAGCCAGTCGGCACTTTATGAAATGCCGGGTGATCTGCTCTCCTTGGAGGCCTTTGTTCTTCAGCTCGAGGATCTTAGCCAAGAGGTTGTTCGAGTCGATCCAGTCTTGCCCTTCTGGCATGGTGTTCCAGTTGGCCCGTTGGATGGGTGGGAGACCGATGAAGTCGGGCACGCTAGGGGCTGGGTTTGAGATATAAAACAATTCGCATGCCAGCCCTTGTTGGAAGATTTTAAAGGAAGAGGGAAGTAATCTTTGTGGAGAGTCCCGCGGAGTTGAAAGGCGGCGCCACCCACAACACAGGGGTTGTCTTTGGTTGGGTGTGCCTTAAGAGAAAACATGCGGCGGAAAAGATTGAAATGCAAATGAATACCTAAGAAGGCTTCGCATACATGGATGAAGATTGCGATATGCAGAATCGAATTTGGGTTCAAATGATAAATTTGGAGACCGTAGTACTCTAGGAGGCCCCGAAAAAATTCGCAAGTTGAAAGACTAAACCCGCAGTAGAAAAAGTGGGTGAAGACAACGATCTCACCGGTGTTTGGGGTGGGGAATTCTTCGCCGAACGCCGGACGCCAACCGATGATCTCCTTGGCCAGAAGAACTCCGTCCTTCACCATCTCCCGCAGGGTTGATTCCTTCACGTCAGAAGTAGCCTATTGGTCTAAGGGGATTTCTCTCTCCTCAGCCATGGATGCAAGTTAGGGAAGATGAATCTGGCGCTAGGAGTGGGGATTTTTTGAGGGAAATGCCGGGAGTTGGTTGCGCGTGAGAAATCCTGATGGGGCTTGAGCTTCCGGATGGATGGATTTGGATGCGCACGAGTTCTAGGTTTCTACGAAGAGCTTGTGAACAAGAGCGCGAAAGGGGAAATTTTCGAAAGATGAAGTGGCAGGGAAGACAACGGCGCTTCAGAGATTTTAGGGTATCGCTAGGTTTTCTCGTGTTTGGGCCGAGACCCATGAGAAGCTTACGGCCCATGTTACAGGTGTGGCTTGACACATGTCTCTAGGGACTCAAGCAGATTTGCTCTGGCAATATGCGCGTGTCTTATTGCCCAATGCCTTTAAAATCCTTTCATACAGCAGTTACACAACTTGTTGAAGGTTGGTGTGATTCAACTTGGAAGGTGACAAACAGTAAAGTTTTTTATAACTGTCCTGGTAACTTTTCTATAGGTTGCGGGAGCTGTTTGGTTTTTTGCAAAGCATTTGATTTTGCATTATATCAATGTTTTTCTGTCACCTTGGTGTGTTTTTTCGATTAAGACCGATATTATGGCTGGAGCTATTTAATATTTTGGTCGTATTTTCAGATGACTGATAAATTTATTTTAAGTTATTAACTTAGGTTTTTTATTCATGAGAATTGGCTGAGTTGTATGTTCCAAGATGACTCGGGCAAAATGACTCGGATAAGCATGAGCTTGCCGAGTACTCGGATTTATTATACACTATGCCTTGATTATAAGGTTACGTGTTATATGATTTTTTATGATTGCTTTTAGCTTAGGCTAAGCATTTATATGAGTATGATTATTATAGTTCTTGACTATATGCTTAGTTTGTTTTAACTAACCACATAGTCGGGGGCTACACCTAATTAGGTGCATCAGTCGATGCACCTAAATATTTATTTTTGAGAAATTTTTTCGAGATGTTTTCAGCCCTTCACAGCCTTTCTATTGGATGATAAAGCACTCGGGAGACTCGGTCAGAGATGATGGGAGCACTCAGCGAATAGAAGCACTCGGCTAAGGAGTTATTCGGCTATGTGTTATTTTGGTTCGAGGCAAACTTATTTCGTCGACTGTGAAGGTCTTCGGGGCTACTGTGGAGATTGTGGGTACCGGATACCCTCACGGCTGGCTTATCCGACTTACCATAGGGGATAGACTATGACTCATAATTATATAAACCGGCTTAGGACTTGGGTATTACGTTACCATTGAGATAAGTTAATGGTTTATAGTCCAAAGTTGGTAAGATTGAGGCGTCCGACATAGAGTATGATTAGATCTCCAACTTGTAAGCCTACCCTCCAAGACTATATAAGAAGGGTAGGACGACCCTTGAGGGGGACGAGATTACAGAGGAAAAACATAGCGAAAACACACAAGATCAAGAGATCAAAAGATTAATAAACCACTCGGCAGATCGAATCCCCGAAACAGGAGTAAGGAATTACCTCTCTTTGAGAGAGCCTGAACCTGTCTAAATCCCCTTGCATACTAACCCATCATGTTTGACGCTTGAGTGCTACCCTCAATTTCATATTGCCGAAACCAAGTTTCGACAGGAAGGCTCGCATGAACTGTCTTCTGGGTTGCCTCTCGGGACTCATGGTGACGTTAGCGAATTGAGCAGCTTGTATCGTTTACAATGGCCATATGCATCAGGAGGAAGACGATCCAATTTCTGGGCCCAACATGTCAGTTACAGAAAATGGAAATGGTTGAGCTGGTGCCGCTGTGGGCCTAAGAGTAGGCTTTATGGGCTTATGTCTGGCTTACGCCCACAACCACACAATGCTAAAAATTGGGTAAAAGTGCTTTGAAATCAAGATGGATTTTACACTAAATTTAGGCTTAAGAGATTTTTTAACTTCATAATCTATTACTATATATTATTAATAAGACAGCCTTAAAAGAGACCCAATACGATATTAGTTAACATTTGAAATAAAATAAATAGAACAAATTTTGAAATTAGAAAAAAATGAGAGTCCATATAGGAATACAATTTAAAAGTAACTGAACTTCGAAATAAAAATAGAGAATATTGAAAGAAAGATCTGTTTAGAATACAACACTTGATTCATTAAAATTCAAAATAAAAAAATAAAAACAATTCAAAACACATCACAAGTTCTAGGAAGAGAAGAAGCAGCTAGTGGGCAAGCGGAGGGTGGGAAGGAGGGCGGAGGTGGCGGTTGGTGAGACATTAAAAACTATTGAAACAGAACCCAACAATGACAAGGGAAGAGAACTAGACGAGAGAAGGGAAGAGAAATAGAATCTGATGATGGCAACAAAGAGGAGGTGACAACGACAGGCAAATTAGTGGACCAGTGGACAAGCACAGAAAGGTCAGGGGAGAGTGAGTACCATGAGGGCTCATCATTTACAGTAAGGAGCACCGTAAAGAGGACATTTTTTCTATAAAAACCTTAACTTTTCATGGAGTAGGATAGGGAGTCCGTTGGAGAAGCTTGATCAATTGAAAGCCGAATCAGGAAATTAAATTGTTACAGTTAATTGTTTTATTTATTATTTCTCTCAAAGATATGTCTATATATATGCAATACGATATAATTGCTGATAGAAATAGGCAACAGGTCAATTTATCATAAATTTATCATAATATAAATATATTTCGATGCTAGCCACGCAAATGTGCCAGGCACCCAGCTTGTTACACTAATTTTCATAACTTTTTTACACATATGCATGATGGCTACCAAACCACAGAATTACACCTAGTCCAGAATTATTAAAAAGTTTGACATAACCCACCTATATTCATCTAGATCCAATAGTCACAAAAAATTTGATCACAACAACGTTCACATACATATTATCACATTTTCAGTCTAAAGAATATAAAAAAAAACTACAACAAATAGCTTTACATCATATCAAATTTTGTATCTAAGCATAGGCAGCAGCCTCCTAACACACAGCTTGGCTTAAATACTCCCAAAGGCAGCTTCAGTGCTCCACTATGAGGCCATATTTTGACAAATTTTGGTCCAGGAGAGGCTTCGATCGTTCAATAAAATGAGATTTTCAGTTGTTGTTGATTTCATGATCTTCAGCTCAGTGCCTGCATAACAGAATAACTCAACAAAAAAAATGTGTGCAAAAGAATCTAAGTCAGTATGTCATTTTTCTAACAATGCAAAGAAACCATGGCCTTGCACGTGTCGAAAATAAAAATTCACATGCCTAAAGAGAACTGACAAATTCTTGGGCATGTTCTTACAACCTAAATGAAGCTAATAAGCCCAATAATTAAATTAGAGTTACAACCTAAATGAAGCTAATAAGCCAGAAAGTACATTAATGGTACATAATCTAGATTATATTCCAACCATATTTTTCATTTACCGAAATATTGTGAATATGATTCATGCAACTACAAATCTGCAATCCATAATTCCCTATATATCTTCAAGTTATGTGATTATGCTATATGCAACTATAATTTATGTAACTTCAATCCTTGAACATTTATCATCAACTATAAGCAACCCAATTATCCAACCCTGTCTCAGATTGTGGTTTTGGGATAAGTTCACTAACCTTAGCGGGACAGCGCTGGAATTGCAGCTGCTGACCTCAACTTCATTCTTGATGGGTCGAGAGCGGATCGGGGAGCAGGGAGGAAGCAACAGCACCATCGGGAGGGAACCAGGGAGGGGGTCAGGGAGGTGCTCCCGAAGTCGCCGTCGTCGCTCAACCGCTGTCTCCGCTGTACTAGCACCGTGGAGGAGGGAGGAGGCTGGGAAGTAGTCGAGCCAGCGTCCCCACATCAGCCACGGCCCCCGAGGTCACCACCGGCCAAGCTGAGCTCGTCGTCATGGCCACCTCTTCGTTGTCACGTTGTGGTCATCGCCGTGGCCATTCTTCGTCATGCTCGTAGCCAGCCTTCCCACAAGCTCAAGGAGATATTTCCGTTGCCGTCGCCGCCATGAGCTAGATCTGGTGGGCCGTAGTCGTTGGCAGCTGGATTTGGCAAGGGGGCGGGAAGGGGGAGTTGAGTTGGGATGGGGCAGGGTGGTGGTGGAAAGTTGCAGCGAGGGAGGCGGAGGTGTTCAACTAGCTTGGATCCGGCCGGCGAGCTTGGCGGCGCGCCGTGCAGAGGAGGCTCCTTATGGGAGGGGATCGCGAGGAACTGGTTGCCAACAATGGGGAAGAGCTAGCCGTATGGACTCTATGAAAACGGATGTAGTAAGCAAAAATCTAGATTTGCCCTTCCTCCTGTTCCAACACATGCGGAGGAAGGGAGGTACCCCCACAGGGGATTCTTTTACCTCTTAGTACCGAGGATTCTGAACCGTTGGATCAGGCTCAATGGATGGCTCCGATTGCAAGTACAGGGAGCTAAAAGGTATGACGGACGGTAACAAAGCTCTTCCATGTTGCATGCTCCCTTGACTCTGTTCAGAAAATCGAAAATACCTTAGCATATGCATGTGATTGTAGTTGATGTGACAATGATCCAATCACTACTATAGAAAACATCATCAGTGCCGGTTCATAAGAGCCAACAAGGCCGTAAGTCAACCCGACACAAAACTTTCAGCACTGATGACCCCCCTCATCAGTGCCAGTTCTTGACCCCTCATAGATAGAGCCTCCGAGCAACTGGGCATGATCAGATTAACTCATCTGTCCCGGGTATGAATTTGAATCTGGCACTGATGACTATATATATGTGCCAGTTTTTCTTTGAACCCGACACTGATGGTTGTATATCTGTGCCGGTTATACTTGATAACCATGCTGATGTCATTTTTCCAGAATAAAAAATATAATACATCATGATTTTGGAATTTAATTACACCTACAGAAATAGTAGTAATAATTAAATAGTGTCATGCATCATTACATAGTCTTTAATTATACACTACATGCATAAATTAATTAAACATCATATTGCCTAGAGTCATTAATTAAACATGGATAGTTAACACCAAATAGTTCATCACAACAGCTACTTTGTTGTTGAACGACTTGACAAATCTAAGTCTTCTAGAATTTTCGGACCATCTTTTTCTTGTGCGGTACGACGGTCCCTCAATAAATGATACACCCCTCTTGAATAAATGATGTCCCTACAGACAAAACCAGCAAATTCGTCTTGAAGGCCCCTGATTGTATGACCAGTAGTTGACTTGTGCCTTGTTTCTGCAATCAATTACATTGTCATAGAAAATATCAAACTTAATACAATCGTACCGTATATACTTCGCAAGGAGATATATACCTCCAAATCCTCGAGGTATAAGAAGTCATCCTTAAAATAAATGATAAGTCTTGAACACACTGATTGTTCCCTTCGGGTTGTAGCATGCATTCCAAGCCCATCCTCATACTGAATTCAGTCTTTTTTAATGATTTAAGTCTTGAACATAGTCTTCCAAGCTAACGACATTCTCAACTCCAACGATCTTTCACTTTCCTTGAAGAACAACATGGTGGCGACCCTTGGAAGACATGTCAGTCACATAGAAAACTTGCATTACATCATTGGCATATTGGCGAGAATAAATGGCTCATCGTTGTATCCGACTTGCTTTAGGTCAACGACAGTGACTCCATCTTTATCAACATGTGTGCCTTTCTTCAAATCAACCCATCGGCATCAAAATAGAGGTACCTTGAGGGTCCATAGTCGAGTTGTCAGATATCAATTATAACTCTGTAGTACGTGTCTTTGTGCCCCACCGCTAATGTACGCAACCATTTGGAATGCATAATTTTGTTTTGTACTCTTCTCATCCTGCTTCTTCGTATAAAAGATGAACCCCGTTCATTTGATATGCTTGGAATATCATGATGGTGTTAGATGGTCCCCGAGACAAATGTCTCAGCTGCACATTGTCTGTGCCCGTGTTAACGATATACAACTTCAACCAACTACCGAAATGAAGCCTGCATTGTTGTAGGATCCACTTATCTGATCTTCCAGGGTCCTTTCTGTGTAGTAAGTTCATGTGCATGTCGAAATACGGGGGACACTACTGTCGATTGTTGCAGCACTGTAAAATGGGCTTGCCTCATCAACATAATGTCTTTCTAGAACACTGATTTTTGATCGATTGTTCCTTTACCCTGTAGCCTCCCCTCGTGGTGAGAGAGTGGGACACCAATCGGCTAAAGATCCATATAATCGATACAGAACTCAATAACCTCCTCAATTGTAGTACCCCCTACAATGATGCCTTCTAGACGAGACCTATTACGCACATAACCCTACAGAACCCCCATGAGCTTCTCGAAAGGATATATCTGGTGCATATACACGGGGCCTGGGATCTTAATATCTTTCACAAGGTGGATGATGAGGTGCACCATGATGTCAAAAATGACAGGGGAAAACACATCTCAAGCTGGCATAGTGTAATGACCACATCTTCGTATAGTTTCTGCAACTTTGTAGGATTGATTACCTTCTGTGAGATCACGTTGAAGAAAGCAAACAACTTTGTTATTGGTCCCCAGACCTTCTCTGGCAAAATACCTCTTATCACAATGGGGAGTAGCCGTGTCATCATCATGTGACAGTCATGTGAGTTCATGCCAACTAATTTCTTCTCTTTCATTCCATGTAATGTTTGATATTTGATGAGTAACCAGATGGGACTTTGATTCCATGTAAACATTTGCAAAAGTTGTTTTTCTCGGCCTTGCTAAGGGTGTGGCATGCAGTTGGGAGGTAGTGACCTCCACCTTCCTTCTCATGAGGGTGCAACTCTTCCCTAATTTGAAGTTTTTTCAGGTCATTTCTTGACTTCAGTGTATCTTTCGTTTTCCTAGGTATGTTTAGCAAAATGCCAATAAGACTATCACATAAGTTCGTCTCAACATGCATGACATCGATCGTGTGACGAACATCTAAGTCCTTCCAATATGGCAAGTCTCAAAAAGCAGATTTCTTCTTCCATACCAGCTCCTCACATGTTGTTGCACCACACCATCCTCTATGCAAGTTAACTCTGATATCCTTCACCAATTTGTATATTTCTTCCCCACTCTTATGTTTAGGAGCAATGTCATCTTCTTGTGTCAAAATCTCTCTTGTTCTTGCGGTACGGCTGTGATTTTCGGAGAAACCTATGATGACGCATGTAAACCATTTTTCTTGAGTGGGGGAGCCATGGGTCCGTGATATCATCTAGGCACTGCACACATGCATTAGCACCTTTGACGGTCTATCCCGCTACATTTTCAAGCGCAGGATAATCATTGATCATGACAAATAGCAAGGCACGCATGTCAAAGTAGGACTTCTTGTATGCATCCCAAACTTGTACTCCATTGGTTCATAGGTCGACAAGATCTTCCACCAATGGCTTCAAGAACACACCAATATTTTTTCGGGGATGCCTTGGACCTTGGATAATCAGTGGGATCATCGTATACTTGTGTTTCATACAGAGCCAGGATGGAAGGTTGTAGATACAAAGTGCCACTAACCAAGTAATATGGGAACTGCTCATATCGTCGAATGGATTTATTCCATCTATACTTTACTTAATCCAAACCTTATATTTCTTTTTTGACTAAATTTCATAAAACTATAAATACTTTGATGGAACGATCACAAAACTATAGATTTAAATATGTGTATCACAAAACTACATATTTAGTGTTAAATTTATTATAAAACTACAGATTTAAGGCATAGTATCACAAAACAACATATTTAATGATGAAGTTATCAAAGACAGATTTTATTGTTTTAAATCTGTAGTTTTGTGATAGATTGATCAAAGTACCTGTAGTTCTGTGAAATTTACTCTTTTTTTTTCTTTTGTGAAGTTGGGATACAATCTATGGATGTTTCTCCACTGGGAACCATTGGCTAGATGTTGAAGCATTCCATCTTTCTTGTGCTCTTCGGCGTGCTACCACATCATCTTGTCGTGATCTTTATTCGCATATAGACATTTCCACTGTGGGATTATAGGAAAGTACCACACCACTGTAGCTAGGATTCACTTCTTGCACTGGCCCATGTTGTCCTCTTGATCATCACTATTTCTTTGCTTGTGCCATGAAGCCCTGCATACTAGGCATGTATCAAGATCTGCATATTGCTTATGATAAAGAATGCAGTCATTTGGGCATGCATGTATCTTTTGCACTTCTAGTCCAAGTGGGCAAATAACCTTCTTGGCTTGGTATGTGGTCTCCGGTAGAACGTGATCCTCTGGGAGAATCTCCCCCAAAAAAGATAGTAGTTCTATGAAACTCTTGTCTGACCATCCATTACTTGCCTTGACCTGGAGCAGTGAGAGAGGACCACGTGCAACTTTGCCTCTTTCGAGACAGGGAAAAGTGGTGTTTCATTGTCCCTATGTATGTGGTCAAACTTCTGTCTGTCCCTATCATCGGCCTTGCATCACCCTCCCATCACGCATCATCTGGTCTAGATATTGCATAGGGTGCTCGTCAGTACATGGGGATGGAACATCAAAGGAAATCTCATTTGCAGCCTCTTTATGCAGCATGTTGTGACCATCCGCCCTTGCTCCAACAAGTATTCCATCCTCCTCACCATGCTTGCTCTAACAAGTATATCCAAGCATAAAACCATGAGTCATCAAGTATTGATGGATGTCTTGCATAGAAAGTCATCTCTTGTTCTTGCAATGCACACATGGACATAGTACAAAATACACATTTTCCCGTACCATGAATTCTCTACCACACTAAGAAATGTATCTACTCCAGCAATGAACTCTACGGAGGCGCATTTCGAATGGTACATCCACCATGATCCATCTACATAATAGTTTAATTTCTTAAAAAAATATTTATGCATAAATTATACATATATACATGTTACGGCCGCACGGAGTAGCACACCGGCCATGCGAGCTCTAGTCGCACGGTATACAACTGGCTCGGCGAGCGGAGCACTCGGACCAGTAGGCGCCTCTGCTGATCCCAAATCCTCAGGACAGTCCCGCGCCCCTCGATCCAGACAACAGAGCCATCTCCAAATTTCACCGTTCCGCGAACGCCGGTGTCGAGCTCAGAGAAGGCAGCCCTGTTCCCCATCATGTGATTTGTCACTCCAGTATCAAGATACCAGAGCCCGGCATCCCATTCGTCATGAGCACCTTGGCCTCGACCAGCTCGACTAGTGCTGAGGCCAGCGACTGCGCCGGTAGTCGATGGCTGGAACAGGCACCGGCGAAAAAGACAGTGTATCGATGGGCATTAGATTTGGGGCGTTTACCTTGGAGGTCGCGGGAAAGGCACAAATTGGGCCGGCCCACATGAGGAGCAACGTGCCTTCCCCCTCATCTTCACGGACCAAGTGGGCCTCCTCAGTCTGTTTGGGCTTGCTGCGGCAATCTTTAGCCCAGTGGCCGGGTGAATTTTTTGTATTTTTAGAATTTTTTTTTTAATATTTACAGAAATATTATAGCGCCGAAAAAATTTGCAAAAATAGACCCTGCCGCCCTTCGCAAGGGCGGCAAGCCGACGTGGCACACGCGCGCTGGACGGCGCGGGACGGCCGTCAAGGAGGAGCTGGGCGTTTTGCACTCTGCCCCCTTGCCGCCCTTACAGAGGGCGGCAGGCCTGCCCGCCTATAAAACCCAGCCGACTGCTTTCAGGAGGCCATTCCCTCCTCACCTCTCCACATCCAAAAAAAAAAGGAGAAGGGGAGGAGAAGAAAAGAAGAGGCGAAGCCCTACCGGTTTCAAACTTCGATTTCAGGTAATATTCGTAGATTATATACGTGACTAAATATATGATGTTAACTAGGATATCACTTGTATTTTTGTAGAACTTTGGTTGGATAAATGCATTGTATGAAATAGGGTTTTACCTGTGGTACTATATAAATATATATTGTTAGATGTAGGTAACTTAGTAGATCTGTAGTATTTGTAGTTATTAGGTTTGTAGTTTTAAATGTTGTTGAGTAACATTGCAATAGAATATATAAAAATTTAGGTACGTTGCAAAGAAGATATTACACTGTAGTCGTTTATTATGTAAAATAATGGCCTAGTAATTAACTTTACAGATATGTCCAGTAAACTTATATTTCAACTATACCATGGTCAAGGAAACGTCCGTTATGGGCCAACTGGGGTAGATCTGTCAGAATTTATTGTAACAGCAAGGGGAATTGATAGGCCAGCTGAGAGGAGTGTACCTTCTATAAAAAAATGGTTGATGCGGGGCTTGGGAGTTGATCCACAGACTAGTGACATTACAATCTATGTTGTAGTAAGTCGGGCAACAGAGGGTTTTTATTGGGAACTAATGCCGGTTCAAAACTCTGGGATGTGGAGATGGTATGTGGAGAATGCATTGCAACGTGGGTGGCCTCTAGCTATGGTTCCGTATGTTCATCCGAAGGATCCAAGTGTACAGATGAACATGGATGATGGCGAGGGGCCAAGTGCAGAAGTGAATGAGATTGAAGTGGATCAGGTCAATGCACCAGAGGAAGATGGAGTAGCTCCAGTAGTAGCTCCAGTAGGCATGCAACCTGGTGGAGTGGCTGACGAGGGGGAGACTGTGGGTGCCATTGTGGACGAAATGGAAAAAGAGGATCGTGACAACGAGCGTGTGGAGGAAGATGATTCGTCAGATGATGACGAGAACAATATTAATCCAGCTGAATGGGCTAGTGATGATTTTTCTGGTTTGGTCATCTCTGAAGGGGAAAATGTGAGATGGGAGTACAAGGAAAACGAGATTATCGAGGGAGTGAGTTATGGTAATGGAGAAGACATGAAGGAGGCGGTGAAGCATTATGCAGTGTCACTTCATAGGGAGTTTTGGGTTGCCAAGTCTAACCAGACACAATATGAAGTTAGGTGTGTTAATGAAAAAGATGGGTGTCCGTGGAGAGTGCACGCCTATAAGGGGAAATGGAAGGACTACTGGACAGCGTCGGTCGTTACGAAACATACTTGTTATCTACCTGGTGTTCAGAAATACCACAGGAACATTACATGTGCATTTGTTGCATCTGAGATGTATGCGCATGTCGTGGACAATCTGGCATATGAACCGAAGTCAATAATCCGACATATCGAACAGACATTCAAGTATACAATTAGCTATGCCAAGGCGTGGAGGGCCAAACAGAAAATAATAGAGATGAGATTTGGAACTTATGAAGCCTCATATGACAATTTGCCACGTCTGCTATCTGTTATCCAACAAAGAAACCCTGGGACCTCTTGTGCACTCAAGACATTCCCCTCAATTGAACATCCTGGCAAGACTGTGCTGCAAAGAGCGTTCTTAGCTCTACATGCATGCAAGATGGCATTCGTGCACTGTCGTCCAGTTCTTTGTATTGATGGGACATTTTTGACCGGGAAGTATCGGGGCCAGATACTAACAGCAATTGGGGTAGATGGGAACAATCAGGTATTACCGTTGGCATTTGCTTTTGTCGAGAGCGAGAACACCGACAGCTGGTACTGGTTCCTCCATCTGGTTAAGACAGAAGTTGTTGGTATGAGGCCCAATGTGTGTCTAATACATGACAGGCACGCCGGTATGCTTCGAGCGATAGAAGAGTTAAAGTTTGGGAGTATGGAAAGAGGATACCCTGGCCAGTGGGAAGATGTACAAAGCAGGTGGTGCATGCGTCATATGGGAGCTAATTTCTTCAAGCAATTTAAGAACAAGGAGTTGATGAACATGTTCAAGAGGCTATGCAATCAGAACCAGGAGAAAAAATTCAATGAGCTTTGGAAGAGATTAGATGAGTTGACAGGCAAATGTAGTGACCAGCGTGCAACAAGACCAGCGGCCGCTATACCTGACCCTCCTCAAGCACTCGGAGCTCTCCCAACAGACAGTGTAACATTGGTTAGAAGAACTGGGGAGCAAATTCAAAAATTTTCTCAGTGGATTGAGAATGAGCCAAAAGAGAAATGGGCAAAGACTTATGACACAGGTGGTGCTAGATATGGTATAATGACAACAAATTTGGCGGAAGTTTACAACTGGGTGATGCGCGGTGTCCGTGGACTCCCACTAGTTGGTATAGTGGAGTTCATTTTACATGGGACATGCAAGTATTTCAGGGAGCGGTTCCAAGCAGTTTTTCCCTCTATGCCGAACAACAACATTTTATTTGGAACTTTCATGGAGAAAAAACTAGCGGAGTGGCGTGCAAAGGCCATGAAACATCGAGCTCTAGTGCAAGGTACCCAACAACACAGGTTTGAGGTACTCTGCCAAGATAAGGCAGGCAGGGGTATCTACCGCAAGAGAGTAAAGCAGGAGTGCGTTCTCAAAGACGACGGCACATGTCATTGCTCCTGTAGAAAGCCGACGCTGCTCCACAGGCCATGCACCCATGTCATTTCCGCGGCATCTGAGTGTGGCATCCAAGATGCAGTATATGTGTCACAATACTTCTCCAAGCAAGCAATATATCACACATGGAGTGGCGAGATTTTTGGCTTCGGTGTAGCTGGGGAGTTCACAAAGATTAACGATCCGATAATCTATATTCCTGACCCAACGAAACTCCGAGACAAGGCGGGACGGAGGAAGACTCGGCGCATCCGCAACGATATGGACGAGTCGGAGGCAGGCAGGGTGAAGCGGTGCAGCAAATGCGATGAACGTGGCCACACCTACAAGTATTGTCCTGAAGACAAGGAAAAACCAAGTGCGGCAGAGGCAGGTCTATCAGGATCAGCAGCAGATGGAGCTCGCCCTACGGGTGAAGGCACTACTTCAAGGCGACCCCGTCCTAGACGTTCTCGTGGAACGTCCGGTTACGTGGTGTAGTTCGTGTGTTGTATGTTGGCAAAAGGCTTTGCTTGTAATTTCGTTCGAACTTATCGATATGTTCGCATTGTGTTGTGTTGCGAACCACTTGTTAGACTTCCGCATGTAATGTCTTTATGTTTTACGGCTTGTAATTTTGTTTTATGTTATTTCATTCTCGTTATGTGCCTTTGTGTAACGAAAGTTATGTTCTCAATAATCTGCACTCTTGCATGTCTCTATAAGTATTCTTCCGTTTCAGATAACTTGTTTTTACAATTATATTATTACCTTCTTATTTACCCTAACATGTAACACGTTATTTGCAGAGATGGCACATCCTGAGTTGTTGGATCCGGCGATAGATCAGCGCCACCGGTCGTACCTTACTGCGGTGGAGGGGGCTCAGCTTGGGACGTTCCGTCCACGGTCGTCACGCGAGCGACTTTTGGTTCACGACTCCTTCGTCGAGAGGTATGGTTTTACTGTGTTCACGACACCGGTCTTACCTTACTACGGTGGAGGGGGCTTAGCAATGTGTTCATTTTAACGTCTGGTATTATTTCGCTTTCGCAGGTTGCGTGAGGCCGGTCTCTTACCGTTGGCTCGGCTAGTTGAGGCCGCCACCGGCGACGCTGACGTGACGAGACGTTGGGATCCGGACAGGTCCCTCCTAGCAGCGTTGGTCGATCGGTGGAGGCCGGAGACGCACACTTTTCACCTGCCGTGCGGTGAGGTAGCCCCTACCCTGCAGGATGTCTCGTACTTGTTGGGGCTACCGCTCGCGGGAGACGCTGTCGGGCCAGTTGACATGGGTGTGGACTGGAAGGACGAGCTGACGGCACGTTTCGCACCCGTGCAGCGCCTACCAGGTCTACCGCTCGAGCCGTTGCAGCAGCACCGCAACACCGGGCCTACGAAGAGGTGGCTGCTTCAGTTCACTGTAAGTTCTTTCTACCTAAACTGACGTGTACTATGTACGTAACTTGTAAAGTGCCTAACATTTCATCCAACGCTTGCAGGTTGACTAGCTACCGGAGGAGGCCGACGAGTACTCCTTCAGCCGTTGTTTGGAGGCATACTTGTTGTGGCTTTTTGGGTGAGTGATGTTCTGTGGTAGTCACGGACACTCGGTCGACCGGGGTCTCGTGCACTACGCCAGGAGCATCGCCGACGCCGCGATCGGTGAGGTGCCTCAGTGGAGTTGGGGCTCCGCGTTGCTGGCGGCTCAGTACCGTGGCCTCTGCGAGGCTTGTACCAGGACGGACCCTGGCGCGATCTTCGGTGGGTGCCCTCTCTTCATTTCTCTTTGGGCGGCTGAGAGGTTTGCGATCGGCCGCCCCCTTGTGGAGCACCACCCTTACGACGCGTCGCTGTACGAGAACAGACCGGCGGTCGACTACCCAACGATGGGTACTCTGTGGTGCCGGCGTCAGGTACGTCGCTAGTACTTGGTAATATTGTCCTACTATTGTTAACTTCATCCTACGTCACACTGACCTTATTGTATTGCAGCGCCGATGGGCTCACGTGCAGGTTAGGCGGTCGTACGCGGAGTTTGTGATGGAGTTCGACCGCCTTCTGCCGACGGACGTAGTGTGGGAGCCCTACAGTGCCATGCTTACCCACAGTCGGGCGCCGCTAGGCCTGTCCACACTCTGCACGAGGGACCAGGCGTACTGGATGACTACGGTTCCGATGGTGTTCGACATCTGTGTCGAGCCGCACGAACCTTACCGCGTGATGCGGCAGTTCGGCTTCCGTCAGTCCTTTCCAGTACCGTTTCCGGCGGGCGTCACGGCTGCCGTTCACCGGTAAGCCGTTTTACTATGATTTAATATGTTGCATTAACATCGGGCTGTCCATAATAATTTGCTTTGTTTGTCGTTCGCCCTAATACAATACATTAATTTGCAGGTACTCGCGCAAGGGTCAGCACTCAGCTGGTCACTGGCCTGCCAAGTTGGGGCCTTTTCTCGACGACTGGTTGCTTGGTACCGAGGAGGTCGTGGACCACGCGGGAGAGCCACACACGGAGGAGGGGTATCAGGCATACCTACGTTGGTACCAGCCACACACCCGTACTAGAGTCACCTTCGCTCCGACGGAGCAACAGGCCCACGCCGCGAGCGCCAGAGACCTCTACGCCAGGCACCGCGACCAGGACTTCGCTCGTGCGGTGAGTACCTTGCATCGCACCATCATCTCATCATCCTTTCTGTTGGACAAAGGCTACGAATATTTACGTTCTAATTAACCGTGCAGGCCGTTGAGTGCAACAGGGTCGTCGTTGATGCTACAACGGCAATCCAACGGTTAGGCGCGGGGATTGAGGTGGGGGCAGACGAGCACCTGTCGACGTACACGCGGATACGGGACTCGATGCGCTCGGTTCTCCGTGCGCTGACCTGTCGTGCTGCCGACGTTGCTCAGGCAGACGCAGCACCACAGGTGCGTCCCCGACCGACTGCTCCTCGTCCAGCTGCGCACGTTCCTAGGCCGACACCCCCTCCCTTCGGAGGTACGTATATTCAAGGTCTATTTGTACATCAGCAATCAATTGATACTCAATTTATGTGTAAGCTTACAAGTGTCGCGTCGTCGATGTGTAGGCTTTGCTCAGCTTGGGACGACGCCGGGCGCCCACTCCTGGTAGGCTGCAGGGTCATCGTCACAGGCAGGTGCGTCGGCCTCGTTGTCTACACAGTTTTGGCAGGACGCCGGGACTTCGTCACAGCCGGGCGGCACGTCTGTTGCGTCGGCCTCGCTGTCTGCGCAGTTCTGGCAGGACGCCGGGACTTCGTCTCAGCCGCCCGGCATGTCTTGCAGGGTCCTACCGGGACTTCGTCCGAGCACGGGTGGGCTTCCGCCACGCACTTCGACCTTAGTGACTTCGACTTCCCGGACATTATCGGTCCCTCACAGCTTGGAGGCGCACCGCCGGTGCACACGCAGGAGCAATCGCCCTCCACCCCACTCCCAGACCCTCGCGCTACCCGTGCTGTCCCACCGGATCGCTTCACGTACTCCTAGGACCACGTGCGAGCACAGGCCCGGAGGACCAAGCGGGGTCGCGGCACGAGTCAGGGCCAGTAGAGCAGACGTAGAATTCCGCCCTCTATAAGGGCGGAAGGCCTTACTCCGCCCATATATAGAGTGGCAGGGTGCTCATTTCAACCGGTCCAACTGAAGGAAAAAAAAGAGAGGTGAGTAAGAAGGAGAAGAGCTGCGAAGCATTGTTGCTGTGCTTATTCGAGCGCAGGTTAGTACAATATTCCGACGTATGGTTATATTTTGTGTCGCATACTAGTGTAATTACCATGTATTTGAAATTTGTGAGTAGATTTGTACCACTTAGATACGGACCCTAGTTTATTTGCGAGTAGATCTGTAGCACTGTTAGTAGTTATGTTGAAATTTGTGAGTAGATCTGTAGCACTTAGAAGTGTGAATAATTTTAGACTAGATTTGTTGTGCACACGTTTGGTTTGTAGTAGTACTATATTTGACCGTACAATGAGAAGTGTTAAGGGTGTTTACAATATTTTATAGTTGTATTTTTAAACTATAGGATGCCAAGGCGTGGAAAAGCTACCAACTCAAGGTAACATAAATCGTTTTTGTGATATTATGTGTTATTCGTTGTGCATGAAATGAGGAATCCTAGATTAACGGGTTAGGGTGTTTCATTTATTGTTGACTTGTAGTCGCCCGAAGACTGGAAATGCCATCAACCCATTGCCTTTGCCTAGCGGTGTTCCAGTGCCCATGTGCTGGTGCGGTGATCCTTGCAAGGTAGCCAAGTCCGATGAAGAGGAGACGTACATGCAGAGATACTGGATATGTGCCAATTTTGAGTTTGAGCCAACACCTGAGATACGCCGCATTAACTTAATGGTGAGGAACTGATGTTTTGTAATGATTATTTGGTGTATGAAGTAGTCTTCAACAACTTATTTGGTTAGTAAACATTGCATTTGTTGTAGACCCCTCCACCGCTATGTGATTTTGAGCAGTGGATCGACACCGAGATCAAGCCGCAAAACAAGGAGCGTTTGGAGTACATGCGGCAATGGGATGCAGAGCGCAAGGAGAAGATAGAGCAGAGACGCAAGGAGGAGGCCGCAGAAAAAGAGCACAAGGCTGAGGCGGAAAGGAGGCGTGTTGCTGCGTACAGGGAGGAGCGGGAGCGGAAGCTTGAGCGTGCGCGGCGAGCGAAGGCAGCAATGGAGGAGAACCCCGATGCACAGAGGAAGGGAAAGTGGCCTCGTTGCACTCAGTAGTATGCACGAGTTGGTAGTTGTATGGTGTTAGGGTTTAGGCCGGCCTTGTTTCGCTAAGTGGGTAGGAACGTGTTCCATCGGTTCGTGGGATCTCCATATCTATCCACTCAACGAATTTGCAGACCCAACGATATGCCTATGTAACATGTTATCATTATGTACGATCAAGTTAGCGTTCTGCGTATTCAGAATTGGTACTAGAAATTGGAGCACATAAGTCATACCCGATCCATGTTGCCACATTGGAAGAATCGCCTCCCCCGAGTATCTGAGTTGAGAGACGACTAAAATATACAGTCATCACCACAATGGCACAACGGACGGTCACACCATGGTGGAATGAAACCGCCCAAAGGATGATGTATTGACATATGAGGAGTGATGAATTTTCGGAGTTGTCCCAAAAGTATTTTCGGAATTTTTAAACATACTAGTTGGATGCCCATGCGTTGCAATGGGAAAAAAATTAGGGCAACTTTAAGGCCCCGTTTGGATGGGATTAGTAAAACCAAGTTGTGCGTTCTGGAAATTTTCGGAGTTGTCCGAAAATCATTTTCGAAACTTCCGAAAAATTACAGAACCAAGTTGTGCGTTCTGGAAATTTTCGGAGTTGTCCGAAAATCATTTTCGAAACTTCCGAAAAATTACAGAACCAAGTTGTGCGTTCTGGAAATTTTCGGAGTTGTCCGAAAATCATTTTCGAAACTTCCGAAAAATTACAGAACCAAGTTGTGCGTTCTGGAAATTTTCGGAGTTGTCCGAAAATCATTTTCGAAACTTCCGAAAAATTACAGAACCAAGTTGTGCGTTCTGGAAATTTTCGGAGTTGTCCGAAAATCATTTTCGGATCTTCCGAAAAATTACAGAACCAAGTTGTGCGTTCTGGAAATTTTCGGAGTTGTCCGAAAATCATTTTCGGAACTTCCGAAAAATTAAAGAACCAAGTTGTGCGTTCTGGAAATTTTCGGAGGAGTCGACGGCGGGGGAGGACTGGCGCGGGAGGGCAGGCGCGGCAGCAGCGGCGCGGGATGGCCGGCGCGGCAGCGGCGGCGGGGGATGGCCGGCGCGCGGGCGCGACGGCGCGGGAGGAGCGGCGGCGCTACGATGAGGAGAGAGAGACGGTCAGACGGCTCGCGCGGGCGGCTTCGGTGAGGCGCTGAGGCGAGAGAAGAGAAGAGAGAGCGAGAGAGAGGGAGGCGTTTTTATTTGGAGCGGCTTCAGTGAGAACGGACACCACGGTTCCTTTCTTTTTAATATGGTATAGATACACTACAAATTTAGGTTTCTGCAAATTTTCGGAGCTATCCGAAAGATTTTCGGAATTCGGGAAGCAAAATAAGATTCTGTATATTTTTGGAGTTGTCCGAAAATATTTTTCGAAACTTTCGAAAATGATAGTGTAGTCATTAAGTTTATGAAAATTTTTGGAGCAGTTCTCTTTTGGAATTTTTGAAAAACGCGTGTAAACTCGGGAAGGCGTAGGGGCAGGGGGAGGGCGGCAAGGGTCTGGATGGAATTTCCCCAGAGGGCGGCAAGGGACCTCGGAGCAATTTTGCCACACCGCGGCCCGTGCGCGCCGTCAAGACGCACACGGCGCCGTGTGCCACGTCAGCTTGCCGCTCTTTCAAAGGGCGGCAGGATCTATTTTTGTAATTTTTTCCGGCGCTATAATATTTCTGTAAATATTAAAAAAAAATCTAAAAACAAAAAAAATTCGTGGCCGGGTTTGCCATAGTTCCGGCAGGAGTCTCTGCCGCCACCTCCGCCATTACCGCCACCACGATTCTGATCACGGTTTGCCTCCTTCGTGGCATTGGATTTATCCGTCCGACAGCGCTCTGTGCACCTATGTCAGCCAGAATGGGAATTTGATGAACTCCCGCCATCTCCATGGCTTTGCTCCTTCTGGCGGGCAAGCCACTGCTTCAGAGATCATCAGTTTTCCACCGCTGCCGTCTCCATTCTTCCTTGTGCGTCGATCCTCGATGACTCACAGCAGTCCGATGACGTCCTCCACTGTGAGAGTGGAGACTGGAGAGGTCGAGCAAGGTCACAATAGAGGCCGCGATCTACTCAAACTTCTCGGGCACAACGCGCAGCATCTTGGACGCGATCTTGTGGGAGCTCTGGATCACCAAGGACAGCAAGCTGCGTGGTAAGACTGTTAATGCGTAGAGCAAAGTCATCAACAGTCTCACCATCCTTGAATGATATGTTCTCGTACTCCCGGCGGAGCTGCTTCACTTTGGCCGCGCGAACCCGGTCGGCGCCGATCCGCATGGTAGCGATAGCCTGCCAAGCTACTTGCGCCATGGGCTTGACAGCAACCGTGGAAACCATTTCCACGGGAACAGCATGAAGGATGGCCTGCATTGCCATTCAATCTTCCTGGTAAGTGCCGTCGCCGGAGTCAATCACCTCCCACAGTCCGCGGGCTTACAACATGACCTTCATCATCAGCGACCAGTTGTTGTAGTTCGTCTTGTTGAGTATGGGTGATTAGACGCTCCACCGACCTCCTTCTGGATGCACTGCACGACGATGTCGCGGCCACCCACGTCCTGGTGCCGTGGGCGGCATGTAAGAGGTGAGGGGGAATGCCAGCGGCGTTCCCGCGACAGCGTTCGTGAGCCTCCCAGAGGCGGCTGGGGAGCCGATATGGCTTTGATACTACTTGTTGGCTTCTCAGCAAGTAACGCACGCGATCAAACACAAAATAAAAGAAAAACTCGACTCAAAAATCACCGGAACTGAGGTCGAACAATTGGTGAGCACAAAACAAACACACGCGAGGTTTTGGTGCTGTGTTGAACTGACTGCAGCCTTTTTGTTTTCTCCCTTTTATTGATGCCGGATTACATAATGGCTTTAAGCCACGACTCCACATTGCGCGCCACAAACGGTTAGTGGTGACTGCCATCCCAATTACCCTGAGTTAGGCGTGCACGACGCGAACAACACGCTCTATGCAGAGAGGAGGCATGCTCCAACAGAAACAAGCAAAGAAAGCGGAAAGATAAATAGCCAAGCAAAACTAGACGCCTAGGACTCCAGGAATATCTCTAAACATTCAACAGATTCCAGGGAGACAGTTTGCATGACCTAGAACAGATAATATTCCCTTTCAATTTGATGCTTCATTTAACTCCTAATTCTCATATTAATTTTGTTGGGAAGGGTCAAAGAATTTAGAGAGAGAATTGATGAAATATTACGGGACGAAGAAAAATATGGAAAGAAAGATAACCAGAAGAATGAAGTCATCCAACCCTGCATATCCTTGGCATTGATGGGAAAACAAGGGTTGTGATTGCTCCAAGGTAGGGTGCCGTAGTGAGGCCAAATAACAGAGGGATACTAGGGTTGTCCATATCCTTCATACCTCATGGTTTACTCGGGCCAGCATTAATTACTTCATGCCTAGAATAGAATACTTTTGAGACAATTAAGTTAGTACATCATAACATTGTTGGTAATAAGACCTTCACAAACAGCTGTTTGTGAAGGAGTTTTCTGTTGTCATGTCATGGGAAGGGGAATAGGGGCAATTGTTTAGTAGCATGGGAAAGTGTTTGTCGTCCTCTCATGTATGGAGGATTGGGAATTCTAAACTTGGAGTATATGAGTTGGGCACTCCGAATCCGTTGGCTTTGGTTGCAAAAGACGGAGTCTACCCGGGCTTGGCAAGGTCTTCCTATGCCGGTTCCCAGCATGGCAAATGATCCTTTTAAAATGGCTATGGTCTCTCATGGTGGCAATGGACAGTCCACTCTTTTTTGGACAGACAGATCGTTAGAGGGAAAGACTATTATGGAGATAGCGCCTAACCTTGTTCAGCTGATTGCAAAGAAAGTGGTCAAGAAGTGTACAGTGGAGCAAGCCTTGGAGAACCGTAAAAGGGTGTCAGATATCAAAGGACCCCTATTAGTTGTGGCCATTACGGAGTATCTTCAAGTTTGGGAGTTGGTATAGGATGTGGTTTTGAACGATGTGCCGGATCAACACCAATGGAAGCTTACTAAGTTCAGGAACATACACTTCGAAATCAGCTTATGAGGCCTTCTATGTTGGTACGGGTCTTTTTGCTCCATGGAGAAGGATTTGGAATAGTTGGACTCCTTTAAAATGCAAGTCTTTCATTTGGCTTGCTATCTCCATAATAGATGTCGGACCGCTGACCACCTTGCCAAACAACGGCAACCCCACCCGTTGGCATACCCTCTATGTGACCAAGAGAAGAATCCATACAACATTATCTTGTCTGTTGCATATTCAGTCAGCAGGTTTGGTGTTTGATCTTGCAGAGGTTGGGCTTCTTCTGTATGCTCCCTGATGACAACACTCTGATTTTCTCTACTTGGTGGTCTAGAGCGGTGAAAGGGTTGACAAAGAATGAGAAAAAAGGGGCTTAACTCGATGATTATCTTGATTGGTTGGGAGATTTGGAAACACAGAAATGAGTGTGTTTTCAACGGGGCTACTCCTAATGTGGAAGTTGTACTCCAGGCAGTGGCATCTGAGAGTGCCCTTTGGTGCTTGGCGGCAGCGTCAAGACTACGGGAGCTATTTGCTATGGCGGTCGTGTTAGCTCCATAGGGTGGTCAGCATGGGTTGTATTTGTTCGTGTTGGTGGTGTGAGTTGTAAAACCTTGGTGGTAGTGCGTTGGGGTTTTTTAACCCTAGCACTCACTACGTTTCTTTTTTCTTCTTAAAGAAATGATACACGGATCTCCTACATGTTCAAAAAAAAACAACCTTCTTACGGAAGGAATATTCTAGAGGGGGTAATAATTGCATGAAACGTTGCATGAGATTCATAGGAAGAACAAGAGTGGGATTGTTCTAAAACTTGACTTCCAAAAGGCATATGACAAAGTAGATTGGAACTTTTTGCAACAAACAATGAGGATGCAGGGTTTCTTGCCACTATGGTGTAATTGGATAGACCAAGCAGCAAGAGGAGGAAGTGCAGAGATTAAGTTAGATGGCGAGGGTGGGGGGTTTTTCCAAACAAAAAAGGGTTAAGACAAGGGGTCCCGCTTTCACCGATCCTTTTCAACTCAGTGGCTGATATGTTGGCCATTCTCATGCAAAGAGCAAAGGAGCGGAGTAATATCTTTGGGGTGATACCACATTTAATTGATGATGGGCTTTCAGCCCTACAATATGCCGACGATACAATCCTTTTTATGGAACAAGAAAAATACCTCAAACTCATGCTAAGCACATTTGAGATACTAGTTGGATGCCCATGCGTTGCAATGGGAAAAAAAATTAGGGCAACTTTAAATCTTAGCGAGATGATATGAAATAATCAATTCATTGCAACAGAAAATATTATTTTAGCATAAACAATAATTACATCGGATCTAATGATCTTTACATATTTAGCAACAGTTACAGTGAAATATTGTGATACAAATGTAATAAAACAATACATAATAATTCCTAGGAGCATCAAGAGGAGTAAAGTTTGAAAATCTACTGAAATATCAAAAAGTATAAACATGAGCAGTAAAATACATGTATACCTATATAGAGAACAAAGTATGGCAATATATTCCTCATTTGAAGTCCACAAAAGCATGGGCAACGTACAATAATAGCTAGATGTCATGTAAACCGCTCCAGCGAGGCACACATGTGTCACCACGAAATAGTCCCATAATACAGTTACAACACCAATGCAACAGAGCATTGACCATAATACGGTTACAGTACCAATACAATAGACGTTCAAAGTCTTACTACAAATTACATAGTGGACCATCATCTAGCAAGCATGCTAGTTAGAAGTATCCTGGGCACAAGATTTCCACCTACTTCTAGCAAGCATCATTGCTATAAATAGCTTACTGGGATTATATCCTAGCCAAAAGCCAAAGGTCACATCTACTTCCACCGAACGGGATCTTATACTTCTAGCAAGCATATAGCTAGAAATAATCCCCAAAAGATATGGATGCACTTCCCACCTCCCTTCATGTATCATGGAGAAGACTTCCCAGTAAGCTCCATACTGAGGCTGCAAAACCATTCATAATAAACTATATAAGTGAAAATAGTTAATAAAATAAATATTTTGGTCAAAAATCTATTTACCTCTTCCTTAATTCACGTGCAACTGCAACATTAGGATCAAACTGCACCCTACTGAAGCATGTAGTGTGCAGGCTATGGTCTGAAATAAAAGGTACAACAATTATATTACATAATTTTGTTGATCATAAGATCGATGAACACAAAATTAACAAGGACACATCAGCTTACCTTCTTCACGCTTTGCTCTAAGCATTGTTGCTACAATGATAGGTTGCTCATTAGAGCATCTCGCCCATTTAGTTAAATGGTCGGTAAGCATTTTATCTTTAATGACTAACTTCACAGGTTTGAAGCTACATAAATATAAACGTGTCAAATGCAATAAGTGATAAAAATTATAAATACATGTTAACAGCCTGTTAAGTTCAATATATACATTACAAATAATTTGCAGGTACAAACAATTGATGATAGATTGAATGCAATAATGTTATGCACGAAATCGTTGGTCTCAGTCAAGCCAACGGCAAATCCATGACACAAAATGAGCTGGGGCGTATGATTGAAACAAATAAGGAATATATCAACAAAAGTATTTTTAAATATAACCCAAATACACATGATCGAAGATGCATTTCTTTCTCCATTTCAACTTGCTGCTGTATAAAATATCTAAAAAAATCTATAAATAAATAGGTATGGTCTACTCAGAGTGATATTATTAATAAAAAGCTATATGTTTGTATTTGCTAATTTGGGCCTTGATTGCAAGAAGCAGGGAAGTAGTTTGCCTTGCCGCTAGCCAGTTTTTCACTAATTAGTGGTTAATTATATTTGTTAAGGCCTAATTAGGTGCAGGGATTGGAGGTGGGCCTGGCGCCCCAACCAGCCACTGAGTCAAGCATAGTTGACTTCTGTGAGAGGCTTGTAAGACCAGAACTAAAAGAAGTCTGACCCTACAATCTAATTAAATAAATCATCAAAGGAAAGAAAAAATTGTTATTGCCATACTGACAAGCAGATCAATAACTACATATCCTACCACTATACAAACAGAAAGTATAATAATATAGATTTTCAGCCCTCTGATCACAAATTTCAGAGAATTTGAAAACAAAGCATGTGCATACCTGCCATCAATTATAAGAACATTCCTATATGGGATCCTCCTCCTGTAGCCTTCCACAAAGCCTATAGAGCTTACAAACATGACCATTCCAATAACATCTGCACATGTGAAAATTGTGTTAATAGAACTTCTATTTGTCACAAATTAATATTTGTTTGGGTGGTTAGTTGAACTACTTACCAACATAAATGTCATTATGGTAAGTAAACTCGAAAACTTGATCAAGTGGCATAAGCGGAGGGAGTAATGGCAATATCTTCTCGTGCATGTTTGCTATCTCAGTAACAGTAGTATCACGTGTGAAAACACACACAAAAGCATGGTTTGCAAGCCACTGATACAAAATCATCCTAGCTGGCTCTATGGACCTCCTCAACACATAATATGCGGAACCCTCTCGAAGTAGGGGATCTAAACGATCCACTTGGTCATCATAAATGATAGCTGCCATCTTTGTGCCCTATTTATAATAGATAAAATCAAATGCCATACAGAAATCATTGCACTGTAACATATCAAAGCTCAAAATACCTGCTCATCCAATAGAACCAAGTTGAGCCTCTTCTTGCTAGGAGCAAATCTCTCAACATGGTACTTATGGTATACTCGAACACCTAGACTCCAACTGCCCCTAGGATGTACGTCACTGAATGTTGGAACAGGTAGTGCTTCTACTCTTTTACGCTTCAACGACCCCATCCTAAATGCCAAAAAATACATGTTCTTAAAACCAACAAAGGTGTGTTGCTACATCAAATGATAAGGATTATACAGACTCATATAACCTAACCATTTGTAGGAAGGATTTGGCAACTTATAGGATCAAGCAGAATACCATTGATTAAATAATGTACACTAATGTCGGCATGGGACATCACTGCCCAAGTGGAAAATTCATTAAGCTAGCTAGCGATGCATGGGACAGTACTATGCGTGCCGGCAGCTAGCTATATATATAAAAATACATGCTTGAACATAGACAATTATTGACGAAACAAATTAAAATCAGTTTTTTCGAAAGACCACATAAGGAAGCAAATAGATCATGCACACATATATATAATTTGGTGAAACTATCACGATACAAAGGATGCCATGCTTGCTGATACTGATCAGTCGATCTCGATCTACATATGCATGTATATATAACTACAATCTGCAAAGCACCTAAACTGCTTACTACAACTACAACAGCTGAACATGGAAAATGGATTTTTGAGTTGTACCTCGAATGAGCTATAGAACAAGATGACAGTGAGCGTTAGGAGGCAACTTGTTCTGCATTGTGCCAGTCAAACAATATATATAGTTGTATATCCGAAAATATTTGAACTCCACCCGCCATGAATCCAAGCCCGCCATCCTCTTCTCCCAAATTCTAACCAAACCATATGTCGATTTTGTGCATTCCCCATGAATGGAGAGGTGTACTGCCATGACTTGTGCTCCTGTCATACCAGCCAGCCCTACTCCTTCATATATCTATCAAGTGCTGAGAGAGGGAGAGACATGCCGTGTACACCACGCTCCTACAATCACAGTGCAATGACATGCCTTACACAATGCAATGTGCACTGGTGAAAGGGAAAGTTGGATGAGACAGATCTTACCTCACATTCAAGAACTGTGCAGCAAGTACCAATGTGACTTGTGAGGCACTTCACAGTGCGATGACATGCCGTATGGATAATTCATATATTCCATTTGTCCTAAAATATAGAATATAGTTAAGTAATACTATAATTCCTAGTTGAACTGAAATTACTCAACTATATTTCCATACCACACATTGTTGTATCGGACCTTTTGTCAGTTGCTGCTGCTTTTGTTGATTATTACTACTATATGATGTCGGTATAATATTACTACAATATGATGTCGAGAATTTGAGATCAATGCGTGCAACACGTGGTGTCTAGAAATATCTTCAGACTGTTATTACTCCTTGAACTAAAATCAGAGATCAATGCCGTTGGTGGAGCTCCAGACCTTCTGCCGATAGCTGCCCCACCGCTGCAGCTCCAAGCCCTCGCCGCCCTTGTTCCGCCACTAACATCCCGGCCGCCAGGTTAGGGCGGTGCCGACGCGGGACCCCGTCGACGCCGACTCCCTCAGGCTCGCCGCCAGCGCCAACTCCGGCTGCACAGATTGTCCGAAAATGTTTTTCCTCAATTTCTGCATTCTGGAAATTTTCGGAGTTGTCCGAAAATCATTTTCGGAACTTCCGAAAAATTACAGAACCAAGTTGTGCGTTCTGGAAATTTTCGGAGTTGTCCGAAAATCATTTTCGGAACTTCCGAAAAATTTTCGGAACTTCGGAACCCAGTGGAATGTGATGGACGATTTCGATGAGTAGTCAGCCACCGTTGGTGGAGCTCCAGACCTTCTGCCGATAGCTGCCCACCGCTGCAGCTCCAAGCCCTCGCCGCCCTTGTTCCGCCACTGCTCCACCCCACTGCCAGCCGCCGGCAGCAAGGGCTACGATGGGCGGCAGAACAGGATGAGGGGGGAGGGAACGGCGTCGGCCGGGGAGGAGAAGGATGGCGCCGGCCGGGGGGGAGGAGGACTGCGCCGGCCGGGGGAGAAGGTGGATGGCGCCGGCCGGGTGAGGAGGAGGACAGCGCCGGCCGGGGGAGGAGGGGAGGAGGAGGAGACCGGCGCTGGCAGGGGGAGGAGGAGGAGGATGGCGCCGGCCGGGGGGGAGGAGGATGGCGCCGGCCAAGGGAGGAGGAGGTAACCGGCGCTGGCAAGGGGAGGAGGAGGAGGATGACGTCGATGTGGTGGTAGTTTGGTTGGTTTGGAAAAGGATATGTTTCTAGAATAATGACCAAAATGCCCCTCCGAGCTGTGGTAAATGAGTAGACAGCATAGCTATGTGTCCAAATAGTAAGGGTAATTTGGTAATTTCGCGTAGCACTCAATCCACCCCTCAATCCAGCAGGATTGCATATCCAATTCCCAGCCACACCCAAACAGTGGAAACTAAAAAATGGAAATACCCTGTAACGATAATAATTATTTTTTATAAAAACCTACAATAAAATTCTATTGGTAACTCCGTAATGAAGTACGGGTATTTTGCTAGTTTTTTTATAAACTTTGGGTTAATATAAATATGTGGTAATTTTGATGACAAATATGAATTTCGTAATGGAGTGTTTTCACCGTATTTGTACGTATGCAATTCAGTTCAATTATGGGCTCTAAAATTTCATTTCTAAGGCTGGAATATATTATATTTGTAATTTTGAATATTAATTAATCTCGTAATGGGTACTATATGGACTCTTCTTTCATTAATACTTATTTTTAATGCAGAATTTCATTCATTTGTAATTGGATTTTTATATCAAATCTTTTTTTCTAATTTTGAAAATTTAATTTATTTTTGTTTTAAATTTTAATTAATCTTACACTGGGTTATATTTGAACTTTTTTTAAAATATTTTTTTAATTTTTAATTCTGAATTTTAGTTAATTTCTATATTGTATTTCTAGCCTCTATATCGAGCGTGGTGGCTTCTTTTTTAGTTGCCTTAATAATATATATATAATATGATAAATAGATTGTTCATCCCTATAAACGACTGTGAATAATTTATATCAATTGTTCATCAATATGTGCAACTATGTAGCTCACCGTAAATTTGCAAACGTATACCAAATAGAAAATTCCTTGACAGCCTTGTTTGGCGCTTAAAATTTTTGAACTTAGGTGCCACCTACTGAATAGATTATTTGCTGTCGATACTGGAGTTGATCGGTCCTGCTCTTGTTCAATGTGGTCCAATAATGGTTGCAATCAGTGGTTACGACAGTTATTCATGGCAATCAACCTGGTTGAGTGTGGTTACTCAGCCGTTATACTGGTTTTTTCACACACTTTCTGTTTGCCTCGTGTACCCGTCTCATCGGGCACGTCCTTTAAATTGAGGGGAGAGGTGGGGGGGTCTAGGCACGGTTTCCTTGGCCTGCTTTTGTGGAGCACGCGGGCAAGAGAGTGGAGAGGGTGAGTGGAGGTGCTGTAGCTTGGGTGAGGGGAAAAATGGAGAGGAGGGCCGACATTGGTGGTTGCGGCAATGGCGGCGAGCGAGGTGCTCGCCGTCGAGAGGCCGAAGGCTATGTGGGACAAGGGGCTGCTGGCGGGGGCCTACTTCGCCGGCGGTTGGGAACGGAGGTGCCGGAGATCGAGGTGCAGCAGCGAGCTATTCCATCGGCGCAGGCGACGGGTGGCGCTGCCGTTGGCGGGGGCGCTGGGGCGGTGGTGCCTAAGCGTTCCCGTCGAGGGGAAACCTTCCTGGCAGGGTTGGCCACTGTTTTGCGCTGGGTGTGGTCTAGTCTGCAGTTTGTCGGGGCAACCATCTTCACCGTCTTAGCTTGGATGGTTCACCCTGTGGTCCTGCTCTGGGAATGGTGGCAAGATCTAATCAAGGATGACCACTCTGATCACTTATGTGTGGCGGTTTGTCTCCTCATTGTGTTGGCACCGATCGTTTTTATTTCTACTCTGAAAGCGCTGCTAGAGTAGATAATTGATGAAATGGTTGCCAAGTCTTGGCGTGTATCCCTTATGTATCAACTTACATGATCTCTATTTTAATCTTTCTGCCTCTGTGTCGTAAGTATGGTTGCCTCTGATTGATACTTGTGCCTGACTTGTGTTGTCTGTGAATGTAGGATTTCTGGTTTTTCTCAACATGCTTAGGCCCTTTTAGGTTTGGGCATCCTCTTTATTCAGCAGGATAATCCATTCTTAATCAATAAATGGCTTCCTGTTAGAAGGGCACTTCAGCCTAAGGGGGGTTACGGACAGTCATTTCTGAACCACTAAGTCATTAGGGCAAGAGATTGCATTACTGCATATTCAATTTTCTTTTACAACAAGGTACCAGGTAATACATCTCTGGAAAGGGGAAGGGAACTACTATTACTGGATTGGGTAGTGCCTAACAGGGCCTATGCACATCCCTTCTCATGGTGATGGTGGGGGCGAGAGGGGATCAACTTCCAACGGGGGCTTCCGACGGAGCCTAGCCATCTTGCCGCTCTGGATCCTGCGGGCTATCGTGGACGCCTGTAAGAGCTGTAAGGTTGTGTGCTCTAGAGCTAGGCGCCGATAGCGGGATTCCAGATCGACGTATCGATCCTGAAGTTCATCATGTTCTTCAAGAACTTGCTCGTAGGAATTCTCGGTGGTGTTGGCTAGCTCGGAGAGAAGGGTGCACCTGCTCCCTTGGGGCTCTCTAGTCGGGCGGAGGCGGCACCGGTTGTCGTCTCCTTCGCGGTACGGGTACATGCCAAAGTTGTTGGCTATACCCAAGGGAATGCTAATCCTGCAAAGCTGCAAAAGGACTTCACGGAACGCGTCCTGAACGCCAGCCGCAAGGGTGATCCGGGGATGGCGAGTCCGGAAAGCGACCACTTCTTCTCCATCTCCCTGGAAGCAGAGGAAGATTTCCACCTTCCAGCTCTCCAGGGATCCCCGGGTGATCCGTTCACTACAGTAGACTGGCTCCTCGAAGTACCCTAGTTGCTGGAGTAGGTAGTTCAGCTGTTGGGCATACCCGTTAGGATTTTCCATTGGCCAAGGGTTTTCTAACTGGCTTAGTTCAAGAGGGGGTATGCCTTTTTCGGAGTTGCCTTGGGTTTCTTTTATAGGCACCATTTTGTCAGTGGTTCCTGTATCCCATCAGCTAGGTTTCCATTAACACTGCCTAGGAAGGGGCAAGTCCGAATTTCCTGGGATTCTGGATCTGTGGGGTTCGGTTCGGATCGTCCTACGGTCGGTGCGTATCTTTGGTGTCGTACCATCCTTCTTCTGGTGTTTCCAAGGTGGCTTTGGATAGCACGGGTGTACTGGTCATGCTAGTTTAAGCAGATTGGGTGGGGGTAATTTGAGAGGGTTCCCAGTTGTTTTTCTGACTGGCCGTCTCATGGGCGGCTTTATATCCATTTAATATTTCTATTTTAGTACCTATGGTTTTTCATTTAAATCTTGTCTTAGACTGAATAAGTTCTTCTTAATTTGTGGCGCCTACTGTTCCACTGACTTCGTGGGCCCTGATTGTCAGTGGTAGAGGTGGTGGTCCTAGCGGAACGGACACCACGCTTGTAAACGTATAAAGGAGTAAGTACCTATGGTTTTTCATCTAAGTCATGTCTTAGACTGAATAAGTTCTTCTTAATTTGTGGCGCCTACTGTTCCACTGACTTCGTGGGCCCTGATTGTCAGTGGTAGAGGTGGTGGTCCTAGCGGAACGGACACCACGCTTGTAAACGTATAAAGGAGTATAGGCACCATTTGTCGGTGGTTCCTCAATCCCAGCAGTTGGGTTTTCCATTAACACTGCCTGTGAAGGGGCGAGTCTGGATTTCCCGGGATTCTGGATCTGTGGGGTTCGGTTCAGATCGTCCTACGGTCGGTGCGTACCTTTGGTGTCGTACCATCCTTCTTCTGGTGTTTCCAAGGTGGCTTTGGATAGCACGGGTGTACTGGTCATGCTAGTTTAAGCAGATCGGGTGGGGGTAATTTGAGATGGTTCCCAGTTGTTTTTCTGACTGACCGTCTCATGGGCAGCTTTATATTATATCCATTTAATATTTCTATTTTAGTACCTATGGTTTTTCACTTAAGTCCTGTCTTAGACTAAATAAGTTCTTATTAATTTGTGGCGCCTGCTTTTCCACTTGCTGGAGTAGGTACTTCAACTGTTGGGCATACCCGTTAGGGTTTTCCATGGGCTAAGATTTTTTTGACTGGCTTAGTTCAAGAGGGGGGTTTGCCCTTTTCGAAGTTGCCTTGGGTTCCTTTTATAGGCACAATTTTGTCGGTGGTTTCTGTATCCCATCAGCTGGGTTCCCATTAGCATTGCTTGGGAAGGGGCGAGTCCGGATTTTCTGGGATTCTGGATCTGCGGGATTCATTTCGAATCGTCCTGTGGTTGGTGCGTGTCTTCAATGTCATACCATCCCTCTCTATGGTGTTTCCAAGGTGGTTTTGGATAGAACGGGTGGACTGGTCATGCTAGTTTAAGCAGATCAGGTGGGGAGGGTAATTCGAGATGGTTCCCAGTTGTCTTTCTCACTGGCCATATCATGGGCTGCTCAACCGGTTAGACATAAATTGTGAACCACTTCACAAATGAGACCATCGCATGACACAAACATTTCCATAGTGTTATGAATTCAACTGATATTTCCAGAATAATACAAATTATGTGGTTATGTTACAGGAAATCATAAGTGCGTAGAAAGCTAAGTGCTAATATATATCTTACATCTGAAATTAGGTAAAAACAAACATCAGCACATAAATATAGTGCTGGTACGGCAAAAGCTAGCTACTTGCATGCTAGCTCAGAGATTGATGTTCAAAGCAACATACTACAGTGGTGCTAGCTCCGAAATCAGTACCTCTATGACGTGAGAACCTCTCTATATACAATGTTCCTTGTGTACGTCCCACGAGACATGGAACGATGGCTCTTGTCCTTGCTTGGTACCGCAAGGATCTTAATGTTCATTCTTGCTGTTGCTCTAGACAATGCAACATACAACTGACCATGAGAGAACACCGGGTCAGGGAGGTACACGCCAACATTTGGAATGGTCTGGCCTTGCGCCTTGTTAATGGTCATGGCAAAGCTAAGTCTGACTGGGAATTGCTTTCTCTTAAAACAAAATGGGAACATCTCATCGTCGGAGGGGCATAGGGGTATCCTAGGAAGGAACACCCTCTTCCCAGCATGTTGACCAAGCACTATCTCGGCGTCGATAGTGTTTCTCTAGAATCCTCGAACCACCAACCTCGTCCCGTTACAGAGTCCGTTGGCAGGATCAATATTCCTCAGAAGTATAATGGGGCAATTGATTTTAAGCTTTAGTATGTGCGGAGGCAATCCATTAGGGGTTAATGAATTTAAGAATTCAGGAGGATAGTAGTTGTGAGGATCATCCTCGGCACGATCGAAGCTGTGGTATAACATCTCCTCCCCTCGAAAACGATCGATCATCTTCATGTTTATCTGATCAACATACTCGTTCCGTGTTGACAAGATGGCTCGAGATGTGATGTAGTTTGGGTCGGCTAGATTAGCATCAAGCATCGGAAACACATTATCTATTAAATTATTGAGGTCGTCATCATTCCCGGTGCATGGCACACATATCTCATCTGGAAGCCGTATGTAGCCATCATCACATGCCTCCTCTATGCCGTTGCCAACGCGAAGAAGAAATTCGGCAAACCATCGGTCATTTTAGGCTCTCATATTTGTAACCAACCTTAATTGGCGCATACAATCCCAAAGGTAGGACTTACGTAGTGTTGCATCGGTTATCTGAGGTCTCGTTCCCTTCCGAACAACAGGGAGTACCTGCCTAAAGTCTCCACCGAACACAACTGTCTTCCCCCCAAATGGCACATCAGGATGGTCCATGATGTCGCGCATGCTTCTATCTAGGGCCTCAACTGCTTGCCGTTTTGTCATAGAAGCTTCGTCCCATATAATTAGGGAAGCTCTCTGGAGAAGTTTAGCTGTCCCACTCTGCTTTGTGAAACTGCATACCCCTCCATCATCAATATTCAGTGGGATCTTGAATCTTGAGTGGGCAGTCCTACCGCCAGGCATGATGGAAGCAGCTACACCAGACGTCGTAGTTGCAACGGCTATCTTTCCCTGACCACGAATAGTAGCAAGTAGAGCCTTGTATAAAAAAGTCTTTCTAGTACCTCCAGGGCCATCTACGAAGAAGAGGCCTCCTTGTCCGCCCTCAATAGCGGATAATATCTCATCATAAGCACATATTTGCTCAGGGTTGAGTGAGCTTGACAAATCCATGTGCTCATGATCCACCTCGATTGTAGACTCCTCAAAGATCTCTCTAGGCTCGCTGCATGCAGTGTCGTACGACTCATCAATTTCGGGTAGAGGAAACGACGTTATTTCTTTTCCCATCGACTGGAGCATATTTCTAATGTCCAAAAGCACCATCTGCTCAATTGTACATGGGCACGTGTGGGAACGACGATAGTCATCCGACATTCCCTCCAAGTGCTTGTTCCATAGACCAAGTACGTCACTTGGCTCACAAAAGACCAATATCGTGGCAAAGAGCCTCCGTAGCGATGATGGCATTTGGAACACCTCAACCTCAGTAAGGCACTCATCTAATGTGTTGTCTGCCTCGATAAGACCCCTTTGTTCTGCAGCTTCACGAAAGGACGAGCAGACTTCACCGTCCACTGTCCTAAGGTGTTCAAAGGAGGTGGTGCCGGTCACATGGGTTAGCAACACCCTAAGGTAGTATCGCTCCCCCTCTGCAGGATGAGCTGTCACGATTCTCCCAATTTGAGTGACTCGTCGTTTCCTCCGTTGCCATACTTTTGGGCCAGCCTGCCAAGTAAATGCCTCTGGTAAATCCTTGTAGAGGATTCCTCGGGCATCTTCGTTAACTTTATTTGCCTCAAAATACTCAGTTAGCATACTCTTCTCGACTCCATTTCGCTCTACGACATCATGGAGATCTTGTCCCGCATGAAATGAGACCATGTGCATGTTTGGAAGATGCAGTTGTAGCTGTTTCACAGGCGGATGTACCTTACTAAGGTCAAAGCTATATATACGCCATAGTGCTTCTGGTGGGGTGTCCCACCTTGCATCTCTATATTGTTGAATCTCATCAATGTTGCCATTGCTATCGGCCTCGCCTA
Organism: Oryza officinalis; assembly: GCA_008326285.1. Taxonomy (NCBI): domain Eukaryota; kingdom Viridiplantae; phylum Streptophyta; class Magnoliopsida; order Poales; family Poaceae; genus Oryza; species Oryza officinalis. The sequence continues at coordinate 9,695,908 of BDMV01000009.1, forward strand.
GGCCGACAGATGCTCGATCATGCCCCTTGTAAATGTACTTGAATAGGTATTTCACAGCCTTGATGCTAGAGCAAACCTCCACATTGATGTGGTGTCACGCCCAGAAATTCACTACCAGAATTTCCAAAGCAAATTGTGTATTAAAATCCCTGTCCAGGACCAGCCAGGGTACACAAATGACAAAGTTGCCATACAGATCCACGTCTTACAAAACAATAAAAATCTCTTACAAAACTGCAGCGGAAAAAGGAAACAACTATTCTAATAAACTAAACACTCGCAACGTAGCGACTCCAAACCACAGGCATTCCTCGACGGTAGCAACAAGCCTACTCTTCTGAAAAGTCTTCCTCTGAAACAACCTCCAACTCTGGTGTGGGGAAAAATAAAGCAAGACTGAGTACTACCCACTGTACTCAACAAGTCATACCGGAAAGGAAAATAATGATGCAAGTAATAACAAAGGAGAGCTGCAATGGTTATTTTGCATAAAATACGCATTTAAAAACAATAGTTGAAAACAGTAAAACAGTTGAATTAATTAGTCATAATTAAACCATCACTGTCCAACGCTACACCACGTTGCGACAGGCCCAACCATCCACCTGAACTAAACCATTTCCATTAAGTCAAATTATTTAAGAGTTCAACTAATCACGGTGAATCTGGTTGATCGCCCATAACCGCGGGCACGGCTATTCGAATAGTTTTACTCTGATCAGAGGTGTACAACTGTACCCACAAGACACAGTCCTACAACACATTACTGTGCGCCAACATACCACCACGGTACACTGGAAAAGGAGCTGTGACAGGACCCTTCGCATAACCCTTCCTAACCAATCGCACCACACCTCAGGTTTCGCCCCCGCTCCGCTTCCCGGCAACGGGCAGCCCCCTCTCGTGCCTTGGTGAATCCGGCAGCCAAGCAACCGGTATATCCCCGGCCGACTCAACTCCATCACGCCCACCCTTTCCGGGGAACGTCGGCTAGGAAAAAGCTATACTCCAAATCCAGCCATTACCCACGCTGGCTTGTGGAAAGTACGGTAATTCTTCCAGGGTTTCCCGCGAACCGGTCCTTAATTGTCATGAGCACGACCATCAAAACCATGTGCTCACAACCCACCATTAATCAATATTTTAGTTGAAACATTTAATTAAATCACCCACGATTAACCATCGCGAGCCAACATGAAATAACCATCATTAAGTATTAATGAAGCTTTAAATAACCCAATTGTGAGCTAATGTTTCTAAGCAGGGCTAAGCAAGTTCTATTGTAGCAACTATTCAAATTATTTCCCAAGCTATCAAAGGAATAAGGTAATTGCAATATAAGGCTGAGTACAATAGGTAAACTATCCCATAGATGACATTATAAAACAATGCAGTATTTAGAGAAAAATAAGACTGTTTCGCAATTTAGGTACAACATGATCAAATGAATAAGTATGACTTGCCTTGCTCTTGCGCTGGGTCGACTTCGGCAACGACTTCGAAGTAAACCGGAGAATCGGAATTACCGGAATCTACACGACAAACAAAGCAAACAACAATACATGCTATAAGTCTACTGAAACAAAGAATAAAACTATTTTTAATGGATTCTCTGCATTTTTATGAATTTTCTGAGACTTGAACGGACTAAAACGGAGTCCGGATGAATTAGTTATGAATTTTTGAAGTTATCTGTGTTTTTACTAAAACAGAAAAATCCTTAATTAATTATTGCGCAATAAACCCGTAGGGTGACGTCAGCGGCGACGTCAGCCGAGCTAGGGCTGACGTCAGCCGCGGCGGCGATTAGGGCTGACGTCAGCCGGGCTAGGGCTGACGTCAGCCGCGGCAGCGGCGGCGAGCGGCGACGTGGCGGCCACGTGGCACGCACGTGGCGCCGACGCGGCAGCCACGTGGCGGCCACGCGGGGCGGGGAGCGGACGGTCGGGATCGGCCCGAGTGGCCGATCCGACGGCTGAGGCGCGCGGCGGCGGCTAGGGTTTGGGGCCGAGCGGCGCGGGCGGCGTCGCGGCGGCGGCTCGCGGCGGCGGCGCACGGGAGGCGGCGGGGCAGCGGCGGGTGCGCGCGGCAGCGGCGGCGTGCACGGCGGTGGCCCGAAGGCGCACGGCGGCGACGGAGAGGGGAAAAAGGGGCGGCGGCGCTTACCGACGGCGGGAAAAAGGCGGCGGCGCGGCTTCGGCGACGGCGGCGCACGGCTAGGGTTAGGGCGGCGGCGGCGCGGGGAAAACGAGGGGCGGCGGCCTCGGGGGGGGAAAATAAATAGGGGAGGAGGCCGGCTAGGGCACGGGCGGCGGCGGTTGCGGACTCCCCGCGAAACGCGGCGGCGCGGGCGGCGGCGCCGGCCGTGGCGGAGGCGGACTCGGCCGCGGGCCCACGCGTCAGCGGGCGCGGCGCGAGGGAGGCGCGGCGGACTTCCGGGCGGCTCGGGCCGGGGCCTCGGGCCGGCCCGGGAAGGAGGAGAGGCGCGGGGAGGCGCGGCGGCCTCGGGCCGGGGAGGGGGGAGAAAGGCCTGGGCCGGCTGGGCCGGTCCGGGAGGGAAGGAGAGCGGCGCGCGGGCGGCGCTCGGCTTGGGCCGGGGGGGAAAAAAAAGGCCTGGGCCGGCTGGGCCGGTCCGGGAGGGAAAAGAGGAGCGCGCGGGGGCGGCGCTCGGCTTGGGCCGAGGGGAAAAAGGGCCGACGGCCCGGGAAGGGGAAAAAGAAAAAGAAAAAGAAAAAGAAAAGGAAAAAGGATTTCCCAGGGATTTATTTATTGCGCTTGAGGGTTTTTAATTAGTTAAAATTATTTTTAGGGCTCTGAAAATTCCACTAAAAATCCTGTTAATGTATTTTGACATGGGGAACTCAAGAAAAATTCCACCTTGCCATTTCCACTTCTTTAATGCATTATTTAATTGGGTTTTTCTCCAGATTTAATTCAACAATTTCTCAGATAAATTATTAAATTTAATTTTTACGATTTGGGAGAACCTCAGGGTGTGACAAACCTACCCCCCTTAAACGGAATCTCGACCCCGAGATTCGGAGGTGCTGGCGAAGAGGTGCGGATGGGCAGCCTTCAATTCATCCTCTCTTTCCCATGTAGCTTCTTCCTCGGAATGATGGCTCCACTGAACTCTGCAGAACCTGGTAACCTTGTTTCTGGTCCTCCTCTCGCTGGTTTCGAGAATACGAATCGGCTTCTCCACATAAGTCAAGTCCTCTTGAATCTCAATTTGATCGGGGCTGGCCTGTTCTTCCGGTACTCTCAAGCATTTCTTCAATTGCGAGACGTGAAACACATCGTGAATACCCGCCATGTTGGGTGGAAGCTCAAGCTGGTAGGCAACTTCTCCTCGACGCTCGCAGATCTTGTATGGTCCCACAAAGCGTGGTGCCAATTTGCCTTTAGTTTGAAAGCGGTGTACTCCTCGAAGCGGTGTGACACGAAGGTACACAAAGTCCCCTATTTCGAAAGTTAACTCCCTTCGACGATTGTCGGCATAGCTTTTCTGTCGAGACTGCGCAATTCTCAACCTTTCTCTGACGGTTCTGACCTTTTCTTCCGCATCACTCAAGACTTCAGTCCCAAATAGTTGTCGTTCTCCGGTCTGATCCCAAAAGAGCGGGGTACGGCACTTTCTGCCATACAACGCCTCAAATGGTGCCATCTGCAAGCTGGCTTGATAACTGTTGTTGTAGGAGAACTCGGCATATGGCAAACTCTTGTCCCATGCTCCTCCAAAATCAAGCGCACAGGCTCTGAGCATATCCTCAAGTATCTGGTTCACTCGCTCAGTCTGGCCATCAGTTTGCGGATGGTAAGCCGTGCTAAAGTTCAAACGGGTTCCCAATTCTTCTTGTAATTTCTGCCAGAACTTTGAGGTGAACTGGCTTCCTCGATCCGATACGATCTTCTTAGGCACTCCGTGTAAACACATGATTCTTGCGAGGTAGAGTTCTGCTAGCTTCTTTCCAGAGTAGGTAGTATGCACAGGAATGAAATGAGCCACCTTCGTGAGTCGATCCACGATGACCCAGATAGAATCATGTCCAGACGACGTTCTCGGCAAACCTGTGATGAAATCCATTCCAATTTCTTCCCATTTCCATTCCGGAATTTGGAGAGGCTGTAACAGTCCTGCAGGCCTTTGATGCTCTGCCTTGACTCGCTGGCACACGTCACAGAGTGCGACGAATTCAGCTATTTCTCTTCTCATGCTAACCCACCAGAACTTCTCTTTAAGGTCTTGGTACATCTTGGTACTGCCAGGATGAATTGAATACTGAGTTTGATGGGCTTCCGTGAGTATTAACTCCTTTAACTCTTTGTCTTCTGGGACGCACAGTCTTTCTCCCATCCATATCGTGCCATGCTCATCTTCGGAGAAATCTCGGGCCTTTCCAACCCTCATGTTTTTCTTGAGCTCTGCTATCTCCGGATCTTTAGCTTGAGCTGCTCGGACCTGCTCCACGAGCGTTGGTCGTGCTTCTAGAGCGGACGCGAACCCATGTTCAACAATACCGAGGTTCAGCCGTTCGAAGTCTCGCTGCAACTGGCTGCTCATCTCTTCCATACTTGTGGAGTTACAGTAGCTCTTCCGGCTTAAAGCATCTGCCACGACATTAGCTTTACCGGGATGGTAGTGGATTCCCAGATCATAGTCTTTAATCAATTCCAACCATCTTCGCTGACGGAGATTTAAGTCCGGTTGGGTGAAGATATACTTCAAACTCTTGTGATCCGTATACACCTCACAACGGTTTCCAATAAGATAATGTCTCCAGATCTTTAGGGCATGCACCACTGCTGCTAATTCCAGATCATGAGTGGGGTAATTATTCTCATGTGGGCGCAGTTGACGCGAAGCGTATGCAACCACTCTGCCTTCTTGCATCAATACACATCCTAGCCCTTGGCGAGACGCATCGCAATAAACCTGAAAATCTTTAGTCTGATCTGGCAGAATTAAGACTGGTGCCGTTACCAACTTCTTCTTAAGTTCCTCAAAACTTCTGTCGCATTCTGCTGACCACTTGAACTTCTCATCCTTTTTCAGCAACTGTGTCATTGGCTTGGCAATCTTGGAGAAATTCTCAATGAACCGACGGTAGTAACCCGCAAGTCCAAGAAAACTCCTAATCTGCGAAACCGTGCGCGGAGGCTTCCACTTGGTAACCGACTCCACATTCGACGGGTCTACTGCCACTCCTTGAGCTGTGATGATGTGGCCTAGGAACTGTACCTCCTCGAGCCAAAAGTCACACTTGCTAAACTTGGCATACAACTGGTGTTCCTTTAATTTCTCAAGTACGAGGCGAAGATGTTGCTCATGCTCCTCCTTGGACTTAGAGTAAACAAGTATATCATCGATAAAAACCACGACGAACTTATCCAGAAATTCCATGAACACCTTATTCATCAAGTTCATGAAAAAGGCCGGTGCATTGGTAAGTCCAAAAGACATGACTGTGCACTCAAACAACCCATACCGAGTAGTGAATGCCGTCTTCGGAATGTCCTCCTCTCTAATCCTCAATTGGTGGTAGCCTGATCGCAGGTCTATCTTGGAGAACCATGTTGCTCCCTTTAGCTGATCAAACAAATCATCAATCCGAGGTAACGGGTATTTGTTCTTGACGGTCACCTCATTGAGGGCGCGATAGTCGACGCACATCCTCTTGGTCTTATCTTTCTTCTCCACAAAGATCACCGGAGCACTCCAAGGCGACGTACTCGGGCGAATATATCCTTTCTGCAACTGCTCATCAACTTGCTTCTTGACTTCCGCCAGTTCATTGGCTCCCATCCTATAGGGTCTCTTGTGTATCGGGGCAGTTCCCGGTACTAAATCAATTCGAAATTCAATTTCTCTCTTCGGTGGCATTGTGGTTATGTCATCCGGAAAGACTTCAGGGTATTCTCTAACAATAGGAATATCCTCCAACTTCTTAATATCTTTCCCTTCTTCTGCGATCTGTTTCATCCCATCCACTTGGTTCAAGCACACTCTCTGCTTCGGGGGTGTCGGCGACTGGAATTTCACGACTTCTCCTTTCTCATTAACCAGAGTGATAGTGCGACTAGCGCAATCGATAACTCCCTTGTGCCTTGTTAACCAATCCATCCCAAGAATGACATCTAGGTCCTTGGACTCAAGAAGGATAAGATTGGCTAGAAATCTAGAACCCTGGATTTCTATTTCCACAGAGGGGCAAACGTGGGCTGTGGTCATCTCATTCCCAGGAGTGTGAACCCACATAGGTGTTCTAAGTTTCACTACTGACAACCCATATGTCCCAGCAAAACGCTTTGATAAAAAGGAATGTGTAGCACCAGAATCAAAAAGAGTGATAGCTGGAACTGAATTGACAGGAAACGTACCCAATACCACTTCTGGTGCAGCCTGTGCCTCTTCTGCTGACGCATGGTTGACACGGGCATGAACAAACTTGGGTCCTGCACGCCTTGGCTTCGGGCACTTGTCGGCGAAGTGTCCGGGCTCGTTGCAGTTGAAGCAGACAAATGATTTTCCGCCGGACTCCTTCCTGGGTTGAGTCGATGGAGCTGGCTGAGCTGCGGCCGTTGGCGGGCGCGGAACCGGGTTGCGGTTGGGCTGTCCCCCGTTGTTGTTGCGGTTGCCGGAATTGTTGTTGTTGAAATTACCAGGCTGGTAAGGTCGATGTTGACGAACAATCATTGTAGTAGGTCCACCCTGCTGTCCGGCGGTGAACCGGGGCTTCTGTTGACTTCCCTGCTGCGTCCTGAACTGAACTGCTTTCCTCTTCCGATCCATCCTGTTGCGTTGATCCTCTTGACGGATCGCCTTATCAACTAACTTCTCGAAATCAGCATAATCCCCTGAGATTAGCTGGTTGGTCAATTCATCATCCAGGCCGGAAAGAAACTTTTCCTGCCTTTCCGCATCAGTGCGCACATCCTCCGGAGCGTAACGTGCGAGACGGTTAAACTCATGAAGGTACTCCGTCACTGTTCTACTACCTTGGTGGAGCGCTCTAAACTCCCTCTTCTTCTGGGCTACTATGCCGTCAGGAATTTGGGCTTTCCTGAAACTGCGGCAAAACTCCGCCCAAGTGACCTCCGTTCCGGGTGGACGGGTAACCAAATAGTTATCCCACCCAGCCGAAGCGGGACCCTGCAATTGATGGGTAGCAAAAGCGACCTTCTCTTGATCATTGCACTGGAGTAGATTAAGCTTCTTCTCAATAACATGAAGCCAATCATTCGCTTCCATGGGATTAGTAGTACTTGAGAAAACCGGCGGTCTGACACGAAGAAACTCTGGCAACTTGGATTGGGGTGGTGGTTGATTCTGTTGGGCCTGCTGCTGCTGCTGGTGAGCTTGTTGTTGCATCTGTTGCAACATTTGCTGTTGCATTTGTTGATGCTGCTGCTGCATTTGCTGCATCATAGCCGCCATCATCTGCGTCTGGCTAGCTAGCACTTGAGCAAGAGTGGGATTATCCGGTGGTGGAGGAGGAGCGTTGGTGTTGGTTCCATTAGTCTGGGACCCCTCTTGTCCGTTGTTGTTACCACTTGTCCTGGTGTTGACCATCTGAAGGAGAAGAACCAGCAGAAAGAATTGGACAAGAAAGAAAACAGATTGCTAAGAACAAAGCTTTAATATATTATTAATTTAACTGTAATTGTTGTGATCTAACTTAAAACACTTCCAAAACAGCACGCCAAAAATCCTTAATAAGATAGCCATACCATAGGCACATGGTATCGACCATCGGCTAAACCCCAGAACCACAAACCTAACACACAGCATCTAACAAGAAATCAAACTAAGAAAAACGAAAAACTAAGGGTAACGAGCCTAATGCTCAGAACGATTTCCGGAATCCGCCATGGCAGTGTCTCCACTTGTTGGCTCTGAACTTGAACCACTGCCGTTGCTACCACTGGGTGTGGCGTGCAACCAACCTCCGCTACCACTGGCTGGACCCTGGTACGCAGACGCCGGGGCGAAGGTGATGGCGAACCCTGGTGGCGGCGGCGGAACTGGCGTTGGAGCGGGTGGTGAATTCCTTGGCGCAAGCTGGATACGTACAGGAGCAGTGGTCCTCTTCCTTGGCATGGTACGAATCCTGAGTCCTCCTGACGCTGGGTGTCCTCGCAACCTAGCATTATCGGCCTTGAGCCGCGCGACTTCATCCTCCAAGCGGGCAATCTTGATCAACTTCTGGTCATTAAGAGCCTTGGATGCCTTGTGGAGATCGGCGTGCATCTTGTCCAGACCCTTCATCACTGTGACCATCCGTCCGAAGGTAGTGTCGTTCTCCTCCGCTGCAGATCGGTAGGTGCTGCTGGTAGAAGAGCTACCGCGACGAGGATGATAACGGTACGCCGAGTTGTGGAGAGCGTAGTCGTGTAGTTCTCGCATCCTGGCCATCATCAAGTAAGCCGCCTCCTGACAGGCGTGCTCGTCAGATCCTCCTGAAGCGGTGACCACCATATTGGGAAGATTGGTGCCCACGAAGCCATGTACTTCCAAACGAACTCGGAACGGGAACTCGCCACTGAGAGGCTCGATCGTGGTGTACTCCGGCGCTTCAAGGTACCCTACAACCAAAGTCATACGGGCAAGCTCTGCCACGAAGCCTTCCATATTCTGACCACGGTGCGTCGGGGGATGACCTGCCATCTACAGAGGGCAAAGGAACGGGACTCAACATATGCTCAAAAAGAAAATTTTTATGCAAGGAACCCCTTTTTTTTTTCAAAAATCCCAAAGACCACAGTTCCCGGACTTTTCCCAAAACAATTTAAAATTTAAGGGAAAATGCACATGAAAAATTTTAGAGGGCTCTTAAGGTTTCCAGTTGGCTTGTCCTACGGTCAAGGTCGGCTCTGATACCAACTTGTCACGCCCAGAAATTCACTACCAGAATTTCCAAAGCAAATTGTGTATTAAAATCCCTGTCCAGGACCAGCCAGGGTACACAAATGACAAAGTTGCCATACAGATCCACGTCTTACAAAACAATAAAAATCTCTTACAAAACTGCAGCGGAAAAAGGAAACAACTATTCTAATAAACTAAACACTCGCAACGTAGCGACTCCAAACCACAGGCATTCCTCGACGGTAGCAACAAGCCTACTCTTCTGAAAAGTCTTCCTCTGAAACAACCTCCAACTCTGGTGTGGGGAAAAATAAAGCAAGACTGAGTACTACCCACTGTACTCAACAAGTCATACCGGAAAGGAAAATAATGATGCAAGTAATAACAAAGGAGAGCTGCAATGGTTATTTTGCATAAAATACGCATTTAAAAACAATAGTTGAAAACAGTAAAACAGTTGAATTAATTAGTCATAATTAAACCATCACTGTCCAACGCTACACCACGTTGCGACAGGCCCAACCATCCACCTGAACTAAACCATTTCCATTAAGTCAAATTATTTAAGAGTTCAACTAATCACGGTGAATCTGGTTGATCGCCCATAACCGCGGGCACGGCTATTCGAATAGTTTTACTCTGATCAGAGGTGTACAACTGTACCCACAAGACACAGTCCTACAACACATTACTGTGCGCCAACATACCACCACGGTACACCGGAAAAGGAGCTGTGACAGGACCCTTCGCATAACCCTTCCTAACCAATCGCACCACACCTCAGGTTTCGCCCCCGCTCCGCTTCCCGGCAACGGGCAGCCCCCTCTCGTGCCTTGGTGAATCCGGCAGCCAAGCAACCGGTATATCCCCGGCCGACTCAACTCCATCACGCCCACCCTTTCCGGGGAACGTCGGCTAGGAAAAAGCTATACTCCAAATCCAGCCATTACCCACGCTGGCTTGTGGAAAGTACGGTAATTCTTCCAGGGTTTCCCGCGAACCGGTCCTTAATTGTCATGAGCACGACCATCAAAACCATGTGCTCACAACCCACCATTAATCAATATTTTAGTTGAAACATTTAATTAAATCACCCACGATTAACCATCGCGAGCCAACATGAAATAACCATCATTAAGTATTAATGAAGCTTTAAATAACCCAATTGTGAGCTAATGTTTCTAAGCAGGGCTAAGCAAGTTCTATTGTAGCAACTATTCAAATTATTTCCCAAGCTATCAAAGGAATAAGGTAATTGCAATATAAGGCTGAGTACAATAGGTAAACTATCCCATAGATGACATTATAAAACAATGCAGTATTTAGAGAAAAATAAGACTGTTTCGCAATTTAGGTACAACATGATCAAATGAATAAGTATGACTTGCCTTGCTCTTGCGCTGGGTCGACTTCGGCAACGACTTCGAAGTAAACCGGAGAATCGGAATTACCGGAATCTACACGACAAACAAAGCAAACAACAATACATGCTATAAGTCTACTGAAACAAAGAACAAAACTATTTTTAATGGATTCTCTGCATTTTTATGAATTTTCTGAGACTTGAACGGACTAAAACGGAGTCCGGATGAATTAGTTATGAATTTTTGAAGTTATCTGTGTTTTTACTAAAACAGAAAAATCCTTAATTAATTATTGCGCAATAAACCCTTAGGGCTGACGTCACTGCTGACGTCAGCGGCTAGGGCTGACGTCATCGCTGACGTCAGCGGCTAGGGCTGACGTCAGCCGCGGCGGCGGCTGCGCACCACGTGGCGCACACGTGGCGCCGACGCGGCAGCCACGCGGCACCCACGTGGCGGCCACGCGGGACGGGAGCGGGCGGTCGGGATCGGCCCGAGTGGCCGATCCGACGGCTGAGGCGCGCGGCGGCGGCTAGGGTTTGGGGCCGAGCGGCGCGGGCGGCGGCGGGGCAGCGGCGGGTGCGCGCGGCAGCGGCGGCGCGGGCGGCGCGCACGGCGACGCGAGGCGGCAACCGAGCGGCGGAGCGGCGCGCGAACGGCGGCGACGGAGAGGGGAAAAAGGGGCGGCGGCGGCGCTTACCGACGGCGGGAAAAAGGCGGCGGCGCGGCTTCGGCGACGACGGCGCTCACGGCTAGGGTTAGGGCGGCGGCGGCGCGGGGAAAACGAGGGGCGGCGGCCTCGGGGGGGGGAAAATAAATAGGGCGCGCGGCGGGAGTCCCGCCGGGAAATGCGGCGGCGCGGGCGGCGCGGCGGCCGGCCGTGGCGGAGGCGGACTCGGCCGCGGGCCCACGCGTCAGCGGGCGCGGCGCGAGGGAGGCGCGGCGGACTTCCGGGCGGCTCGGGCCGCGGCCTCGGGCCGGCCCGGGAAGGAGGAGAGGCGCGGGGAGGCGCGGCGGCCTTGGGCCGGGGGGGAAGAAAGGCCTGGGCCGGCTAGGCCGGTCCGGGAGGGGAAGGAGAGCGGCGCGCGGGGCGGCGCTCGGCTTGGGCCGAGGGGAAAAAGGGCCGACCGCCCGAGAAGAGGAAAAAGAAAAAGAAAAGGAAAAAGAAAAGGAAAAAGGATTTCCCAAGGATTTATTTATTGCGCTGGAGGGTTTTTAATTAGTTAAAATTATTTTTAGGGCTCTGAAAATTCCACTAAAAATCCTGTTAATGTATTTTGACATGGGGAACTCAAGAAAAATTCCACCTTGCCATTTCCACTTCTTTAATGCATTATTTAATTGGGTTTTTCTCCAGATTTAATTCAACAATTTCTCAGATAAATTATTAAATTTAATTTTTACGATTTGGGAGAACCTCAGGGTGTGACATGTGGCAATTGTACATCCTTAGGAGGTAAGGATTGTAGGGCACTACCCATCTGTTGTCCAGCATCTGCTTTCGAACCTTAGCACATCGCTTGTTATCGCGTCTCCTGTACACAGGGTAGGAGTCCTTGCCATTTATGGTAACCACGTTGAAAGCTCGAGGATAGCGGTTTTTGCATGAACCGTCTTGCATGCACACATTTTTACGATTCAGAGTCCCACATGGGCCATGTATCATATGCTTGACGACCATCTCGTACAACTCCGGATACTTATGCTTGTTTGGAAGTTCAGCGGAAATGATACAATCATATTGCTCGGGAGAAGTGAGCTTGTATTTTCCGTCCATGATCAAAAGGAAATGTGCATGTGGAAGACCCCTCTTTTGGAACTCAACCACATACGCATAAGCAATCACTTTGCCAAGGATATGCTTCTCAAGTAATTGTTTCTTGAGGTCCTCTAGTTTCGCTCGAAACACGCGCACTATGAGATCAGGCCTATCTTGGGGTGTCTGCCCAGGCTCAAGGTTACCTATTATCTCTTCCCAGTTAGGGTTGCATGTCATTGTCAAAAAAATGTCCGGCTTCCCGTATTTTTGCACTAATGCCATAGCGTCCATATACCGACGCTTCATGTCTCGATTACCCCCAATGAATGATGCTGGGAGCACAGTACGTTTGCCTACCTGGCTCGCACGGCTCTCTCCAGCATGAATGCTATCAACCACACCTTTGTATAGGTCAACCCTTATCTCTACCTGGTGACGCCTTATGTAGTCTAGTCGAGTGCTTTCTACTTTGATGTACATATCAACTGCAAATTGCTGGAACAAGCGCTTCCCATACAATAGTGGGTTGAATATATCACGACGCATTTGGAACTTGTAGTAATAGTAATCCCTAATGGAGACACATAGTCTGCTATTTGAATCTACACAAAGAATGAGAGCAGAAACATTGTAAGAGCTAAGGGAAGTAAACCATCAGATAAAAGGGGATTAGCCAGCAATACATGGATGGAAATGATAACCTGAGTCAGCATGATTATTTCCACGAGATGCGATTACATCCTCTATGGACACACCTACTTTTGGGATTTCTGGGTGCCATCCGAGCTCTCCTTTCGGAAAGAAGAGAGGGTACGACAGTGGGTCGTAGCAACCGTAATATGACTGGATGCTGTACTTGGTATTGTTGTTCCCATATAGCACAACGCTACGTTAGAAATGTGTACGCAGTTCATTCCCCTCTACCCACACGGCAGCCACTTCCGAAGTCACCGGCACATTATACCGCCTCTGATCCAAACGGTTATCAAGATTTAGTGTGACACGATATTCATCAAGGTCATCAGCTTGCGCTAGACATCTGAAGGTTTGGGAGTAGGGGTTGCCACGAAGGATTTCAACAAGTCTTCTAACAACCTCTTGGTCAAGGCTAGGGGAGCGACGAAACCGATGATTTAGACTTGGATCGTCATCATAGAAGTATAGCTCAAGATGCTCTGGGGCATTATCTCGCTGCCCAAAAGAGTGTATGTTGTGGTATATCTGGCCGTGGGCTCGAAATGTGTAGACGCCTGACCTCATATTGGTGTAGCGCTCATCAAGGCTCACACCAAGGGTGGTGAAAGAAAAATGTCCATTGAAGAATCTTATGTTGTCTCAAAAATGTGTCGCATCAGAATCCATGCTTGACCAGAGCCTCATTAGTTCAGGGGGTGTTTCCAAATTAGACAGTTTGATCTTTCCGCCCCGGCAACAAAACCCGTTTGTCTCATACTGGAACTTCTTAGCACCACAATGCTTGCAACTTGCTGTGGGCTTCAGGACATGTGTGTTACGAGGTATGTTACTATACACATGGTCGTAGGGATCATGTTCAACTGAGTCCTGTTCTATTTCATTTAAGTCTATGTCCTCCTCATCTTCCCCATCTGTATGGATTTGTTTTAAGGAGTCACACTATGCACTACAAGATATGGAAAGAAGAGAACTAAGCCAAAAATACCTCCACCAGCAAACATGTAGTACTCGTCATCGTCATCGTCATCAAAGTCCATATCTGGATGGATTTAGTTTTGAGTCACACTATGCTCTACATGATATAGAAAAGAAGGAGAGTTCTACCAAAAATACCTTCACCAGCAAACATGTGGCACTCTTCATCTATGTCATCTTCATTGGTAGTTTCCATTGTAACTGCCACTTGTGAGAGTAAGGTACATGTACATCTATTTTATATTTTTATAAAAGTAATAAGAAAGCAAATATTACCATCATCCATAACAAATGATTGTGGTGTGGACTCTGCACCATTAAGGTTGTGTGAAGATGATGGATTTACCGCTGATGAAGCACCAAAATTCGGGCATTCCATCGCGATGGATTCAAGACATGGTGTATCCCGTCTAGCTGCATCGCTTGTATTTCGTCGATCTAGCAATGCTTGCCTCTCATTAGGCGGTAAACTTTGCCTAGCTGATCTTCTACAAGCATTCAACTCTTGCCTCTCATCAGGTGTCAAACGTTGCCTACGAGCTTTTCGGCAGGCACTTTCTTTTTGCCTCTCACTTGGTGTTGCATTTTGTCGCTTTGCTCTTTGACGATCTAGCTTTGCTTGCCTTTGTTCCGGTGTAAGGCTAGCATAGCGAGCCGTGTGACGAGAACGTTCCCGTGCTAAAATAGATTCATTGAATAATTTTATTTGTGTGCTGTGTCATGTAAAAAAGAATGCTTATAGTTTTAAGTCGCTACCATTTGCGCTTTCTCCTGTTCCAAAACTTGAACCAATGTAAAGGTACTTATTTTTGTTTTGTTGGATTTATTCTCCACTGCCAAAACAATTCGTTACCACCACCATGAGCGTGGGGATGTATTCAATACTCATACAAAATGTATTGTTATAAATATTTAATACTCATCCAAATGTACTGTTATAAATAATTTGGAGGGCGCAAAGCACCTTGTTTTCCTTTACAAGAGTGTTTGGTAGGAGGACGTGTCATTACTGAAATATGAAAGCAATATATTAGCATATAAGAAAGAAGTAACCTGGCCTGCAGTATTACATTAGCCACAAGTTGCAGCTAACAATTCTTATTTTATTTGTCGAACTCCAACATTCTTTCAGTCCACACCCAACAATTATATTCTATCGTGTAGTCAATAGTAAAAGTTAACTCTTGTTAACTGACTGTATCCATAAAAATGGGAAGAACAAAAAGCATTTAAATCATTTTGTTTTTCCTAAAAAGAAATTTTCATTTGATCCAACAGATGACAGATCAAATGATAGTAAAGGCTAGCTTGTCTGATTCAGCTCTCTGGTCAAAGGATACAAACATATGCATGACCACATCTATCTGGTGGTCAAAGGATAAAAACAAATGTGTACTATGCATGACCACATATGTAGCTGGCTGCACATGTTTCTCTGATCATTGTGGGTTATGGAGTTAGCTTGTGATATACTCATATATGCCCCTCCACAAAATTAATCAGTTAGTGCATAACACGTATGAGCAAAGCAGTTGTACCATAAATCCATCACTACCTTAAATTTAAATTCGTAACTTTTGGAGATAGTTAAATTACACTTCATAATTCTTGGATAATTTTGACATCTTCAAAATCCACGTCAGAGTTTTAGATAAACCAAGCAAAAGAATCCTATGGGACCTCTATTTTTTGACGCATAAAAAACATTTTTTAATATAAATTATATAATAGTTACATGTAATTATAATGTAAATTTCAATATTTACATCATAGATTTTTTTAGTACGCACTATATAAACGAATTACGATAAAAACTACTGATTACCTACGTGAAAGAGAAGGTAGAGAGATAAAACATACTTATTATACATATATATATATATATATATATATGAAAATATAAAAAAAGTAATCACATAATCACTTGGAGAAAAAAAACTGACCGAAATCAAACTAAAAGATATCGTGTCAAATTTTTAACAACAAAACTATAACTCTATGGCTACTATTTTAATTTGTGTAAAAAGAGACCTAATCTTTCATGATACTTTCTCCGTCTCAAATTATAAGGCATCTTTTTTATTAAAAAAATCAAACTCGATAACTTTTTATTAATGAGCATACTAAGTATTATGTTTGTTGTATCATTAGATTTATATTTTGAAGTATTTTTTTGTGATGCTAATTTTATATTTATTAGAGACATAACATGAAATAAATTAATAGTTTAAAGTATGTATGTGGCCATATAAAAAAATATACGGAGGAGATACTACCTTTTTTTTAGATAAATCAAGCAGCTAAGATTGTTTTTGACCGGTAGAAGTAGAGTAGAATAGGAGAAGGACACTGTTGTAGTAAAATTGTTCTTGACCATTAGTAGGTGTGTAGAACCCTTTGCTGTCAACGCCTATTTATTGCAGCCTCTTCTTCCTCCTTTCCTTCGTTCATCTTCTATCTATTGTTCATCTGCGAGAGGAGTCGTCAGCAATGGCGGAGGGGAAGCAGTCGCAGCTGAGGTCGTTCGTGGAGGTGGCACCGGGGTCGCCGGTGATTACCTAGTGGTCTCTCTCTCTCTCGCGCGCGCGCGCAGCTATGGCGAAGGGGGCTTCAAAGGAGGGGCGTAGGGAGCGGATCCCACCGGCGACGGAGAAGCTCACCGACGACCTCCTCGTCGAGATCCTCTCGCGCGTGCCCTACAGGTCGCTCTGCCCATCCAAGTGCGTCTGCAGGCGGTGGCACCGCGTCATCTCCCGCCCCGACCACCGCCGCCTCCTGCAGCGGTATCACCTCAGCAACGCCATCGCCGGCTTCTTCTACTCCAACACCTTCACCAACGTCACAGGGGAAGGCCGCCCTTTTGTTGACCCCTCGCTCCCCTTCCTGCCCAAGTGCGAGTACCTCAACGTCATTGACAGCTGCAATGGACTCCTCCTCTGCCGCTGCTGGAGGCTCACAGATCGGCGGAGATTTGATTACCTAGTGGTCTTCCCCATCTAGAACCTCCCCTTCGGGGTCTTCCGCCGTCGGGGGGCGACGGAGGAGCCGCAGCCGCCGCCGCGCACGACCGTCGCCATCGGGGACTTGGCGCTCGACCTCGCCGCTGTCTCCGATGCGGGGCTCTTCGACGGGCCCCTGCTCTCCGCCTCGTGGGAAGGGCGGCGGCGCTACGATGAGGCGAGAGAGAGAGAGCGCGGTGGCGGCAGCGAGGGGCGGCGGCGGCGGAGGGGAGGCGGAGAGGGGCGGCCGCGGGGGACGGGCCGGCTCGACGGCGGTGGTGGCAGCGAGGGCGGCGGCGGCGGAGGGGAGGCGGAGTGGGGCGGCCGTGGGGCGGGCCGGCTCGACGGCGGGGGAGGACTGGCGCGGGAGGGCAGGCGCGGCAGCAGCGGCGCGGGATGGCCAGCGCGGCAGCGGCGGCGGGGGATGGCCGGCGCGCGGGCGCGACGGCGCGGGAGGGGCGGCGGCGCTACGATGAGGAGAGAGAGAGAGACGGTCAGACGGCTCGCGCGGGCGGCTTCGGTGAGGCGCTGAGACGAGAGAAGAGAAGAGAGAGCGAGAGAGAGGGAGGCATTTTTATTTGGAGCGGCTTCGGTGGGAACGGACACCACGGTTCCTTTCTTTTTAATATGGTATAGATCATCTAGCTTGAAGATTAACTTTGATAAAAGTGAATTGTTCTGCTATGGAAAGGCTAAGGATGCCAAGAGTGATTATGCACGTTATTTGGGTATGGAACAGGTGTTTATCCCTTTAGATACTTGGGGTTTACAATGCATCACAAGAAATTGTCAAACAAGGATTGGAGTATAATAGAGGAAAGGTTGCAAAAAAAAATTAAGCAGTTGGAAAGGGAAGCATCTCTCGATAGGAGGAAGTCCAGTTTTGATCAATAAAGTACTCACCAGGTTAGCAATATTTATGATGTCTTTCTTTGAAGTTCCTAAAGGCGTCCTTAAGAAGTTAGACTACTGTAGGTCTAGATTCTTTTGGCAATGTGACAAACACAAGAAAAAATATAGGCTGGCTAAATGGAGTATTATGTGCAAACCCAAGGAATGTGGGGGATTTTGGGATTCAAAACCTAGAATTGCAAAATAAATGCATTCTTAGTAAATGGATGTTTAGGCTCCTGAATGAGGAAGGTGTATGGAAAAAACTTGTTAAAAAGGAAATCTAACAAGGACTTTCGCACAAGTTGATAAGCGACCCGGCGACAAATATTTCTGATCAGGGCTTATAGCAGCTAAGAATGGCTTTATGTCTTGTGGGACCTTAAAGGTATAGAATGGATCTCAGGTCAGGTTTTGGGAGGACAGGTGGTTGGGAGGTGTTCCTTTTGCACATTGTCACCCGGCCTTGTATAATCTTGTGAGAAACAAGAACGCATCAGTAGCTATGGTTTTGGAAAAGAGGCCGCCAAATGTATCTTTCAGAAGGGCCATAATGCGAGACGACCTAAAGGCTTGGCTAGAAGTGGTCTCAATGGTAATGGCAATAAGATTGACGGAACAGGATGACTCGTTTATATGGGAGGCAGAGAAAAATGGTATCTTTTCTGTCAGCTCAATGTACAGGAATATCATGTATTGTGATACTGTACCAAGGAAACGCATGATTTGGAAACAAGATATCTCTGAAAATTAAAATCTTTATATGGTATCGGTGGGGGGCGGGGGTCATCTTAACGAAAGATAATTTGGCAAAACATAGGTGGAAAGGTAGCATTAATTGCTGTTTTTGCAATTCTAATGAAACTATACAACACTTGTTTTTTTATTGCTCGATGGCTAGATTTATCTAGAATGCAGTGTTATAACCTTTGGAATCCATCCGCCTACTAGCATTGCGAATCTTTTGGGTAATTGGCTAAATGGTGTTCATTCTAGGCTAAGAGATGAAATTCTTGATGGGGTTGCAGCTTTATGCTGGGCGGTTTGCTTGTGTAGAAATGATGTAGTCTTGAAGGGCTCAAATTTTACTTTGTTTATGCAGGTTATTTTCAGGGGAACCTTCTGGGTGAGACAGTAGTCGTTGCTACTTAAGGAGGAAGATGGCCAAGCTATGATAGAAGGGTGCAAGAGGCTGGAACAGAGAATTTGGGAGTTCTTCGCCAAGTTTGGTTTGAACATGAGAAGAAGATTGGGGGTCTTTGTGTCGCTTGCTCTTTGTCTGTTGCTCATGATCTTTGCTTCTTTTTTAGAGTCTTGCTTAAGTCTCCTTTTGTAAGGTAGTGGAGCCTAAGTGCTCGGTGCAATGTCATGGGTTGTTGCTCTATTTAAGTGTGTGAGTCTAGGTACTCTTGTATGGGTCACTTTGGCGTTGTACATCCTTCAGGGTTTAGAGGCCGGTTTATTCCATTGTATAGAAAAATTGTACACTCTTTCAAAATCGGCATTATCACAGTTCAATGTTTGCAACACTAATTCTTGATATACCTTTAAATATTGGTGTGCCAGTTTCTAATTATCAACCTGAATAGGTGTCGGTTTTTATTAAAAAAAAACAACACATAAGTGATATGTGATGACTATGCGTGTCGGTTCACAATAAAAACAGCACATATGGCACCACACTCATAGGTGCCGGCTTATTATAAGAACTAACACGAATATGATCCCTAGATGTGTTGGTCTATTATAAGAACTGGTGAGATTATTGGTACCCTTTTTTATGAACTGGTATAATAAATGGTTATAGGTGTCAGTTCTTAGTTTTATCCTATCGAAAGGCTTGTTTAGGTGAAAAATGCCTTACAGGTATCGGTTTTCAGTTAACCAGCACCTATAAAGCCAAACTCTATGTGGTGGTCTTTACTAGTGATAGGAAAGTGTCAAAACTTGGTTTCGGCAATAAGAAACTGGGGGTTGCATTCAAGCGCCAAACACGATGGGTTAGTGTGCAAAGGGATTTAGATAGGTTTAGGCCCCCTCAACGAGAGGTAATACCCTACTCCTGTTTCGGGGATTCAATCCACCGAATGGTTTATTGATCTCGTGATCTCTTTTAATATGTGTTCTCGTGTGTTTTCTCTATGTTTTCCGCTCTCTAATTTTCTATATCCCTCAAGGGATGCCCTACCCTCCTTATATAGTCTTGTAGGGTAGGTTTATAAGTCGGAGACCTAATCACACTCTATGTCGGACTCCTCAATCTTACCAACTTTAGACTATAGGCCGTTACCTTATCACAATGGTAACGTAATACCCAAGTCTTAAGCCAGTTTACATAATCATGAGTCAAAACCTATCCCCTATGGTAAGTCGGATAAGCTAGCCATAAGGGTATCCGGTACCCATAATCTCCACAGTAGCCCCTGAGACCTTCACAGTTGACGGGATAACTTTGCCTCAAACCAAAATAACACATAGCTGAATGACTCCTTAGCCGAGTGCTTATATCGCCGAGTGCTTCCATCATCTCTGCCTGAGTCTCCCGAGTGCTTTATCATCTAATAGAAAGGCTGTGAAGGGCTGAAAACATCTCGAAAAAATTTCTCAAGAATAGATATTAGGTGCATCGACTGATGCACCTAATTAGGTGTAGCCCCCGACTATGTGTTTAGTTAAAACAAACTAAGCATATAGTCAAGAACTATAATAATCATACTCATCCGAATGATATAAATAAATGCCTAGCCTAAGCCAAAAGCAATCATAAAAAATCATATAACACATAACCTTATAATCAAGGCATAGTATATAATGAATCCGAGTACTGGCAAGCTCATGCTTATCCAAGTCGTTTTGCCCGAGTTCTCTCGGAGCATACAACTCAGCCAACCTCAAGAATAGAAAATCTGAGTTAATAAACTCATAATTTATCAGTCATCTAAAAAATATGACCAAAATATTAAATAGCTCTAGCCATAATATCGGTCTTAATCAAAAAGAGCACACCAAGGTGGCAAAAAAGCATTGACATAATCATAAAATCAAATGCTTTGCAAAAAACCAAACAGCTCCTGCAACCTATACAAAAGTTACCAGGACAGCTATAAAAAACTTTACTATTTGTCACCTTCCAAGTTGCATCGTACCAACCTTCAACAAGTTGTGTAACTGCTGTATGAAAGAATTTTGAAGGTATTAGGCAATAAGACACACGCATATTGCCAGCGCAAATCTGCTTAAGTCCCTAGAGACACGTGTCAAGCCACACCTGTAACATGGGCCATAAACTCCTCATGGGTCTCGGCCCAAACACGAGTGAACTTACCGATACCCTAAAATTTCCGAAGCGCCGTTGTCTTCCCCGCCGCTTCATCTTCTGAAAAATTTCCCCTTTCGCGCTCCTGTTCACAAGCTCTTCGTAGAAACCTAGAATTCGTGCGCATCCAAATCCATCCATCTGGAAGCTCAAGCTCCATCAAAATTCATCGCGCGCAACCAATCTCCCAAGATCTCTTCAAAAAATCTCCACTCCTACTCCAGATCCACCCTCCCCAATCCGTATCCATGGTAGAGGAGAGAGAAATCCCCTTCGACCAATGGGCAATCTCAGATGTGAAGGAATCAATGCTGCGGGAAATGGTGAAGGACGGAGTTCTTCCGGCCAAGGAGATCATCGGTTGGCGCTCGGCGTTCGGCGAAGAATTCCCAACCCCAAATACCGGTGAGATCATAGTGTTTGCTCACTTCTTTTATTGCGGATTTGGTCTTCCCACTTCCGAATTCTTCCATGGCATCCTTGAATACTATAGTCT
Organism: Oryza officinalis; assembly: GCA_008326285.1. NCBI lineage: Eukaryota > Viridiplantae > Streptophyta > Magnoliopsida > Poales > Poaceae > Oryza > Oryza officinalis. The sequence goes on from BDMV01000009.1 coordinate 9,717,273, forward strand.
CCAGCTGTATCACTTGAACCCAAATTCCATTCTGCACATTGTCATTTTCGTCCATGTATGCAAAGCCTTCTTGGGCATCCTTCCACACTTCAATCTCTTCCGCCGCATGTTCTCTCTCAAGACACCCCCAACCAAAGACAATCCTTGTGTTGTTGGTGGCGCCGGCTTTCAACTTCGCGGAACTCTCCGCAAAGATTACTTCCCTCTTCCTCTGAAATCCTCCAATAAAGGTTGGCATGCAAATTGGTTTTATATCTCGAACCCATCCCCCAGCTTGCCAGACTTCATTAGCCTCCTACCCATCCAAAGGGCCAACTGGAACACCATGCCAGAAGGGCAAGACTGGTTAGAAGTGAACAACCTCTTGGCTAAAATCCTTGAGCTGAAGAATAAAGGCCTCCAAGGAGAACAAATCACCCGGCACTTCATCAAAAGCCGACTGGCTCCCATCAAGGAAAGATCTAAGTCAGCGTTTGAATACGAAGGCCAGAGTGACCCCAACCGGGAAGATCGTGAATCCCTGAACTTCCAGATCTTGTGCGCTCGTATGTACAAGATTTTTTCTTCTAGAATTGCAGTAGAGTACAGCAATAAGCTACCGGTTGCTCCCTTCAGTCTTCTCCGACCACCTCCTCCGGTGAGTAGACTCTGCAACTCGTATCATTCTTCAATCTATTTATATTCTTCAATATATCTCAAGTGTACTGATTGCAGGCAAATTCTTTGATCATCTCACGGCCGTACAAAGTTTATCATGAAGATATGCCGATCGAGCCAGCTACCAAGAAACCAACTGGCGGCCCAAAAATCAAACCTTTGGTTAAAGGCAAAAGAGCTGCTGCTGCTGTCGAAGAGACTAGCAAACGCGCTAGCAAAAGGAGGCTGGTCGTGGACGACTCGAACGAAGTGGCGGAAGAAACCCAGACTCCTAAGGCTAACATAAGTTCGTCGAGGCCATCCACAAGATCTGCTCCAAAAATCAGGAAGTCCAATAGGTACCCTTCAAATAACTGAATTTATCCTCTCATTGAAATCCTGCTTGTCTCGCTTGTCTCCATATTGATCATCTTTATCTTCTTCTGCAGAAAACCTCAAGATATAGATCCCACCGGGCAGACAGAAAAAGCAAGCGCATCTGCAACGCCAGAAAAAGCAAAGTCTACTGAAGAATGGTCTCAGGACCCTCTCCCGAGTGAGGATATCCCATAGCAGGAGCTCCCGACTACCAGTCAGGACACCCCGACTAGAAACCAGTCGCACAAGGGCAAACAAGGCTCATGTAGTCAAGAAACTCCGGTTGAAGATCCAGCTCCAAGGACAGTTAACTATCAATAATGCCAAAACTCTTGTTTTAAACATACCTTCTTATTCTTCATCTTCATTCACCTTTCTTAGAGCAAATAACCGAAGAGGAGGAAATTACCCGACTGAAGTCTTCAGAAGACTCAGTCCCTCCAATAAATATAGAATGGCGAGATGCTGAAGGCAAAAGGCAGGCATTATCTTGAATAAACAGAAAGAAGCCGAAGAACACGACATGCTCGTTGCCAGCCTCAATGAAGCAACCCGGCTGATGAATGTATGTATAAACTTCTCATATTTTAACCACACGGTCTTGCATAGTCGACTGACTCAATCTTCACAATGCAGAGAATCCATCGCCGCTCGATGGCCAAGTCGGACACTCTCGAGAAGCTGGTGCCTCATGTCAACTCTTTGAAGAACATTCAACAAGATCTTAAAAATGCCAGAGAAGAAGCTGCAGCTAGAGAGGTCGTCTTGAGGGAAGAGATCAATAAGCTCCGAGACATGTACTTGGAAAAAAACCAACTTGTCTTGTTCTTGTATAATTTGTTTGACACTGATAATTCCAAATCTTCATGTTGTAGCCAATGTATCTGAAATTGACCCCCTCAAGGCTCAATTAAAGAAGGCAGAGACCGACAACGCCAAACTCGAGTCTGACAAAAATAAGGCCTTGGAAGAAATCGAAGGTAAGCCTTGAGACTCTTATTCCCTGATCTATCTGATCTTGATCATTTGCATAATCTGAAGTATATCAAACTTGTAGATAATAAGATAAAATTCCATGCTCAATTTGAAGTGTTTGCCAAAAAAGTCCGAAGAGCCGAAAAAGTCAAAGATGATATTGCCAATGCCACGACGCCAATAGTGTCAGCACTGTACGAGAACGACCTTGGGACAAGCTCTTCGGATGCTGTTGAAGTCTTCGATAAGCTCAGGACAGCGCCGAAGAAATACTTGGAAAATATCACAGATGCTGCCGTCATGAGTGCGAGCCATACCCTGGCGATGACAAAGTCAGTCCATCCTCGGATAGATATAAACTCAATAGGAGATGGCTTTGCTGATGGTACCACTGACGAGCAGGCCTTAGAGCTAATCAATGAAGCACAGGACTCGGCAAAAAAGATTGCTGCCGATATAGTCAAAAACTTCCAAGGATAGACTTGCTGATGTAACATAACTTGTAATTACTTAGTTTATTTATGCTTATGTTCTAATTCAAGTCTTCGCAAATAATTTCTTAAAAATTTTCGTTCGACTGTCACCAAGCCTAAACTTGATTAAGCCATCAAAAAATTTCCAGTCCTTATCTGCTGAACTCAAACCAGAACAATCAACAATGATAAACCAAGTATGAACAAGTCAGTATTGATAAAAAAACGTCATACTTTATTGATATCCATAGCCCCCAACTGACAGCTCAAGAAGTCATCTTACTTGAGGTCGGCAGTTGAGAAAAACATGATACAAAAAGCTTAAGTATAATATCAATGAAGATGTTCAATATTCCAAGAATTCTCCACCATGGTTCCATCTTCACGCTTCAAGCGATACGCTCCTAGTCGAGTGACCTCAGCAATTATATAAGGGTCTTCCCATAGTAGAGATAACTTGTGTCGATCCTTTGTGGTCTAAATTTTTTGTAGAACCATGTCGCCAACAATAAAAGCTCGTGACCGAACGTTGCGATTATGATAACGCCGAAGTCCTTGAAGGTATCTTGCCGACTGAACCGATGCAGCCTCACGAGCCTCTTCCAGTCGGGTCAAGTCATCAACTTTGTCTTGATCATAGCATTCATTGTTGAAACTACGAACTCGTAGAGATTCGAACTCCGTCTCACTCGGCAACATTACTTCGGCCCCATAAACCAAGAAGAAAGGTGATTGGTCGGTAGCCCGACTGGGTGTAGTTCGTAACGACCATAATATCGAAGGCAACTCTTGAACCCATCTTCCGGCGTAAGGACGTAGCCTATCAAACACTCGGGCCTTAATGCCTTGAAGAACTATACCATTGGCGCGTTTCACTTGTCCGTTGCTTCTGGGGTGTGCCACCGACGCATAGCAAATCTTGATCCCAAAATCTTCACATAATTCCTGGAAAACGCCGCCAGTAAACTGAGTCCTGTTATCGGTTATAATCCTGTTCAGAACTCCAAACTGGTGCACGATGTTTAAAATAAAATCTCGCGCCTTATCCGCAGTTCTTGTAGCAACCGGCTTAGCCTCAATCCACTTGGAAAATTTGTCGATCGCGACGAATAGATGCGTAAATCCTCCTGGAGCCTTCTTGAAAGGACCAACCATATCCAAGCCCCATACCGCAGAAGGCCATGATAAAGGGATTGTTGGTAACTCTTGGGCTGGAACATGGCTTTGCCGAGCGAAGAACTGACAACCTTCACACGTGCGGACCACCTTGTCGGCGTCGAAGACCGCCGTGAGCCAGAAAAAACCTTGCCTGTAAGCCTTGCCCACCAAAGTACGCGTCGCAGCATGACTGCCGCATATACCAGAATGAATATCTCGCAACAATTGTCATCCCTCCTTAGGCGTGACGCATCTCATCAGAACTCTAGAAGGGCTTCTCTTGTATAACTCCGAATTGACCATGACATAGCTTTGACTACGACGTCGAACTCGCTTCGCATCATCCCAGTCTTCCGGCAGCTCTTGCTGAGTCAAAAACTTGATGAACGGTGTCCTCCAGTCGGCATCGAGCATGGCGACCTATTCTGTAGCTTCTTCGTTGGGGACCGATTTCTTAGCAATAGTCGGCTCGTAGAGGTGTTCTACAAAAACGTCAGTCGGGGCTGCTTCTCGCTTGGACCCAAACCGCGCCAACTTGTCTACCGCTTCATTGTTGTGTCTCAAGATGTGAGATAACTCTAGTCCATCAAACTTGTCCTCAAGTTTGCGAACTTCTTGTCGGTAGGCCTCCATGTTATCGTTCAAACAGGACCAATCCTTCATTACTTGGTTGACCACCAGCTGGGAATCTCCTCGTACAATCATCCGTCGTATGCCAAGCGACACGGTGATTCGTAGGCCATGAAGTAAAGCTTCGTATTCGGCGACATTGTGTGAGGCTAGAAAGTGTATATGAAGAACATACCGTAGCCTCTCCCCAGTCGGGGAAATCAAGACGACTCCTGCTCCCAAGCCGGTGACTCGTTTAGATCCGTCGAAATGCATGATCCAGTATTGCAGCTCCTCCCTAGGTACATCTTCTTGTCGCTCGGTCCACTCGGCCACAAAATCCGCCAAGACTTGATACTTTATAGACGTCCTCGCTTTGAAGGTAATATCCAGTGGCATCAACTCCAGAGCCCACTTCGCAATGCGCCCAGTAACCTCCCGATTATGGATGGCATCGCCGAGTGGAAAAGACATGACCACAGTAATCGAGTGACTCTGAAAATAATGAGCCAACTTTCTGGCGGTAATTAGAACTCCATATCGTAGTTTTTGTACCTGGGGGTAGCGGATTTTGGCTCCTGCCAGCACCTCACTAATGAAGTAGATTGGCCTTTGAACCTTCTGAGCTCGTCCTTCCTCCTCGCGTTCGATGACCAAAACCGTGCTGACCACCTGGTGAGTTGTGGAAACGTAAAGCAGCAGAGGTTCTTGAAGGTGAGGTGATGCCAACACGGGTGGTATTGTGAGGAACTCCTTGAAGTCTTCAAAAGCTTTCTGGGCCTCGGTGGTCCATTGAAAATCGTCCGACTTCTTCAGCAACTTGAAAAAAGGCATGCCTCGTTCACCAAGTCTGGAAACAAATCGGCTCAATGCCGCCATACAACCAGTGAGCTTCTGGATGTCCTTCTGGGTACTCGGGGGCTTCATGTTCTGGATAGCATTGATCTTTTCTGAATTTGCTTCAATGCCGCGATGAGACACCATAAAGCCAAGTAACTTGCCTGGCGGCACGCCAAAAATGCACTTCTCCAGGTTCAACTTCATTCTGAAGGCTCAGATATTTGCAAAGGTTTCTTCTAGGTCGGCTATGAGGTCCTCTTTCTGTTTGGTCTTGATGACAACATCGTCGATGTAAGCTTCTACATTCCTCCCGAGTTGACTCTGAAGGCATCTCTGAATCATCCGTTGATAAGTAGCTCCGGCGTTCTTGAGGCCGAAGGGCATCGTGATGTAGCAATAAGCTCCGAACGGTGATGAATGATATCTTCAGGTAGTCAAACTCCTTCAAGCTGATTTGATGGTAACCCGAGTAACAATCCAAGAAGCTCAGAAGCTCGCAGCCGGCTGTCGAATCGACGACTTGATCAATACGGGGTAATCCAAAGGGATCTTTCGGACATGATTTGTTGAGGTCGGTGTAGTCCACGCACATGCGCCACTGTCCTGTCTTCTTCCGAACCAAAACCGGGTTAGCTAACCAGTTGGGGTCGTAGACCTCCTTGATGAATCTAGCGGCCAAGAGCTTGGCGAGTTCTTCCTTGATAGCATCCTTTTGATCTTGGGCAAAACGGCGGAGTCGTTGTTTGATTGGTTTCGCATCTTCTTTAACATTCAACGAGTGCTCGATCACCTTTCTAGGAATACCCGGCATATCAGACAGTTTCCACGCAAAGATATCTTTATTATTTTGTAGAAAGGTGACGAGCGCGTTTTCCTATTTGGGATCTAACTTCGCGCCTATTACAGCAGTTTTGGATGGATCAGAGGGATCAAGGGGAATCTTCTTTGTCTTGGCGTTGCCTTCTCCCGACTTGGCTATCTTTTTTGCGAGGATCTCGCCTTCTCCAGATGTCGATGTAGCCAGTCGGACTTCTTGTTGGCCGCATAATCTCTCGCGAGTTTGGGCCATGTCGCAGCTTTCCTTGTCGCAGGTGAAGGCTTACTTGATGTCGCTGCACAGGGAGATAACTCCATTGGGACCGGGCATCTTCATCATAAGGTAGGTGTAGTGTGGTACCGCCATGAACATGGCGAGCGCAGGTCTTCCGATGATCGCATGATATGCTGCTTCGAAGTCGGTGACCTCAAAGCTGATATTTTCTATCCGAAAGTTCTCCCGAGTGCCGAAGGTGACGAGAAGGGTGATATGCCCGAGTGGCGTAGACGACAGCCCTGGGATGACTCCATGGAAGGGGCCTGAACTTAGTTTCAATTCTGCTCTCGGGATTTGCATCTCGTCCAGCGTCTTGGAGAAAAGGATGTTGAGGGTGCTGCCGCCGTCGATGAGGACGCGCTTGAGCTTGATGTTGCGAACCACCGGGTCTAGTACCAGGGGATACCGCCCCGGGTGAACCACTCGGTCAGGGTGATCCGAGTAGTTGAAAGTGATAGCCACCTCCAACCATCGTAAGTAGTGTGGGACTTCGGGTTGTACCGCGTTGACTTCTCTGTCGGTCAGCTTCTGCTTCCTCTTGGACTCGTACACCAGCGGTCCCCCGAAGATGTGGTTTAACTCGGCCCTGTGATCTTGAAAAGGCTCTGAGCTACCAGCTGGGTCGTCCATCTTGGTTTTCGAAGTGCCGGCTCCATCCGACGGCTTCTGGTGTAGTTGGGCTGTTGTTGGTAGATTGACGTCGTGGTGACCAAATCCTCGGGCTCACGCTTGCAATCTTTTTGGCCGCTGTTGCCGTTGCCGCTGCCGTTGTCCTTCTTAGGACGCCAGCTGCTCCTGGATTGCTTGTCGTCCCTCTTGTCATGCCTGTCTTGTCGTGAGGCCTTGATGGCATCGTCAGATTTGGCGTAGGAGTTGGCTATCTCGAACATCTTCTTGACCGTCCTCGGTGGCTATCTTCTTGACCAGCAACTCGTCGCGGACACCTTTCTGGAACGCGGCTATTATGACGTCGTCGGTGATGTCAGGGATCTTCTTTCACTTCTCCAAGAAACACCGGATGTAGTCCTTCAACGACTCGTCTGGCTTCTGAATCACGTTGTAGAGATCGAAGTGGGTCCCGGACCTTTCAAAAGTACCCTGGAAATTGGCGATGAAGTGGTCCCGAAGCTCGCTCCATGAATCAATCGAACCTCTTGGTAAGCTCGTGAGCCAATTTTTGGCTGAGTCGGTGAGAGCAATGGGCAGGTAGTTCGCCATGGCCTTGCTGTCTCCTCCTGCTGCGCGGATGGCGAGGGTGTAAACGGTCAACCATGACTCGGGGTCGGTTTTGCCGTCATACTTGTCAATCCCTGTGGGCTTGAAACCACTCGGCCAATCCACTTGACGCAGGTCCCGAGTGAACGCGGGTACTCCATCGTCGTAGTTGTCGGGCAATCTCCTTCGGTATTCGTAAGAGGGACTATTGCGCTCACGGTGACGCGGATCGAGCACCTCCCGCAAGTCACTCGGCGGGGGCCTTCGAGAGCTGCTTTGGTAGTTGGAGTTATGTCAAACCCGATCGTGGACGGGTGGCCGGCCGTGACCTCTCTCATGAGAGTCGGCCGATTGATCTTGATGCTTCCATGCTGCGTAATGACGAGGGTCATTGGCCTTGGCGGGTGTCTTGCTTTGCTCGGGCCTACGGTAGTCTCTAGATCGCATCGGCGGTAGGCGGCTGCCCTCAGGTGTCTCGGCGATGGACTCGGTAGCTCTCCGCGATGAGCTTATGGGAGCGCCGTTGGCTGTGGCTGCAACGATAGTTTTGATCTTGTCTAGAAGTGGTGTTACCGTAGGGGGTGCCGCTTCGATGACGGTGTCGATGAGGGTGAGGGCAGCGACAGCGTTCTGTTGGGGCGTGAGAAAGATGTTGGCGTTGTCGACTCGTGTTTGGAGTATGGCCTCGCGAGCGGAGCGCCCAGTCGCCCTCAAGTCTCGTTTCCTCTAGTCAGCTTCTTCTTTCTGTTTGATCTCCTCCTCCTTGTGCTTGTTCTTCTCCTCCATACGCTTGCGTTCCAGCTCAAACTTGGCTCGTTCCTCTTCCGCAACCCTTCGGGCCATAGCCGAGTCGGTCTCGGCTACTTCGGCCATGAGAACATCGGATCGTAGTCCTTGTCGAAGTCGGAGTCATTGAATTCGTCCGTGGAGATATCGTAGAGATCGTCGAAGTCGGAAGAGCTAAGGTAATCATAGAGCTCCAAAGATGAGCACGACCCGAGCGATTGGAGTATGACAGCGATTTCCCTTGAGCCCCGGATCGCAGCATGATGACGATGATGACGATTCTCCCAAGTGGATCGATTCCAACTCGGAAGACAGAAGATTGTGGTAGATCTCAGCGTCGTCCGGTAACCCGAACGGCACCGAGTGGTTTCCCCCTCCCAACTGGTCTGAATCCGAGTTGAGGAGAGAGAGCTTGCCGAATTTGTTGGTGACGAATTCGAGGCTGCCGAAGCGAAACGCCTGCCCAGGGGCGAAGGCGAAGTCGTCGAAGCCTGATGAAGATCCCATCGCGCTTGTCGGCGAGATGACGAAGAAAACTTGACGCACTACCCCTACCTGGCGCGCCAACTGTCGAAACTTGGTTTCGGCAATAAGAAACTGGAGGTTGCAGTCAAGCGCCAAACACGATGGGTTAGTATGCAAAGTGATTTAGACAGGTTCAGGCCCCCTCAACGAGAGGTAATACCCTACTCCTGTTTCGGGGATTCGATCCGCCGAGTGGTTTATTGATCTCGTGATCTCTTTCAATATGTGTTCTCGTGTGTTTTCTCTATGTTTTCCGCTCTCTAATTTTCTATATCCCTCAAGGGACGCCCTACCCTCCTTATATAATCTTGGAGGGTAGGTTTACAAGTCGAAGACCTAATCACACTCTATGTCGGACTCCTCAATCTTACCAACTTTAGACTATAGGCCGTTACCTTATCACAATGATAACGTAATACCCAAGTCTTAAGCTGGTTTACATAATCATGAGTCAAAACCTATCCCCTATGATAAGTCGGATAAGTTAGCCATGAGGGTATCCAGTACCCATAATCTCCACAGAAAGCTTAATCCCAAATATGCTAGGAGTCACATACATATGTGTAATCCAGCTTTAAATTGAGTTTGCTATCTCCACATATATATACAAATAAAATTTCCACAGGCAAATTTAAATTCCACTATAGAGGTGTAGTGGTTTCGGAGACACCATTGGCGATACTGATGATGTGCCCGCCACTGGTTTAATCCAATATACATACAAATTAAGTGGTACATATATCGTGTGAACACGACCCATATTGCATTTTTGGCAGCAGCAATAAAGAATAAAGAAAGTTGTTCTCTTATGCTGGATACCACACCACGTATAAAGAGTTGCTGATCGGTTACAACTTTTATAGTTCTCCTTCTGTTTTTCTCCTTTATGTATTTATTTGTATAAAACATTTATGTTCTGTTTATTTATTAAATTACACTATTAGGAAAAGCCTGATAATATTTCCCCTTAAAAAATACAAAGTCAGAAGTTGGTTTTTTTAAGATGGAGAGTGTACAAATTAAGTGGTTTATATTGTGTGACCCTGTCTCATATTGCATTTTTGGCGGCGGCAATAAAGAAACTTGTTTTCTTCTGCTGGATACCACACCACGTACAAAGAGTTGCCAACTTTGTACATTTGACAGTTGAAGTTCCATGCATTTCAATGAAGAAGCATAGACAACCACATTCATCGGCGTGCAGAATACAAGCACATAAGATCTGTTGGGCTAGAGAGAAGGAACACATCATATTAATGTAACAAACACAGACAATTAATAGTACTGTAGGAAAAGAATTATAAGTGTCATACACACATATTACCAAGTACAAATTATTATCGAAATATAAAGTGTGTGCACATTTATCCAAATTGAAAGGAGCAAAATGGGATTCTACAGTGCTGCAAATGCAGAAATGAATTGAAACTAAGGAACTAAAATGATCCTCATGCATGTGCTATTATTTAAAATTAAAGATATTTTACAAAATATTATTTGACCACGTTCAATGAATGATTGAATAGCTACATCCCGATCAAGAAATTAGTAGTATATGAAAAGTGGACTAACTGTGTGGCTAGATATTTCAAAAGTGCCAACATTCAGGAAAATGATGGCTAGTAATGATTTTTTCAGTAAACATATTTCACACTATGCAATACATAAATTAACACCTTGAAGACCACAATGGACTACAAATTACCTAATTTACCAATGTATTTTCTGACATAAAACAGTACCCCCAACATTTTTCCATCAAAACTTCTACCAAAAATAAGAAACTATTTCCATCCGCTTGGATCGTGTTGAACATTCAACCAGCACCACAACAAAATCATCATAATTTAAGACTACAGCTTGTTTCACCAACAAATGTCCATCAATTTTTAGGTAGTTAGCAATTTTGATTAATGAAAAAGACCAACTGATCGAAGCAGAAAAAAAAGGATATATTCTTACATCTGCTTGATGCTGCAACAATAATTCCATTATCCTAGCATTTCCATTTTTAGCAGCTAAAGTAGTGGTGTTCCTTTTCAAAATATAGGGTCACCATAAGCTCCTCTGTTGACAACAATAACTCAGCTATTTCATAGACATCTCCACGAAATGAACGCTAATGGTCACATACATTACTTACCAGCAAGAGTAGATTAAATGAAATATGTGCTTCATTATAAAAAAGCCAATTACAGCCAAAAGTTTAATGTATTCAGAGATATAAACATGTATGGAAATTCTATAAAACTACAAGCTAGCTACACTGATTAAGAAATTCACAATATTTTGTGTTCTGTTTATTTATAAAATTACACTATCAGGCAAGGCCTGGAAGTATTTCCCCTTAAAAAAAATACAATGTGAGAAGTTGATTTTTCTAAGATGGAGGGTGTACAAATTAAGTGGTATATATTATGTGACCACGTCCCATATTGCACTTTTGGCTGCGGCAATAAAGAAACTTGTTTTCTTCTGCTGGATACCACACCATGTACAAAGAGTTGCCAACTTTATACATTTGACATTTGAAGTTCCATGAATTTCAATGATGAAGCATAGACAACCACATTCAGCAGCGTATGGAATAACATGCACATAAGATCAGTTGGGTTAGAGAAAAGGTAAACACCACATCAATTGTAAAAAACACAAACAATTAATAGTACTGTTGGAAAAGAATTATTAGTGTCATACACACATATTACCAACAAGTAGAAACAATTATCAAAATATAAAGTGTGTATCACATTTATTCAAATTGAAAGGAGCAAAATTGGATTCTACAGTGCTGCAAATGCAGAAATGAGTTGAAGCTAAGGAACTAAAATGTTCCTCATGCATGTGCTGTTATTTAAAATTAAAGATATTTTACAAAATATTATTTGACCTCGTTCAATTAATGATTTAATAACTGCATTTTGATCAAGAAACTAGTAGTATATGACAAGTGGACTAATTGTGCGGATAGATATTTCAAAAGTGCCAACATTCATGAAAATGATAGCTAGTAATGCTTTTTTCAGTAAATATTTTCACAATATTCAATTAATATAATTAACACCTTGAAGACCACAATGGACTACCAGTTACTTAATTTACCAATGTATTTTTTGACATAAAAAGATACCCCAACATTATTTTCATCAAAACTTCTATCAGAAATAGGAAACTATTTCCATCCGCTTGGATCGTGTTGAACATTCAACTAGCACACAATAAAATCTCATCGTAATTTAAGACTAGGGCTTGTTTCAATAATGTCCAACAAATGTTCATTAATTTTTAGCTAGTGAGCAATTTTCATTAATGAAAAAGACCAACTGATCGAAGCAGGAAAAAGAAGGATATATTCTTACATCTGCCTGATGCTGCAACAATAATTTCATCATCCTAGCATTTCCATTTTTAGCAGATAAGTGTAGTGGCATTCCTTTTTGAAATATAGGGTCACCATAAGCTCCTCTCTTGATAACAATAACTCAGCTATTTCATAGACATCTCCACGAAATGAACTTTAATGGTCACATACATTACTTACCAGCAAAGGTAGATTAAATGAAATATGTGTTTCATTACTAAAATACCAACCACTGCCAAGAGCTTAATGTATTCAGATATATAACTATGCAAGGAAACGTTATAAAACGTTATCAAAAAATTTCACAATGAAAGAACAAAACAATGATTTTCAGCAGTAGAGTATAATAAAGATTGGCTTTTATAGGCCCCGTTCGTTTCTTCTCAAAAGAGAAGATAAAAGATAAAACTTTCCGTGGCACGCTTTTCAAACTCTCAAACGGTGCGTTTCGTGCAAAAAATTTTAATATAAAAGTTGCTCTAAAATGTTAGATTAATTCATTTTTCAAGTTTGTAATAATTAAAACTCACTTAATCGCACGTTAATGTCACCTCGTTTTACGTGAAACACTTTATCTTTATTTTTATCTTTATCTTCATCTTCAGGAGATTCAAACAGGGCCATAGCCATGCCAACATTTTCATATACGACATAGAAGAGAACAGATTTTTCCGGATATATATATGTTCATTACATTTTTTTGTAGGGATCAGACCGATGAATGAACCTATCGTGCAAAAACTGTTTCTTTTAAAAAATCCAGATTAATGGAACTGGAAAAGTGGATATGAGCCTTGAAATGAAACCAATACTTAAAAATATGTTACTGTTTACTGTAGCAACTCAATGGAAAACAGCTATGTGAAAGGAAAAAAACAAACAGAAGTGCTCTATTTTATGTTAAAAATTACATCGTATATATAGCTTTTGTAATATACCCAAAATTTCGGAAGGAAAAAACAAAAATAAAAGACTTAGCAAAATTTTTTTTGATTTTATCGTTGTCTTTTGAATTTATTTTTGGCATTCTTGGATTTTCGATGCATCTCATAATGCGCTTGCATGCATCAAGTAAAATTGTAGAAGTAAAGTATTTAATCTAAAAAAATGGAATATTTGGATAAATACTAGACAACTTAAATAATGTCCTATAAAAATTTGTAACTTAGTTTTGCACCTTAATCCCAAATATGTCAAAATAGTCCAAATCAATTCAAGTCTAAACAGAACAGTGAATTTCTCTGAATTTTCGCAGAAAAACTATACATGAGAAAAATCTCAAAAATTCACCAAATGGAGTACATGACCACACTAACTTTCAGTTAGATTGGCATAAGTGTTTGAGCACTGTAGCATATCCTAAAAAAATTCGGACAAAACATCAGTTCATCTACAAAATCCCAAGAAAAATCCCCTCACCTCATCCCTTCTCCCTTTCTCTCTCTGATCAGTGGGCCTAGGAACCCTTGACCTCACCTAACAGTTCCCCATCAGTGCCCCATCTCTCTTCCTTCCTCTGTTTCTCTCCATCTCCTTGAAGGCATTTCATCGAGTACGTAGGGTGCTAGCCGAAGCAATGCTGCCTCCGAGCCATTGGCACCCTCGACCGAGCCGCATCAGCCCTAACCTCACCTTACTCCTCTCCTCTGTCCCTACACCGAGGTAGGCACGCCATGCCACGACACGGCCGCCGCCATGCCACCAATCCAATGTCGGCTCTCTCTCTCTCTCTCTCTCTCTCTCTCTCTCTCCGCCCGAGCAATGACGTGACGTGACACTACGCCACCCGACCATGCCTGCAAAGCTGTGCGCGCGACTACAAAGCTGGCACAAAGCCGACGCCACCCTGCCCGAGGCCCTGCCGCTGACCTTGCCACACGCCTCGCCCAAGCCGGAGTCCCCGCCCCTCTGCCCGGAGTGACGAGACATGACGAGCCCGACCGTCGCTGCCTTCCCCGCTGACTCGGGCCTGCAAAATCTGTGTGCTTGCCTGCAAAGCCGACGCAAAGCCGAAGCCTTACCCGTCGTGATTCCCGCTGTCGCTGTCCTCTTGCCAAACGAGTCGTGACAAGTGCTCGATGTGGCCGCCTCCCTCTCCCTCGCCTATAGAACGAGCCCTCGCGCCAGCTAACTCCCCGCGCTCCTTTCGAACTGACCCAACTTGACTCAAACGATGAGCTGCTCCGGTTAGCGGGGAACGGCCGCGCCACCACCACTGCCTCGCGCTGGACAGAGCGCCGCTGCCAATTCGCGCCAATCAAGCCGCCTCCATGGTGAGCCCCCTTCCTTTTCCTTGCGCCGGCATGACCTTAGGACCTCCCTAAACCCATTCGCACAATCGATTTTAGGACCCCTTCACCGGAGAGCAGTCGCTGCCATTGTCGTCGTCCGCCACCCAGGAGCCCATCGCCACACCGCTTCGGACCGCCTCCTTCCAAATCGAGCATGGGGTAAGCCTTCTCGTGGTCCCTAGGCCCTCCCCTATCATTTAATCGAGCCCCTGTCGCTCGTAGCCCCCTCATTGCCGCCACCACCGGCCATGGCGCCCGCCGCCTCTAGCCTTTCCCGACCGCACCGCTGCCTCTAGGATGAGCGTGAGCACGCCCTCTAGCCGCCCCGGCCTTGGGCCGAGCCAACGCCGCCAGCGCACACGTCCCGTGCCGCCACCACGCTTGCATGAGGACGACAAGAACCTATTCATAAATAACAGAAACTCTAGAGTCTTAAACATAAAAGGTCGATACACTTACATGCGGGACCAAGGACCTAAAAGTAAATAGCAGAGAGCTTAGGGTCCAAGTTATAAAATATCGAGGCACAGACATGTGGACCCCACTGTTTACAATAGATGTGCAATATAGGAATACACCTTCACAATAGGAAAAATGTATTCTTCATAGTGCGCTTTAGTTTCGTTTATAAAGAATTAATGAATCCGAGAAAATGGTTTCGGTTAATTATTTTTTACTGAAAAAGCTAAAACTTTAGAAAAACATAGAAAATTTATTTTAACTCCGTTTGGGGTGAACCAAATAATGTTAGATTCATAATAATTTTCTCTTTAATACTGTATACTCAAAATTAACACCAATATAATGAAAATTTTTATTAATTTAAATTTAATAGTAACTTTCGTATTCACCATATTTTTAAATCTTAGAAACGCAATAACTTGCACAAACAATATCGGATTTAGGTGTTTCTTTCTTCTAAATTTATATTAAATCACCCTCTCTATGAACTGAACATGTTCAAATGCATCATATTTTTATCTTGGAGTTTTATTGGATGTTCATTTGAATGTACGTTTAAATTTAAATACAGGACGAATCGATTGTTGCCGTTGACAAGAGTGTGCAGGACCAAAAGATATTTGAGGAACCACCTGAGCGAGGCAAGTCCTGTTCACTTCCTCCTTCAATCATGTTGAATCCTATATTTTCACAAATGCTTTATTATGTTTAAAATTTGCATGCGATGTTTGCAAAATATGGGACCTTCATAGAACAACCCCTAATTGTTGCATTATCCACCTTGATATTGTTCACCCTACCGTTGATAACCCTAGATTATGGATAGGTACTGTCAAGTGTCAAATTGGGTATATTCTAGCTACTAATATAGCTATTGCTTAGCCATGCTTAGAGTATTTACAGTGGTTACAAACAACATAATATTCACTCTTTTCAAATGGGTTACTTTGAAATGTTGTACCGAGCGGTTGCCTCTATTATTTGTGAAAATGAAAAACTGAAAATGAAGGTTTTTAGAGTTGGACGACAAGTGGTGTGCATATGGTGGTAGTTGCACACCGATAGGGAGAGTGTGGTCCGAGCCAATTAAGGACCGAACTTTATGTCACCAACTAAGTATACAGTGCAACCACATGTGTCGGTTATGGGGCCACCATGGCTTATTAAATTGTTTACTATTTAACCTTGCATTGGGAGGCCATTGTAGTAGGGACTAGTCTTAGCGATAGTTTATAGGAGCAACCCATGTGACCCTCTATGGAAACGGATGTGTTCGCATATGGCATGAGCGTTTGAACATATCCAATATAAAGAATAGTGCCTCATTGAGGGAACGGATGTTTTGCCTCACGACGTTAGGATTAGGATGGGGCCCACCTTTCCTAGCGATATTGATTCAAGGCCAATGTGGAGAAAACACTCACCGTGCTCATGCAAGAGTAGACTTTAAGCAATGCAACGGCTTCATTGTGACCTCTAGTTCACATTCAATGTGTAGAGTGTGGGGTACCGACGGGTACCAAAATAACTAGAGTGTAGCCTTCTGGCTTCTATCACATCATGTGGGTAAAGATATACAAACTCTACAGAGTCTAAAACTAATCGATTAGCCATGCTCACGATCATGAGCGACTTGGTGAAATGATACAAGTACAGTATTGGTGATTTGTTAAACGAATTGTAAAATGGGTGTGGTGAATAATGATAATGATTTTGCCCGATGTGCGTTAAGAATAAAATGCTTACTTGCTGCCATAGAGGGCACAAGGATGATAATTGCTATGTTACTATTATTATGGTTCACTCTTTGATTTAAAAATTTCATTGCAATCTATTATTATTTACTATTGCAAAATAAAATTTGCTTTATGCTAAAAATGAGCCACAAATATAACCATTTTTGATCTCAGCTTACAGTAGTCCTAGGTTTCCCAAGGTTTGGGTAGGACTTGCCAATAGCTTATGTATTGACCCATCTCTTGTTATTGTTTTTAGTCATGTTTGTAGAAAGTGGGTGCTTGTGCCGATTACCGGAGTTTCTAAGTATGGTTTTTTCTAAGATGATTCCTAGTCGGTTGCCTTTGTGCTTTGATAGATGAACATACCGAAGAACTTATGTATCTTTTCCGCTGCATTTTAAACTCTTTTGAGTGACTAGTTACCCAACTATTATGTAGGACTCTTACACTGCTAAGTTATAAGAGCCACTTTATCTATTTATGTGTCTTGCATATTATGTGGATATGATAATAATGTTGTGGATGCGTGTACTAGCCACTTATCATAGAACCAGTACAGTATACGCTCTAGACATTCGGGAATTTCATCCCTGGTGCCAACAGCTTTCAATTAAATATTACGCAGTACCTTTCAATGAATCATTTCTTTCTGAAAAAAATGATATGAAACAGAGTAATGATAATTAAGCCTAACATAAAGGCCAAAGAACAACTAAAAATGTCACACACACTAATTTTATGAACGGGCGGAGAGAGAACCTTGACACGTTGCTGAATGCAGTGAAGTAATCCCATTTGTCTCAGCAATATTTGGATGAAAAAGAAGCCTTACAACATGTAGAGCTAACACACCTAGCAAGAGCATAAGAAATGCAAATAAAATCAACATAAAATTGAATCTTTAAGTACATGCTTCTGAACAGATACAAGGATATACAACCAAAGAAAGTGAGTATTTGTAAATCGATAAGCACTCTGGTACATTTTCCCTTCAAGTGTTGTGGGTGAACCGGACCATACACATGAACAAAAGAATATCTATGTCCCATATGACATCAACAAAACCCAATCCCAATTTAACACAAAATACAGAATATGTTTCTGACACTCCTTTAGATTCTTTTCGGCGGGCAATATATAATTAATCATTGAAGCAAAACTGGTAGCCTGGTAGAATTAAGTGTTCAGATTGGCTGCTACAAATCTAAAAATCAACGTACCAACGCTATTTTAAATAGAAACTACCAAAGACATTTTATTATATTCAAAATAGCCAATATGTTGATTTAAATTACCAAAGCGATTTAAGTGTTTCCGCACAAATCATATGTTGTTTAATTATAAATTTATGTAAATATAAATATACTTCCTTTGTCCCATAATGTAGCAATCTAGAATAGAATGGAACATCTCATAGTAAAATAAATCTGGACAGTACATGATTTGGACAGGACTGTCCGGATTCACTGTACTATGAAATATCCCATACTATGAAATGTTTTATTCTGTTTTAGATTACTATATTATGAGACGGAGGGAGTATGTCTATTGAGAAAGCGGAGAATTACACCTAACAGATACTGTCAGTATCAAGGATAAGGCATACCTTCTATACATGGGTTCGTGGTATATGAAAATTCATGTACCTAATAGTATACGAAAAGATATTCTTTGGTTAACGAAATACGGCACATAAAGAAGAAAATTATCTTTCCGGAATAGAATGTATTTCGGATAAGGAAAGAGAAGCGGAGTCCTACTCGAACATTACAAAGACTACTCCGATCGTATCCATACTTATCTCCGTAGTTTTACTTGGACAAGGAAACATTCTATATTGTGTTTGTATCTTATGTTGGAAAAAGAAAATTGTTTTGCACGCATTTTGGTTCATAGGCCAAACACAAATTATATGTGGTGACTTTCTGGTTAGTTTAGTGTGGGCCATTGTTGCATATTTGTCAGCCAATGTTGTATGCGGGTTATTTTCAGACATGGTTTTTAAATTAATGTTTTGAAGAACCTAACAAAAGTTTTATTTTCTTACTATTGTCCATTTTCTTATTATTATCGACTCCAACAAGCAAACTAAATGAACGGCCATCATTTAGTTTTTGATATGTTTGTGTCAAAAGAAACAATATCACTAGAAACTTCATAATTAACAATCACTCTAGAATCAGTCCAAAAATTATTTGTTATCAAGTCATCCTTATCAAACTGAATTATATACTAAAAGTTAACATCTTCTGATGATTTTGTTTCCATAAATTCCAACACTCATATATGTTTGCTTGATTTTTCTTCAATTCTTCACCTTGATTTTTCTTCATTGACCACTTGAAGTAGAATATATTATTAATGTCTTCATGAGTAAATCCAAGACCCCCATATCAATGGGGTGGTAATGGATCAGGCTCATGGGCCCTTTCACAACCCATCTCAACCCTTAAATATTTTTAGCTCAAAAATCTACTAAATTTCAACCTAATCCTTTTTGAACCCAGTCCTTACATGTTGTAAGCTAAAAAGTTGAGCCTATTACCACCCCTATGTCTACCCAGTCGTTTGCCATTAGATCAATTAATATAGTAATTTTTTTCACAAATACACACTGATTTTGCTTATTCATCACTTGCACTCTGTGCTTCAGTCATTTTTCGTTTGAGATCCAAAATAGACGGCATCACTTACAAATAGCGTGCTTTCATGCTCGTCGTCACTGCAAGACCACCTCGCCATCGGTGGTGCTCCAATTCTCTCGGTTCTCTTATGACTTGTTCTACTGTTTTGTGAGCTCCATCTTACGTCCGACACGATTCAGCTTGCACTAATCTAACGTCACACTGTTCTAACCGTTTAAAAAATACGATGTGCATGGCCACACCAGAACTTTATATATATATATATATATATATATATATATATATATATATATATATATATATATATATATATATATATATATATATATATATATATATATATATATATATATATATATATATATATATATATTATATATATATATATATATATAATATATATATATATATATATATATATATATATATATATATACTGTTTATTCGGCTGAATACTATTCAAGTTACTGTTCACACTGTTCTTTAATTTCAGGATCTTTGCGGGGTGACAAAACCTACTTAGACAGCCACAGAAGCATGCTTCAGGTGATGTAAAGTCCTACTCGGTACTCACCGTATGCCTCACCTATCTGTTTCTTTAGAAGCAACTTAAATAGATATTTCAAGTCACACTTGTTCTAGCTAAAAGTTTATCGTCTCCCCAGGCAGTTCCATCCAGTTTCACCCGAAGGGAACACTTCTCTATGGATACCGATTCTTCAAACGCCTATGCAAGATGCAGGCTAAAAACGAGAACAACCGAAGAGATTTCTCCTACAGGGTCCTTAGCATAAACACTTGTCTAGAACAAACGTGCAGGAATACTTAAGGAAAAATTACTTCATATTAAACAGATAAGCTTACATACGGTTTTCCCTTTCGGGAACCCCGAAGGTAGATACAAACAAGTTCTTCTTACCTTACACAGCGTTATATCACAACTCCTTGCTTCAATATATTATGCAAGGTAGGCTAAAGTGGCTACTACTAAGAAAGGTGAAAAGGAGGGTGAGAGCGTGCTTGGAAGCTTTGCTGTGAATGGTGTCTTCGTTGTTGTGTGTCTCCGGAGTGAAGGCCGAAGTCTCCTTTTATAGAGGCCAGGGGTGGCGTCGCCTGTGCCTCCTGCTTATCTCTTCGCTACTGTGGATTCACGAGAGCAGGCTAAAGTTGAGGCCTTTTCACCGAAAGTTTTATTCTTCACAGGGATATGTCATTCACCGCACCCTATATTGTCCCTTTATGCTTTATAGGGTGTCATTCTGGATTCCTTCTTGGGTAGTCTTCTGAACTCTTCGTTTATTCTTCTTCCACGCCCAAATTATTGATATCTTATTATCAATATATATTGAAAAACATATTTAGCTTAAAGAATTCTATTCATCTGGTTGCCCATGGCCACCAAGATCCATTGTGTCCAGATCAGAAAAAGAAACTTCTAATTTCTCATCTACTGCTTTTTTTATCCGTTCAAATTTTGGTCCATTTCTTATTTTAATTCTTTAAGTATTTCTTCCTTTAATTCCTTCTTTAATTATGGGGAGGCTTCTTCAAATTCTTCTATTATCTTCCAATCAATATATTCCCCATCTAATGGATCCACTCCTTTTGTTAGGCATTCCTTGTATGGGGTCTTTTAGAAAAGCCTTCTTCTTTTATAGTCATTTTAATGGGTATTTCTGGAATCTTCTTTCCTTTAGCCTTTTTGCATTTTTGAATATATTCTTTTGCGACAGGCTCTAGATAATAATTTATTCCTAGTATTTTTCTGGCCTGGCTTAGTGCTTCATCAATGTCCTTATATTTCTTCCAAGATATTCCTCCCATTAATTTAGCATCTATCTTTTGGGCCACAATTTCTTCAAAAGATATGTAGACTCCTGGGAGCTTTCCATCAAATACGACATATATAGGCTTCTGTTGGATTATTTCATGATCTTCATTAGCTGGCATTAATAACCCGTTTATTAGGTGAAAATATTCAGAGAGGCTATTCAATATTGATAACATATATCCTTTTTCTTCCCTTTTATTATTGTATTGGTACCAAAAATTATCCAGGATGCATTCTTGAACTTCATCTTAGATTATATGGTCTTTTGGCTTAAATTTATACGAATTTGGTGGGAATATTCTAAGCTTGTTGTCTTCGCCAAATGTGAAGCATTCGACTCCGCTGTAATTCATTAATCTTTTCATACCTGCAATTCAGGTAAACGAGAAAGCATGTCAGGCAAATTATTATCTTTCCCCTTAATATGTTCAAATATAACTTTATAGCCATTTCCTGTAATAATATCTTCAAATAAAATCCATCTTCTAGTTGAGCTTTTCTTGCTATTAAGCTGATTATAGTACCTACAAATGGCTTCACAATGGGTTCTAACCGTGAACTCTTTAAACCCTAAGTATAGCCTAAAAACATTGATTGCATTGATTATTGCCATGATCTCTCTATCTGTATTATTGACAATTTTTAATTTATAACTTCCAGAAGCATACCTACATATTTTTTCTTCTGATTTAGCAGAAAATTTAGTAGGGCTTTGCTTTAATATAGCACCCCAACCTTGTTGCGATGCATCAGTTTCAATGATAAAGTAACTCTCTTCTAATGGTAATTCTAGAGGTTTTAGTTCTTTTACTCTTTCTTGTATTAATCTTACTAATTTAATGTCTTCAAAATTAAAATATCTTTGACCATTTTTTCTTAATTTAGCATATAAAGGTCCTGCTAGCTTTGCTAAATTATTGATGTGATTTCTAGCATAATTTACAAGTCCTAAGAATTGTTTTAATTTCTTTTTATCATTCATAGCATCAGAAAATTGTAAAATTTTCTTAGCAATATGTTCTTGCAAATGAATTTTGCCTTCTCCTATTTCATGTCCAAGGAAGTTAATTTTTTCTTTGCATATTTCTATCTTCTTCTTTGATAGGATTAATCCATTTTGCTCAACCTTTCTAAAAAATAATTCTAGATGAGCAATATGGTCCTTGTAAGTTTTTGAAAAAACTAACAAATCATCTATGTATACTAACACAAATTCTTGATTATTGTTAAAAATATTTTGCATTTTTCTTTGAAATAGGGCAGGTGCATTTTTCAATCCTAGTGGCATCACCAACCATTCATAGTGTCCCTGAGGACAGGTGAATGCCGTCCATTCTATAGATTCTTCTGCCATTTTTACTTGCCAAAACCCAGCTTTTAAATCAAATTTCGAGAAATATTTGCTACCTTGTATCCTATTGATCCATTCTTACTTATTTGGGATATTATAGGCATCTTCTATAGTATTATTATTTAGTCTTTTATAATTTATGACCATCCTAGATTTGCCTCTAACTTCTCCTGCATGATTTCTTACTATGAATGTTGCAGACCTATGTGGACTTCTGCTCTCTCTTATGGCTCCAAGTTTTAGCAATTCTTCTATATGCATCTTAAATTCTTCTATGTCTTTCGGAGTTGCTTCTATTGGGCTGGTCTAAATAATATATTTTGGGTTTATTATATTAATTTTACACTCAATAGCATTGTTCTCCCAATATTTCATAGGAATTTCTCCTATAATTTGGATATCTTTTAATCTTTGAACAATTTTTTCTATATCCCTTTTAGACTTAATATCCCTATACCAATTTGGTGCAAATGCTTGTAGTCATATGCACTCTATATTGGAATTTGATATATAATAGTTGTCTATATTCTCACTAAGCTCATATTCATTAATTCTTTCTTCAGGCTCAAGATTGGGTACTTCAAAGTTGTCGAGTTTGGGGGGGTTCCACCACGCTTTCGTGCCTCTGAGATATATGGAACATTATTTTGATATGGGATAAAAGTAATTCCTTGCTCATGTATTACTGTGGTTTGTACCGATTGTTGTAAAAACCTTAGGCCAATTATCATGTCATCATTTATCATGGATAAGTTTCTTATTGTAATTTCATCTATTATATATTTAGTTCCATTAATGTATACTTTCAACATTATAAGCTAACTGATTATGAATTTTGTTTATTCCGGACATGTCTGTAGAGACTTCTGCCTTATTATCATCAATCGTATGAACTATCTCTGGACATTTTATGAAGTACTTATCATGAATAATATTTTTTGTACACCCCGTATCTACTAGTGCTAATATTTTATATGATACTTTGGGTGATAATTTTACTTTTACCGGTATTCTTATTCCCAAAATTTCTTTGAAAGGCAATTTTACTATATATTTATTTTCAAAATTAGTTATGGCCTCTCTTAGTTGAATTATTTTGGCAGTATTACTGTCTTTTAGTGTTATCAATTGCTCTTTAAATTCAGTGTTTTGTATGTCCTTATTTTCTGGTAATGCCTTAATATCACAGTTAATTTTTAGGTTCTCTAATTCTACTTCTAGTTTATTTATTCTATTTTCTAACACTCGTACTCTACTAGATAATATCCTTTCATCTGATTCTAATTCTATCTTTTTTCTCCATTTTTGTTTATTTGCTTTTATACATTCAGCACAAGCTTGTTTTAGGCATATACTACAGGTTACTCTATTGTCTTGGCTTGGGTAATAGATGCAAAAAGCACATTTAATATTATAATCTCCTTTCCCTCTAATCCAATCAAGTTCACAGTTTAATTGATCCATCATTTCAATTTTTAATCCTGCTAGTTCGTCAATTAAGTCTAACTCTTCATCGGTTGATTCATATTCTTCATTGGTATTTTCAATTTCGTCTGTTTCTATGATAGAATATATTGATTCGTCATCTTTTATTTCATCATCACATACCAGTATGTTTTCGTTTACGCTATCTATAATTAGAACACTCTCATGTTCTTCATATTTACTAGAATATCTCTTTTGATCTTTATTTGGGCATGTTCTACTTAAATGATCTGGCGAGTTGCATATAAAACATTTACATGTTTTGTCATAGGTTTTCTTTGGATTATATCTTCTTACATTTCTTTTATGTAAGAAGGGTGCTCTATTATCTGACCTTCTTAAGAAATATCTTTTCTTTGTTCTAATATTATTGTTGTTTCTATGTTGAAGTTTATAATTTCTTTTACTTCTAGGCCTGTCTTCTCCATATGACAAGGGTATTTGTACTATTTTATTGCAAAAATTATAATCAGAATGTTTCGTTGACCTTTGGGCTTGTATTTCTATGCATATTTTCTTTAATTGTTTGAACACGAAAGTTATAGCTTGAGAAATATTAATTTCAGCTCCTTCAGTTTCTTTTTTATATTCCTCAAAAATCATACTACCTAATGGGTCAGATAATTTATTAAAATATCGCTCAACTATTCCCTTATTGTATCCTTGCTTAGCAGTTGTTGCATTATATAGATAATGCTGGGAAAATTCCTTTATGTCTTTCTAGCTTGTTAATGTTAACTTCTCTATTTCTTTTAGTCTTTTATTTTGTAAGGTTGTGTATCCTAATTCTGGGTCTTCAGCTATAATAATATTAGATATTATATTTGCGAAGTTGTGAGGATTACTTCCTGCTCTTTTTAGCTCTTCATAGTTATTAGGATTTTTTTCAACCCATTGCTCCCATAAGACTTTAGCAGATTCACCCAAAAATGTTTCTAAATAAGTTATCATATCTTCCACTTTATTCCCTATATTGTGTTGATTTTGTATATATTTTTGAACTATTAATCCCTTCCAAATACTAATGATATTTGGCCAGTCTATGGGATCATGTGCTGCTAGATTTAGTATAGCCCCATCACTTTTTTGATTCTGAAATTTTATTGATTTCTCAAAATCTCTTCTTTTAGTGCCCATGTGCCTATACTGTCCCGGGGATATAATTATATGAATACTCTTCTTTTTCTGGGGGCCATCTTCCTGCTGCCCTGGCTGGTCTTTCTCTTTCTCCTTCATTTTTTACAGAACCCTCTCCATATCTTTTCCTTTTTTCCTGTTCCCAATTCTACTTCCATGGCTTCCATTGTATTTTCTAGATTATGCAAACCTACCTCATCCAACGAGTCTATAAAATCATTATATTGTCCCGCGTTGTCTTCTTCTTCTATATACTCTATTTTCTTTATCAGATTATTTTCTTCTTCATAACTTTCTAGTAATAATTTCTCATTTTCTTCCCATTGCTCTTCCTCACTTAAGACCTTTCCAATCCTTTGATATTCTTTGTTGTCTTCTTTTGGTTCTTTCAATTTTATTTGTTCTATTTTAATTTCCTGGGTTCTGGTGGTTTCTATAGCCAAGTTTTTATCTTTTTTTAGTTTCTTTATTCTTGATAATTCTCTATAGAAGTAAAGTTCCTTATCTCTAATTTTAGGCCACTCACTTTTCATAGAGTTATTATATTCATCTGCTATATCTTTTAATTTATCTTCATAATATTTTATTTCACTTTCATGATCTAATTTTTCCATAAATTCAGAAATACTATGTCTTCTGTTTTCTATAATATTTCTATCAGATGATTCTGTATCCAAATTATTTGAAGCTCTGGACTTATAATTTGTAAATCTAATACTAACATTCCCTTTGCTATCTTGGTAACTTATAAAGTTTTCAGGCTGGCTCAAAGTTTTACTTTTTATAAATTCACTAATTGGCCATTTTTCTCCTGCTCTTTCTTCAGAGTCTATCGTTAAAGGGCTCATGAATTTTATTCCTTTAGAATGCATTTTTTCTATCACATCATGTACATTGATTTTGTATTTGGAGGCACTTCTATTAGTCAATCTTCCTATAAATTTTATACTTATTAACAAATTTGTTCCTTTAAATTCTTCGTATCCTTTTGTTTGAAAACCAAAACTCATTTTGTCTATGAATTCTTTTACAGGCATCATTAAGCAGACGCTATATAGGTTATCAGCATGTTTTCATTCATATCTCCTTCTAGATAGCCTAGCGATGCTTTATCTATTGTGTCCCATCTTTTATCTAATAAAGTTATTAATACTTTAGCTCCTAATTTCTTTCTTGTCATCCCTTTGACTCATATTATATACATACCTTGGTGAATATATTTATATCCTGAATATTTTAATCTATTTTCAAACTCTTTAGCTACTATTTTTAAATCAACTGGTTTTGTTAAAACACTTAATTCTACTTCTCTAGATATTCTATATAGACCATTCTTATTCTCAAAGAATCCCATGCAATATACTTGTTGAGGTCTTATCGCCCTTAAAGTATCTCGTTGATATCTTTCGAGCTGCTTATCTACTTGTACAACATCTTCCAGCTCATCTATGTCTTCATATTTGTCTTTTTGTTTATCAGAACAACTATCATGTCTGCTTGCTATTCTTCTAAAGAGATTCCTAGATATGTCCATTTTTCTGAATTAATGGCTTATGAAGATGAGACTATGCCTGATGAAGCCAAAACTATTTCCTTTCCTTTGCTAGAGTTGATTTTGTCTAATAATTCTTTAATATAATCACTATTCTGTGAAATTTTATTTTGTCTTATCTTATATTCTTCTAACAATTTTAATGCAGTATTTAGCTTATTACTAAGAAAAGAATATTGTTCTATAATTTGCTTTTGTTCTTTATATATCTTCAACCTTTTGCTCTAGATCTTCCTGTCTCTTACCCCAATTTATATAGAAATTATATATTAAATCTACAATTAAATTTAGTTGGCTATTATTAGAGTGTCAACTATGTTCTTCAATATGGCTTAACCTACACCTTATATTGATATTATTTTTGGTATTTATTACCTTTCCAATATTAGCTTCTAAATTTAGCTTCTCTATGATTACCAGGCTCTGATACCACTTATAACTATCCAACACTATTTATTTGGTTGATTACTATTCAAATTACTGTTTATTCGGCTGAATACTATTCAGAACACTGTTTATTCGGCTGAATACTATTCAAATTACTGTTCACACTGCTCAAATTACTGTTCACTTCGAGAGAAATTTTAATTTCAGCATCTTTGCGGGGTGGCGAAACCTACTTAGACAGCCACAGAAGCATGCTTCAGGTGATGTAAAGTCCTACTCGGTACTCACCATATGCCTCACCTATCTGTTTCTTTAGAAGCAACTTAAATAGATATTCCAAGTCACACTTGTTCTAGCTAAGAGTTTATTGTCTCCCCAGACAGTTCCACCCGAAGGGAACACTTCTCTACGGATACCGATTCTCCAGACACCTATGCAAGATGCAGGCTAAAAACGAGAACAACCGAAGAGATTTCTCCTACAGGGTCCTTAGCATAAACACTTGTCTAGAAAAAATGTGCAGGAATACTTACGGAAAAATTACTTCATATTAAACAGATAAGCTTATATACGATTTTCCCTTTCGGGAACCCCGAAGATAGATACAAACAAGTTCTTCTTACCTTACACAGTGTTATATCACAACTCCTTGCTTCAATATATTATGCAAGGTAGGCTAAAGTGACTACTACTAAGAAAGGTGAAAAGAAGGGTGAGAGCGCGCTTGGAAGTTTTGCTCTGAATGGTGTCTTCGTTGTTATATGTCTCCGGAGTGAAGGCCGAAGTCTTCTTTTATAGAGGCTAGGGGTGGCGTCGCCTGTGCCTCCTGCTTATCTCTTCGCTACTGTGGATTCACGAGAGCAGGCTAAAGTTGAGGTCTTTCCACCGAAAGTTTTATTCTTCACAGGGTATGTCATTCACCACACCCTATATTATCCCTTTATGCTTTATAGGATATCCTTCTGGATTCCTTCTTGGGTACTTTTTGAACTCTTCGTTTATTATATATATATAAATATATATATATATATATAGACACACATATATATATATATATATATATATATGAGCTTAGTGAGAATATAGACAACAATATTTCTATAGTTGTCAAGCCATGCACTGCAGGTTGCAGTCACACACGCTAGACCAGCGAAGACTTGCAAAGCGATAAAAACTTTTATGCTAAAATTACCCACCTAATATTCTTTCTGCACACGGCATATAGTTAAAAGGGAAATTAAATAGCACAAACAACATCTATAAGAAGTTAAAAGCATCACATAACAACAAGGAATTAGCTATAGTACTATAGCCAGAGAAGCAAGCTATACAAGGGGCATGATTTACAATAATGTAGTTAGGATTAGTACTTAATGGCGCATGATTTACAATAATGTAGTTAGGATTAGTACTTAATGGCGCGATGTTTGTCATGCAAGTGAAGGGAGTACCTCATGATAAACAATATTTCTGCATGTGGCAATATTTTATATATATATATATATATATATATATATATATATATATATATATATATATATATATATATATATATATATATATATATATATATATATATACACACACACATACATATATATATACACACATACATACATATATATAGACACACACCATGGTGCCCAGACACCAAGGTATAAAATACATAAATTCACTCAAATTTTCAAATTGTGAGCATATATCTAGATATAAGAATGTGATTCATACCTATAACTAACAACAAAACAACTCAAATTCAACTTTCTTTCACAATCCATCATTACATACCTAACTAATTATATGTTTGGATCCTATATACCTATGATCAAAATCTAACGATACAATGTTCAAATTTAGTTCAAATTTGTTTGAACTAGTTAGTAAAGAAGTTAATGTTCATACCTAAACGTTTAAAAAAATTTCATACTCATTTAAATTGGATATATACTTAATTTAAATCTTGGTGCCCGAGCACCATGATGCCCCAATTAATTTTACTACAGATGGGTTACATAGTAGTTAGAACGCAACCCTCCTCCCCCCAACCAACCCCACACCACCACCCCCAACCGCCCCCTTCCCCATATGTCGCAGTATTAGTCCTAATACTGATAGTAGTTGGATTACTATTTGGTGTAAATGTCCAGTTGCCAAACAACCCCAAACCACCACCCCCAACCGCCCCCTTCCCCCCTCCCCCATATGCCGCAGTATTAGTACTAATACTGATAGTAGTTGGATTACTATTTGGTGTAAACGTCCAGTTAGTAATGTGGTTACTACATGATTACATCCGCTTCATTAATACTAATACTGATAGTAATCGGATTACTATTTGTTGTAATTGATAAGTAGTCAGAGCATTTATTAGTACTCAATTTACTACATAATGACGTATTTAAATATTAGTTATATATTTAGTAGAGGGGACGACATGGTTTATAAATTAATATTCTCCCAACCTCATAGTATTTGTTTTCATAGTAATTAAATTACTATGAATCAACTCCCTATTTTTTATATGAGCATATATAGATGTCGCCTGTATAATCTAATATTCTGTTAAATATTTTACAATTAATTGAACTGAGTTATAAAAAACCATTCAATATCGTAATCATTGATACCTTTAAATAAGTAGACTATTTTCTAATGAGGCCAATATGATTCATGTCATTTTTTTCTATATGATAAATCATTAACTTGCTACGTTATGTATATGTTAATAATATTTTTTCAATCCTGGATTTTTTATTTATTCTGTTTTCTAATGAGACCAATATGATTCGTGTCAATATTTTTTTATTTTGCCAAACCATTAAATTGCTACCTCATGTATTTGTTAATAATTATTTTTATATCCCCGATGGATAACACGTTAGTTACTAACCTATCCTAAATAACCGGTAGTTTTTTTCTAACTCTACCAACTGTTCCTCTCAGTCCATTCCCCATCTACCGTTCACCACCCAAAATCCATTGCTCCCAGTGTCATTGGCGGTGCCCGGTGACCGTCTCTGTGCACCGGCATCCGACGGCGCCATAGACCGGAGGGACCAGCCACGACTGGAAGGACAAACCTTCACCGGGGTGAGCTGAGCCAACTACTTGCTCCGGCCGATTCCGCATCGAAATCCCCTTCCCAATCCACCATCTCTCGCTCCCCAGGTGGCGGCGGCGGTACCCGGCGACCCTGTGTGTGCGCCGGCGTCCGGCAGCGGCGCAGACCGGACGGACCAGTCGACGACCGGAAGGACATGCCCTTGACCTGAGGGGGCCGAGTCGACGACCTGCGACGGCGAATTGCGCATTGTCAAACACTCAAACCCTACCACCGGCGACAGCAGCTCCCGATTCCATAGGCAAAAGTCAGTCCCTCAACCCACAGGCCCCCGTCCCCAAATCATCATTCATCTTTTTTACTCGCATCTAGCGTTGCTTCATCAGTCAATGCTTTTGGATCGTTGAATGTTCTTGTTGAGTCAGTTTATTTCTCACACCATTCTTCAGATGAAGCGGAAGGGCAAAATGCCAGAAAAAGTCAGGAGCATCAAGTGTACCGGATCCCAATCGGAGTGTGAGATTCTGATTTTCGACTCTCAACCAACTCCAGGCCAATACCCAGCCGGCGCCAAGAGAGCCCAGTCCGTTGAACATATCATGGAAGGCGCAACCAAAAATGTTAGACGCAAGGGACAAGCGGATTCATCACTGAAAGAAGTGAGTCGGTCGAGGTCAGTTTTTGGGCTTTCCATTTTTGTATGCATATGTTGTTGTCATTTCCTTTGGAATGGACTGATGTTCAGAGAATTTATCTTTATGGCACATCCACATTGTGTTATTTTAACATTCCACACGTGGTGGGTCTCCTGTGATTGTCAAAAGATGGTCCCCCAGTTGGGCGGGCTTTGAGTAATTATCATGAGGATAAAATGAAATATTTTGTACGGCTTAGTGTGTTCCACCCAACTATGTATTTTCATACGACAATGTCTGATTCAATTATAT
Source organism: Oryza officinalis (assembly GCA_008326285.1). NCBI lineage: Eukaryota > Viridiplantae > Streptophyta > Magnoliopsida > Poales > Poaceae > Oryza > Oryza officinalis. The sequence goes on from BDMV01000009.1 coordinate 9,748,210, forward strand.
CCATAATGCATTTTCTTTTTTTTTTGCCATTGTTTCCAAAACATCCATGTTGTCCCTATCATATTTCTGTATTATATAATTCAAGTACTTGATTCATACAATGTTTCCAGACTAAAATGCTGGTGCCCTTCCTGGGGACCATTTTAGAATGGGTAGCCATGTGTTCTGATTTGATTTGTGAGATAAATCTCTCAGTTTTTGTTGGATCAAGAGGCTTGATGAATAAATGGTTCTCCTAAAATCTTAAATAACACTAGGATTTATGTAATGTTAATTGAGATTGATTGCTGCAAAACCTTAGCATGACTCACTAGCAAATTTGTTAACTGCTTGTACAGGAAAGTACCGTTGTTATTTCGCAAAATTTTGGATACAGTTATATTGATGTGACCAGAATAAAATAATTATTTAATTTAATTTGTTCATTGCTGGTACAGTAAAGTACCGTTCTGAATTTGGTTATTTTTCACGCACGGTCTTATCAATTTGCTTTTTGTTAATCCTGCCGTCATATGTAAAATTGCAGCCCCTTGCGACTAAACAGACGGTCTACACCTTGTGCAGCCTGAAGATTGTGCTCGCTGCGTGTCAAGCGTTGTCACCTGATCACCGTCAAGTGTTGTCACAGCTCGGATTGGGGAAACTAGTGGATATGACGCTTCATGGGCTGGAGCCGCCTGAGTTGACCTTCTAGCTCATGGATCATCCTAACCCGGAAACAATGACCATTCAAGTTGCTGATAACAAGATTGCCATAACACCATGGAAGGTCAGTATTGTCATGGGCACCCCCTTTGGTGGTGAACCATTACAATATCCTGACCATAATCGCATGTCAGATGCATTTGCCGAGTTGGCCAATGAGCTCGGGGTGCCGGCAAGCTCTAACATTTCTGCAACAAGGTTGATAAGAAAAGAACGGAAAGATGATCCCAGCGTTGTTTGGTTCTTCATCATGATCCTGACCAAAGAGTTGTTGCTCCCATCCACCAATTTCTATATCTCAAAGAAGGACGCATGGCTAGGCATGGATCTTTCAAGGGTAGCCAGGATCAATTGGTCAAAGGTTGTTCTTGATGCGCTTCGTGACAGTCTCGTGTTATGGCACATGAATGACAGCCACCAAAAATCGCAAACATACATATGCTCATGCATGGCGTGTCTTGTTGTAAGTATCCATTTATTTCAGTCATTAATCCTCTGCTACTGCCATATCGGTCATCAATTTATTTTTCCTCTATTCATGATTGTTTATTAACTGCATTTTATTTAACCTTTTTTTTTGCTCAGCTGCTCTACATTGACAACCTCGAGGTGACCAAACCTGGATTGATAATTGATCGGTTGCACACACCACGTATCCAGCTTTATACAAAGGAGCTAGTGGAGGCTATATGTCAGGAACACTGCATGAAGGATGAAGATGATAAAAATGTTTTTGGACAGCTCAATGTAAGGATTTCTTTCATTTCTCATTTTTATGTGGTCCTCATTTTCACACCATTAATTTCTTTTACATACCTGTGCATTAACCTCATATCCTCTATCCTTTCATCCTTTCATAGTTCAATGGCATTCTTGCTTCATGCTACAGCCACCTGGACTACGACAAGGACAAAGAGCCACGTGGTGACAATTCTGGCACTCTATTTGTCGATGAGCTGATCACAGCTGTTCACATATCTTTCCCAAGCATGTTCCACACTATTGGTCCCCATCTGTCCGGCCTTCAAGCTGAACAGAAGAAGCGTGCCCTTGATGCACTAGGAGAATATGATCGGCAGGCAAAAATTTGTGCAGAGAATATTGCGAAGAATATTACGACAGTGCAAACCTGCCATGCACGAGTCAGTGACCATATTGTCAGCATTATCAGGGGCGACATGCGTCCTCAGGAAACAGCTAAATTTGTTGACACATCAATAGATAAGCAACCAACCTGTCATGGGGAGCCAGATGTGCCGCCGTCGTATCAGGAAGCTGATCCCCAGGTGGCTGATGCAGCTCAACAATCTACCACCCCGCCGAGTACTGCTGATATGGAGTGCCATGTGCATACTGCAGTCGACCCAGCCTCAACGCTACACAATGAGGCCCAAACTGGAGGGACTGTACTGTCATTACTTCAGAAACCGGGGATTTGGTGATACCAGATGGTCAACAACAAGCAGCACCTGGTGCCAATTTCGTTTGTGATCCCAATGACACAATCACAGAGGACATTCAGGATTGTTACCATGGGGTGGAGCAAACTGATACACCTCATATGTCGGCATCTGAGTCTCATCAAGCATGTTGGAAAAGCATCCCAACCAGAAATGGCAGCTAACATCCCTAGTGGGCGTATCGATGATGCTTGCCGTATCGGACCTGCAACGCCCTGTCCATTAATTCCCACAGTTGATGTTATTTCTGAGGGCAGACATAATGAGCGCATCAGCCAAGGTTCAGTCTGCATGACTTCTTAAACAAATGTTTCATTAATCATACATTATGTTTCGATGATATCAATCACTATAAACTATAATGTTATGCAGATTTAAATGAAACTCAATCTGTTGGTGCCATCAAGTTACCGGAAGAGGGGCCCGCTAAAGACAACATTCAAGCGAGAGACTCCGGGGATAATAATACCTCTGTCATATCTCCTGCTCATATGGGTATACAGGAGGACACCACATCTCAGCATTGCTCAGAAGGTACAGATGACATCCTCGATACCCCCTCACACTTAAAACTACTACACCGTTAGATTGGGGATGATCTCTATCGTATGTGTTATACAGTTTAAAAACCCTGCTTGTTCTAGGAAATGTTCATTGCCTCCATGCTTTCATTTTTCATAATTTGGCACATATAATAAAATTAAACATGAACCAGACCCTGCTCTTATTTTGAAAAAAATAATACAATAAGGTTGATATAAGTAGTCAGATGTTGGTTGTATTTTTGTAATACTCAGTTCAATTATTTCTAATACATTTACTACCAGTTTAGTGTTCACAAGGAACATCTGTATATGTCCATTAACCAATTTTTACTGGCTGATTCATACCATTTAATTTGCTTTTTATTCAGACACTGAGTGGTTGGGAAAATAAAATATTTAACCAAAAGCACACCCCTTGTGGTAACTACATTACTATTAGTTGAAAATGTCTTAATATAGTAACTGTATTACTTTGACTTACGTATTTTCATCAAATAGTAATCTTCTTACTAACTGTATTATTAAGACAGGTTCATATCCTATTACTTCTTATCCATGTCTGATATTGCACATAAATAACTGCAATTGTTATGCAGATTCAAATAAAACTGAGACGGATGGTGCTATCATGAAACCGGATAGTCTGATGGACACAGTCATGATACAAACGGCACACACTGGGGTTGATACGACATCTGCCATTTCTCCTGCAGATATGGGTATCTAGGAGGACACCACATCTCAGCATTGCTCACAAGGTATGGAAGGCATTCTCGAAAGCCCCTCATGATAAAACATCATATTCTCTTTACAGCACATGAAATATATATGTTCATTTATGTTGTTTTCGATTTTCCCCATCCACTGAATTAAATTATGGACTATTTCTATTTTTTTCTTTCAAAGCCAGAGTCTCGCAACTATCAATTGACGGGTGTGAAGACTTCAATTCATTATCTTTGCCATCAGACAATATTTTGACTGACTCACAGTTGGCATTAAAAATTGCCCAGATTTGTTTAAGGGAGTGTGATCATGGCCTGGATACACAGGTTGGCAGAGATCCCAAATTTTCAAATATATTCATTACTGTACACAATTATCCTTTAGGTCACCACAGTTGTTCGATATTTTCCTCCAATTTTCAGGTCAATGAAGGGGCCAAGAATAATGGTTCCAAACTTTGGACATTTGATGTAGCCTTCTATGATAATTTCCAAACTTTGGAAATCTCCCACCCATGTAAACCTGGAATCCATCGCTCAAATGCTTCAAGATCTTCTGAGCCATTGGGAAGTGATGCTGGGTCTCTGTGCCACCTATTAAGTCATATTTCTTGGAATCGAGAATGTCGAACATTTTTGGTTGTGGTTGATTATGTACAGTGACCATGTATTTCTCCATGAATCTCATTACATAGAAAGCACTGGGTTGCAATATGGATGTTATACATTCCACACCTCCAGAACCGTACTACCTGTATTGTAATGTCCGGTTGTGCAGTCACTTCTTAAATGTGTTCCATTCCAGTAATAAAGACAGGGAGTACCAAATATACTCCTTTGGTCTCCTTGCCCCCCTCTATTCGCCCCCTGATGAATTGAATCTACTTTACAGTTATCCTATAGGTTAATTCTTTACCAATGCATTATATCTTCTATAGAAATGTCCAGTAATATAATTACTAAAAGCTAATCTCTTAACTTTTTGGCTGAGATAAGAATGCTCACACCTGATTCAATATTGTGCTTAGCAAACGGCTTATTTACAAAGGGATACTCAATGGGAGACTTAAGTCATTCACCAAAAATGCATTACTATCATCACAGATTAAGTAAATATATTACTATCAGACAATTGTCTAATTAGTAATCAATTTACTAAACTCCTTAATTTTTGTGTATGACAACAAATCATCGTCAATATTCAACAAGTAAAAAGGTTACTTCTTTCCCAACCATCTATCTTCACACGGTGCAAACCAACCATTGCGTAACTGCATAATCTCATTTCCTTGCATGATTTTACATTACAAATTGGATTAATACAAGCATGATCAAACTTGAACCAAAAATCTTTCCTACTAATTGATATTAAATTTCTAAATGGAGACCAAGTATTCAAAGTAAAATCGACACTACTTATTCAAAATATCTCAAAGAAATCTAATTAATATTTGTCTAAAATCTCCTACGCTTGGTTTCTGGCGACAATTCATCCTTCGATGCCGGTTCCTTTGTGGTGAACTTGCCATCATCACCTTCATCATGAGCCTCATCTTCACTCTCATGCCACCCTGCTGATTCCGTTAGGTCAGATGGTGGTGACGGGCACGGTGTGCTTAAATAACCATAGTCCATCTCGCAGTAAGTTTCTTCCAGAAACCTCTGTTCTGCGGATGGTGTCAACGGCGATGGACGATCCGATCCAAGCGATGGAGGACTGGTGACACAAAACCACAGAGGTAGATCCACATCACGCATAACTAGGGACGATGCCAACCTTGACATTGACAGCGATCGTGGCGATGCAGCCGTAACGACTGGCGATGGAGATCGGGGCAATCCAACCATATCAGCTGGTGATGATACCTCAACCGGATTTGCATCACGCTCTTCTGGTATTTTTTTTGTCAGCCATCTACGGGAGTTTCGTTTCTGCATTGATTGGGACTCTATTCCAGTGGTGCAAGTCCTGATAATTTATAGTGGTCTATAGATAAATTTGTTAAGATCCCCACCGTAACAGTGTCAACAACAACCAAAATATCAATTGCAACTAACCTTATCCCCAAAAATAGTAACGTTTCAGGTTTTACTTCTCCATACAGTCTTCAATAAACAGATCGATGATGCACCTTCCAAACTATTTACTGATATTTTTAATTACCACACTCCACGATGGGGTCCAGACTTCTTAATGATCGATCTCATAAGAAAACACTACAATAATTTCGTGATACGAGTAATTATTTTACTAAATGCTGTAGCATACTCATTCACATCCGGTAAAAATATCACTACAACGCACCAATTCGGGCTATGGCATAACTACCAATAATAATCTCGAGGTAGCAAAATTATCGTTACCTCAATTATTTTACATTATTAGCATCCATACAGAACAAGATGAAACTCAAAATATTCCAAATTAAACAAACTCCACGGTACATTCATTCTGAAAGATGATCAGAGTCATCACCACTTTGCACGCTGCAGTCATCACCCTCCTCGCTTGTCATGCTACACTCCCCTCCATTGGACAGTTTCTCCCACTCGTCAATCAAGCTCCTCCGCATGGTTTTACGCCCACGAGAACCTCCAATTCCACTACCTCTTGGGCGACCTCTCTTATGTTTCCCCCTGTTGTTTGCATCCGCTATACGCTTGAAATTTGATGGATTTTTTGGATAGGTTGTTCTATAGTGCCCATCTTTCATACCACACCACCCCTGGTGCATTTCTTAAGGCCACGAGCCCCTAGCTGGACCTTCTCAGTAGGGTCACTTCTCCTGCCCTTTGTTATTGACCTAGGAGGAGGGCATCTGCTCACTCCTTCACATGCATGTCCACTTGCTGACGTCGATGGTCCAGCCTGCATAGTGTCGGCCTCATGAACTATGCTTTTACCACTCCTCACTGCATCGCCAGCCCCATCATCTACATCCGATGGTATATCTTCTAGTTGCTTCCTCAATCCTTTCAACACAGCAGTTGCCCTATCAAAAGCAACCTTAGACCTCCTCCCCAACCGGACAATTTGCATAGCATCATATGACAACAACTTGGTTCTATGTGATTCTTTAACACCGTCTGGTCCAGCCATAGGACGATCATGACGATCGTAGTTAACGTCACTTTTAGCATGCTTTTTGTACTGACGAAGAACATACATGTGAGGTATTTTCTCAACCTGCACATGAACAAAAGCTCACAATAGATGGAGGCAGAACAACCCTGGAAATAAAAACCCGAAAAATTGTCAAACAAGGTTCTAAAAATAAAAATGCTATATCAACATGGAAATTTACCTGTGTGTTCCCACTGCAGGCATTCACTACCAAAGTTCCCATTATCAACGTCAACTACCACCTTGAACTATTGCTGGCACCAGTCATGCTTCTCTGAGCGTTTGGTGTGCGAAACAAGCAAATGAGTACGGTCCAATCCATCCTGGTCAATCCTAAAATAAACACTTTCATCTAGGGATTCCTCAAACACCTTGAACACCGCCCGAGTGTACACCCTTGATAACTGTTCAGCAAATGGCCATGCAGTCTTGACAATTGGTATTCCCTATTACACCATCGATCAAAGTGTTTACAAAGTTTCGTCATTAAAAAATTGATATACATTCTAATGTACTTACCTCACAACCTCTCAACTTTGTGGCCTTCCTCTCCTTCCTTGATACAACAACATCGAGCATCCTTCTGGCGAACCTGTGTAGAGCAGTTTGATGATCAACAAAATTACTTTTGACCAACTTGTTAAAGCTTTCGCTCCTCTGTGTTAAAGTCATACGGCCACGGTAATATTTCTTGAAAAAAGCTGGTACTCATTGTTGCCTTATATCATACAGGTTGCATAGTATCACACTATCATGTAGCTCGAATTTAACAATGAAATGATCCCATGCATTCTCAAACTCCATAGGAGTATATGTCTGGTTAATGCAGACCATCATCTCTCCCTCTATGTCCTTGTTTCTAGAAAAAAATGCATTCAGATGGTCCGAGTGCCCATCTATAATGTGCCACCTGCACAACCTATGGATAGCGTCAGGAAAAACACGTTCCACCGCCACTGCCATTGCTTGGTCTTGGTCTGACAAAACCAACAAAAAATATATAAGCACTCAGCCCAAAGAATCATTTCTCTCATAAACATAATTAAAAAAATTAGCATACGGGGCTTACACCTGTCAAAATGCATCGGGGCGTTGGGCTGTCCCCCATGCAGTTCTTCAATATTTCAAATAGCCACTGGAAGGACTGAGCCCTTTCATCCTGAATCAACGCACACCCGAAAAGTGTTGATTGCAAATGATGATTCACCCCAACAAACATAGCCAAAGGCATCTCATACATGTTTGTCTTGTAGGTGGTGTCGAAAGTAATAGCATCTACGAAATCTGCATAGTTTGCCTGCATACTCACGTGGCTCCAGAATACATTCTTAACAACCCCTTGCTCATCAACCTGTACATCCCAGTAGAATTTTACGTTTTCTATTTTGCATTCTTGAAAAAGGCCAGCAGCTTGCTTATATCATCCGCATTCTCTTCTCGCACATTAGCAGCTTTCCTGCACATACATCAAGCTTTCACAAGGATTCATGATGCAATGTAAATGACATGAACAAAAATTAAGCATTAACAAATCATATATTACCTGTTTTCAAGGTCTCGCGGCGTGAAAGGAATGTTCTCACGTCCCCCATGCAGATCAGAAAGTACACCTATAATACTACCATGTGGGACACGACTTTATTGCATTCTATCAACAAACTCCATCAATGTATCGTCTCGATGCTTGTGCGAACGCATTTGCTTAACAGCCGAGGGTGATGGCGTCAACAGGTGATTGTGTTCGAGAATGACATCATCCAACCGTACCAAAACAATCTCACCGTCTCTAACAACACTCTTCACCTTCACATAAGCCTTATAGCAAATCCTAGCAGATACCCGTCTACGCTCATGTTTTGTTTCATCTCCCCTATATTTGTTCTTCCCCTCCCTGGTGCAGCATATCTCTCCGAAAGAAGGTTTCTTCCGGGTTTTTTTTCAAATCAAAACCAGCATGGAACGAGTATCTTTCGTAGAAATTGTATGCCGCTTCGTAACAATCGAAAACCATTCCTATTTTTGGGATCATTTCCTCACTAACATTGGTGCCCTGTAATGAATGTTTTTTTCATTCCATGAACAAGACGATACGAGAGATCATATCGACACCCATTCAACTAGTAATTTACACAAACCAATAGTATATTAAAATTAAATGGATGGAATCACATGCAACTGCCCCGAGCATCACTTAGCAATTAAACAACAAACATTAGTTCAAAGTACAGCAATGTTAGTGCAAGAATACTTGCATGAGTGTGCACAACATCCTTTTCAGGCATATTCATCTCACAGGCATCAACGCACGGAGGTTGAACCACACCTGTGGGGGAGCCTAACGAAGTTGATGGAATGCCAGGTTGCCCTGAAGACACTGGATGACCACCGGGATGATCACCGCCATCTCTTGTACCGGAGGACCTGGAGGTATCGGAAGTTGTCTTTCCCGAATCCATTCCACAGGTTTCCGGCGACACACTTGCGCTTGTCATGGATGAACTTTGGTCTGCAAAACAGAGTCCACGGTAAGGAAGAAACCGCCGTCCTCCTCAACCATGTATGGAGTGTGGCTTTCCCGGATCTAGAGTGACACGATTTCAATCTATAACAATACAAAGGTCGTATACTACCTCCCTCGATATCCCTTATTATCATTTAAAAAAATCCTCTTGAAAAATCCAGCACACAACATACTATCACAGCTTTCACAAAATGTTTTTTCATCGTTCAGTAAAAATTTTTCTAAAGCCTATATATTTAGTACTGTGAAACCATAAGTAAATAGATTACTACTAACTCATTTATGTGTTCCAATCAGTCCTCTCATTAACGGTGTCCCCAATAAATATTTATTTACCTAAACCCTAAACAGCAACTAACTAATGATTTCATTTCCGCAAAAAGCTTACTAATTTTAATAACAAATAAATAGTAACTTATTTACTTTGTGAATCTGTACAGTCTATAATAAGAGATTTACTCAACCTCACATATAATTTTTTTCACATGATGTATCTGCAATCCATGATGGGTTTGTGCGGGGCCTTTGATATGAATAGTAAATTATCATAGTTTTCAAACTATAGAAGCTCATAGTCAATGAGCTACTAAATCTCACATCCATTTTTTCCCAGGGATACACACGCGTTACTGCGTGCTTTTTGTGCAGGGCCAATCATAACAAAAGTAACTCATTTACTAATAGTAAATACTCAAATTTATAGTAAATGTGTTACTAACATATAATTATCGTTGTACCACGTGATGTATGTGCAATCCTGGTTGGGTTAGTGCGGGGAGTGGGGGGTGGGTGGGTGGGGGTTGGGGGTGGAGTGGGGGCTGGGGGATGTATGTGAGTGTAGCGTTTTAGTTATCGCGCACCCCAGGCACGCTTTAGTGCGTCCATATATATATAGAGAGAGAACTACTACATGACACCCTGCGTGCCACCTAGTTATGTAGCACCTCCAACCAGTGTGCTAGTAATTTTTTTATTGCTATACGAATCCCATTTGGCTCTAGTCCCTGTGCGTCCTTGCCCACCGAAACAACAAAGATAATAATTTGTTTACCATAATAAAGTGTTACTAACATTTATACTGTCCCCAGCCAGCAATCCCACCGTATCTAACCATTTTCTCTCTTCCGCACTCCTTTTTTTTGGATCTACAGTAGGCACAATCACCAGATCTCAAGGATGGCGACGACTAAGGTCGGCGACGGCGGCGAGAAGCGTCGTGCGCCGTGGTCCAGCTATTGGCGTCGAGCGGTGGTGTAGTTCCAGAGCCACCGCCATGGCCATCCGCCCATCTCCTCAACATCATGCAAAGGAGCCAGTGCTCGGCGGATGCGCCTTGAGGTGGGGTGTATTCATCGGCGATGAAGGGCAGTGGCATCGTCTGGCGAGCAGGCGGCGGGATCCAGGGAAGGCATCGACGGGCGCCATGGTCCTTGGTGAGCTCATATGCACCGTCATGCCCCACAACGATGGCCGGTGGTGAGTGTCCAGATCCAGACAGTCAGGTGACGAATCGTGCGCCGAATCAATCTACCTCACGCGCATCCCACTCCCAGTGTACTCCATCTCCCTCACCCCTACGACGGCTGCTCGTGGATGGAGGGGGCAGCACTCCGGGTGGCGCAGCATGGGGCAAGCAGTGGCACCACGCCACGCCGGCCTGTGGGAAGGACCAGGCATGGAGGAAGGGGGCCATCTCCAAGCCAACCACGCTGCCAGTGGCCTAAGGCGGGCACTGGTGGATTTCCTCATGCACGGCGCGCGTTCTGGCAGCGGCGACAATGAACAAAGGCGGCAGGTGGGTGAGGTTGTGAGACGGCGTGGTTGGCCTTGGCGTCTATGGCCGGCAGCGATTGATGACCCTTCGCGTCAATCTCCAACCAGGAGTGCCCAGCTATGTCCTGTCCGCTTGCTTCTGGTGGTCAGGGATGAGAGGTTGTCGATAGCTTCTTGCTGGCGCTAGATGCAGAAAGTTGCTTGGGAGAAGCGGAGAGGAGGATTTCTCCACCAGGCTCCATGACCACCATGGCCTCAGTGACTTCACCCACTGGATGCCTAGGTCCTGTGTTGTGTGTTGTGTTTATCCACTAGTTTTTTTACTACTCAACGATGGTCCCAAGTCCTATTCGTAATTTTTGTACTCAGGATGTTCAATTTATATACGATTGCACTGCATTAATATAGTGTTGTTATTCAGTGAGTAAAATGTATTATTCACTGATCAATGAGTAGGGAGGTAAATATATGATTAAAACAATTAAAAAAATATGATAAGAATATTATTATGAACACAGGGAAATTTGTGTGAAAAATAATGGGGAGTAAATTTTTTTATCTTATCGAGCTTCTAAGTTGTTGTGAGTAAAATTTTAACTACGAGAGTAGATAGAGGGGAGTAAAATTTTTACTACGTGTAGACAGAGGTTTGATTTCGCTGAGGAATTATTTTACTAAAAGTAATACTACCAGATGAATGTGGATTTTTGCTGAGGAATTTGTTTACTGGTTTGATTTCACTGAGGAATTTTTTTACTAAAAGTAATACTACCGAATGAATGTGGATTTTTGCTGAGGAATTTGTTTACTAAAATTAGTACTACCGGATGAACATGGGAAAAAATACAAAAAATTAATAAAACAATTTTATTACTGAGAGAACAAATTTTCTTAAACAGATAATACACTCCGTAATTTTTTTACTCATCCTGAGTTTGCTTGAGAATTTTTTTACTGATCTTGGACCGTAATGGAGGTACAGCAGTAAATTTTTTACTTCTGGGCAAAGCACACACAAGATGAATGGCACTATTTGCAGGAGAAACGGATAAAACGGTGGGGAAAAAACAGTAAAAAATCAAAACAGCCAATCGCTCCTGGAACTGCGGAGTAGGGATTGCGCTATTGATTCGTAACATTTTTACTGGATTTCGGATGAGGAATCGTTTCTTGTGATGGTGCACGGAAAAACCGGACACAGGATCGAGGGCATTTTGTGTGATTCGTGCTAGGCAGCTGTATGGCGCGCTACGTGCCATGTAGCGCTGCCGTGTATACATACATACATATGTATCCATGTATCTGTGTGTGTGTGTATATATATATATATATATATATATATATATATATATATATATATATATATATATATATATGTATATATATGTATATTTGGGACGTTAGATTAGTACAAGCTGAATTATGTCGGAAGTAAGATGAAGCTCACAAAACATTAGAACAAACCACAAGAGAACAGAGATAATTGGAGCACCACCGATGGCGAGGTGGTCTGGCGGTGACAACGAGCATGAAACTAGTGGTCACTAGATTTAATTGGGTAATTGATCAATTTAAATCAATTAAATCAAATAAATTTCAAGGCTCATTATGTTAGGAGTTATGTGTATTTATCTTCTCATGAGTTATCAAAGATGAAGTGTTTTTTTAAATTAATCCAACGATTGATTAATGAAATAGTAACCCCGTCAATTATATCAAATTGATTGTTATTTCATGGCGGTGTAGTGAATGATGGTTAATAGCTGGTTGGTGATGATCAGTTACTATCTTTCTCTTCATCTTCCATCAGTCCTTTCCTCTCCATCTCCCTTTTCTCCTATAAAAGGAGAATGGATTTGATCTCCCGTACAAGAGAGAAAACACATACTTTCACCCAATTTCAGTGCTACGGTGATCTCATCTCGGCCTGTGTGTGTACATGCGCTAGGAGAGTATGCCTCTGCAACCCCTGCGTCCCTGATCTTGCACCAAGAGAAGACGACGAATCAAGTTTTTGGAGAGCGCATTGCACGACTGCTCGCTTGTGCTTGAGTACAACTACGTCGACTACTTTCTCTTCATCATGGTTGGTGGTGAGAACAGAAACAGAAACAGTAACGACAATGGCAAGAATGGCAACAGCAATGGAGGGAATGACAACGGTTGTCCTCCCGCTACCATCGCAACCACGGTGGTAGCATCGTATGTTATTCTTCTCTTCTTTCATTTTCTGTTCATTCTGTTTATATGTGCAAATAAGTTAGACATGCTTGTTTATATGGTCTACACCTATAGAATGTCTATTTGGCGTATCCCTATGGTTGAGAATAATATTTATATGATTTATGCTTACATCATCATGATTTATGATTTTTATTTCGGATTAAATATTATGGTGAATTGCTTATATTTCCAACTAGGACATGAAGGTACATATGAGGTTCAGATGCTTCTAAAAAGAAAGCATGTTCAAGGGCATAACTAGCTTCTAGAGGTTATATGTTTCATAAAATCCGAAGATAAACTCAAATTTATCCGGAGTGGAAAGTTATATGTTTCTGACAAAAAAAAATTGAAGTAATTCAACAAACTCAAATTTGATTTGATGAAAAATAAAAAATCAGAAAAAAAACCCGATAGATACTATGATATTTATATAATCTAATGGAATAATAAAGTTTCAAAAAACAATTAATATTCGTCTTGTTTTCAACTACAATATGTTCTGGAAAGATATTTAAGAGGAAACAGATTTAATGGACAGAAAGACACTATGTAATGGACTTTATTATTATGGACCCATTAACTCTTGCAACACAATATAGTTTTTTTTATCGTGCCACACAATATAGTTAGTACTAGAAGGCAGTAGTACAATCTAATCTTTGGTACCCATTGACTTTTAAAACTCAACATATAACTGTGTCACATTATCATTTAATAGTAATTATTATCTAGAGTATTTTAAATCATACAAGTGAATCACATCATTACCGACTAGCAATTATTTATCTAAATTAAGTATCTTAAATCTTATGTAAACATGACACATCATATACAATTTTGTTATATTTTTAAAACTCAATATGTAAGCAATATCAAATCATCATCTTCATACCATTTTCATATTATTTAAATATATAAATCTATTATTTCTATAATGTATAACATGTATTCATTGACATATTTCGCATTAAAACACGGGGTATCAACTGTATACTTATATAGCTCTGAACCAATTACCTGTGTTATCAACACTTTTCTTTCTTATCTTGTTCTTGGGCCTTATCCCTTTCTTCATCTCACACCCTTTTCTTATTGTGATTAGTAGCTACAGTGAAATAGTAACTCCATACTTGCTAAGCTTGGGGCCATTTTTTCCCTTTTCTTGGACTATGCCGTTGAAATATTGATGGATGTTATATTTATCATATAATTGGTGATGCATATTGAACTGTGAGTGATATGTCCTTTAGGCTATTGCCTTCATGACTATATTATGTTGCACGTTACGAGGTTATCAAAATTACAGAGAAGGTCATGCCAATAATTTTTTATAGGTTATTCGCATATCATACATGCTTCCACGATATTTCACAGACTATTCCTTACCTCTCGACTACTTTCCAAATTTCAGCAAACAAAAAATCGCTAGTTTCTCACTCACACAGGTCAATCGGTATCCCAGTAAAACTGGTCGGTTTCCAGTAATAAGCTCAACCTTTAAATTGAAATTTTGGTTCTAAGATTTATCCAATTTTTATCAAACTAGAAAAACTACCTGTACGTTGCAACGGGAAAAAAGACGAGAAAATTGAGAAAAAGTTAAGAAAGATTTACATTATGTAATTAATTAAAATACAAAATTTTCAGAATATTTGGGTATTTTTAAGTAGGTAGGTGTAGAATTAAATTAATTTACAAGTAAAATAAAGTAAGTGTAAGAAATAAAATTATATGGTTCGATTTAATTTTTGTTAAATTATCCATGATAAATTACTGACGGAGCGCGAAGCCTCTCACCGGGAGACCGCGCAGGCCCCCCTTTGCTGGTTCGGCCGGGGGCGCAAGGTAAAATTCTTTACCCCTGATCTGTGGGATCCCAGCGAGAAAAACGCGTGGACGCAGGCAATTTAGACAGGTTCGGGCCGCTGAGAAGCGTAACACCCTACTCCTGTGTTCTGGTAGATCTGAGAGTATGATGGAATCCAGAGAGCCCAGAGAGAGTTCCGTCCCCCTTTTCTTAGGCCTGGGCCTCCTTTTATATGGCAAGGGGCTACCACATGGGCCACGAGCTGCCTAAGAAAGAAAACATTCTTTTACATTTAGGGTTATGCCGCATTAAATGCGGCGTGGTGCGCCTGTCTGAACCGCCATAAATGTGGTTAGGTTAGCTCCGCCGTGCTCACCTAACCTGCGCACGTGACACCAAAGCCACAGGGGGTCGGGGCGCCCCAGGCCTCGGGGCAGAAACGGGAGCGGCCCGACCCCGGGGGGAAACCGGGAGGGCAGCCGCCATGTCACTCTCGGGCCCGACCCCTCTGGGGGAACGGGCCACGTGGATCTCTGTGGCCGTCCTTCCCTTTGGTCTCAATACCTCCGGTCTCATGTCACCGACAATTACACTCTCTGAAATTTTCTTAGAATTTTCAGAAGTCAATTGCTAATTTTAATAATACAAACACCTTTTCAATATTTATTTACATAGAAATCTAAATAAAAACTCTCCTTTCTCTTTAGGGCAAATTCGGCCCAGCAAGCAGTCGTAAGTCTAATTGATGTCTCCTGCCAGCCAACTTTCCTCCTAAATAAAAACCCTAATTTCTCTTTGGGCCAGATTCGACCCAGCAGACAACCGAAAGTCTAATTGATTTCCCTTACCGGACCACTTTCCTTCCTTGTCTTCTCCGTCTCAGCCCGCAAGCGCACGTTCGGTCCAACAAGAAACCGAAAGTCTAATTTGCTTATCTGACAGGCGAAAAAAATAATGACGAATAAAAAGTTACGAATAATTATAATAGATATAGATATAGATATAGATATAGATTTAGTCAATTTCCATGAAAACCGGTGATCCTGCTAGGCAGGGCCGGCCCTGGACAGGGCGGGCAGTACCTCCGCCCTGGGCCCCAGCGGTCATGGGCCCTCAGCCATATACAGTTATATGCATATATGTAGTTTGGTCATTCTTAAAGCAGATACAATAAATCACTTTAATTGATGATGATACTGCATGCATGCAGGTTAATATGCTGAATTGGCAAAGAAATTAGGAGAGAGAGTATGAGCCGGTGACTAAATAATCGCCGGTTGCACACAAGGTCCAATACAAGACTAATGACTAATAGCAAGTGCATCACTAGACAAGACTAGCAGCAGCTTTCAATATTGGGCTCTGCGTGGTCTGCTCCCTTCCCGAGGAGAACGAGTGAACAGGTAATTTAAAGAGAAGAAGGAAGGGAATGACCGGATAAAATAACATATTAAAAAACCAAGAATGAATGCATAAAAATTTGTGTGTAGGTGATCAAATAGCTAGCTATTGTATGTATACTACTCCTATTAATTAATTTTATTAGTGATGTGGATATTTTTGGAGTCAACAGTGGGTTATATTATTAGACTTGCTCTGGTAGACTCTTACAGACGTTTGTTTACTACTCCTATTAATTAATTTTATTAGTGATGTGGATATTTTTGGAACCAACAGTAGGTTGTATTATTGGACTTGCTCTTGTAGATTCTTACAGACGTTTGTTTTGTGCTGTATTTATTAAGCTGCTTTGAAACCATGCTATTAATTAATCCTATCATGATGTCTACTATGGCCCATGCTTAAATAGTACTGAAACCAAATAAATAGTACTCCTACCAGATGTTTCATCTGATGGTAATTAAAGGCCTAGTTCTTTTCTTCAACTCAAAACTTCAACTTACTCGTTTTTCGTTAACACGTTTTTCAAACTGCTAAATAATAATTTTTTTAAAAAAAATTATCATATAAAAGTTTTTTAAAACAATCAAATAAATTTATTTTTTATATTTATAATAATTAATAATTAATTAATCATGTGCTAATGAGATTTCTTGTTTTGTGCGCGTTAAATATCTCTCTCCAAAAGGAGAGAACGAATGCAGCAGTATATCTATAGCACATTCTTCCTAGTTGATTCGTTCATCTTAGTCATTGCACAAATTTTTAACAGATGACGTGTTTTTAAATGTTTAGCAGCCATATAAAATTTTTAACAGATGACATGTTTTAAAATGTTTAGCAGCCATATAAGATATTAAGATATTATACACTTGAGAAGTTTGGCTTTGATTAATTATTTTTATAGTATTTTGGTTTTCTTTCAATTATCACCTAATTTAATGATGTGTAGGGTTAAAAACATTTCTTCCTATCTAAAATAAAAAAACCCATTCATTATGATACAAATCCTAATATCCATAAATATTATGTACACAAAAATATATCAAGATTTGAGGCTATAAAAGTGCCATTGGACTATGTTCTTTGGGCATATGTTAAGAAGTGAACCCATGGCTGCATGAGTATGGTGTGCATGTGTGATAGTGTGTATGCGTTTGCATCTTCCGTATAATTGAAAAAGGATACACACTACTCCATTCATTTCAAAATATAAGGTACAACTAATTTTTTACATGTTTCATAATACAAGATATGTATGCATGCAAGCAATTAACTAGCATCTTATCGCCACTAAATAATTATTTTTAAATCATCAATTCTCAAGATCTCTAATGTTATAGGGTGCATGTGTTGTATTTATTACGATGATCCAATCAATGAGATGATAATAATTATTTTTTTGTCTATGGGTTAAAAAGTAATTATCTTATATTTTAAAATAGATGAAGTAACATTGTAGGGCCTTTGTTTTCTTGCTCGCTATAGGCCCCTAAAATTTCAGGACCGGGCCTGCTGCTAGTACTGGGATTTGTAAGGCCATCAAAAATGTAAACCTTGGTATGGGAGGTAGATGGTGACAAGGCTGTTTTTCCAAAAGGCGGCTCAACAGATATCGGGTGGGGAAAGGTTGGCGGATGGGCGTGCTGGCCATTATAGCCATGCTCGGCAGGTGGCGACGAGATGGCAAGATGGAAGCTTGGCGCGGAGGTGAGAGTCATCATGATATTCAGTAGCGGTACAGGCATGAGAGTGGTCAGTGGTAAGGTGTCACGACAGCATAGGAGAGGCGAGACGGTGGCCGTGTTAGACGCATGGAGGCCACGGATTTGGCGTGCCGGCTAGGTCTGATACGATGAAGCAATAGCAATGCGCGGATGTGTGGGCCGAATCTTGGCAAGGCGATAGTGTGTGAAAGGGGACAGTTGATCTATGGTCGCGCACTGACCCGCGCGCAGTAAGTTTAATTTCGTTCTTACTCCTCACCCTATATTATTATAGGTCTCTATATGTATGTATACACTACATATGTATAAACTTTATATATTTATAAATAGATATACAAATTATATATATATATATAATGTTTTATTTTATATGTATATATATAAAGTATATAAGTTTAAACTTTGTATACATTTTTATTTTTATGTATGCATACATTTTTTCATGGATGTACAAATTTTATGCATGACGTATACGCTTCGAACATTTATATATATATATATATATATATGTATATATATATATATATATATATATATATATATATATATATATATATATATATATATATGCGAGTACAAATTTATATATACGTAAAGAAAATAGATTTTATACATATACACACGGAAAATAGAATATTCCGTGAGCCCGAAACTGATGGCGCGCGACTGATCACTAATAATCGATCCGGCGACGCACGGCTGCATAGTGGTAACACGGCTTGGTGTGTAGACTGTAGACGGGTTCCCTTGTGGCAAGGTTGTGCGTGACGCACACAAGCCGATGGCCTGGCTCGATCAGCGTGTGCGCACACTAGCTTGCAGCGTGGCGTAGAACGTGTGACGTGGCCATGACCCTAAGGGTGTTGTGTTCATCCTACTTTCTCAACTCACCTCTTTTCTTTTTCACGCGCACGTTTTTCAAACTGTTAAACGATGTGTTTTTTTAAAAAAATTTATATACGAAAGTTTCTTTAAAAATCATATTAACCCATTTTTTTAAAAAATAAATTAATACTTAATTAATCATGTACTAATGAGTCATTTCGTTTTTCGTGCGAAAAAAATGTGTTCCCAACGCTTAGAAACAAACACACCCGGTGGTGGGCTCTGTGTGATGATGAGAAAGCCTAGCTTGGAGAGGAAGAAGATAGATCTTATCGGCCGGCTGTTTTAGGGTCTATTCGGTTATTCTAAGTAGGAGGGATTTGAATGGATTTATTTTATATTTATTATTATGTGAAATTATTTTTTTAAAACCCTTTCAATAGGGTTCAATCGCGAGAAACCTATTATACGTGTAGATATGCTAGCTTTGTTGTTGGCGTACGCTGCCTGTCCATCAGGCCCATCTACTAATTACTAACATTAGCGTTAATAAAACGGGCGTCGAAGGGGACGCACGCTAACTAGGAATCCCCCTTGATCATCTCCAAACCAAACAAGATCTAAGTAGAAATAAAAAAGGAAAATTATCGAGGCCCGATCGCTGCCAAAAGGATCAGGCCCCCGACTGCCCTCTCTCGTGCATCCACATTTCCTGCGTGCACACATGAAATTTCTCTCTACGCATTTCCTTTGCAGCCAGCTATCTTGCATGCATGCATACAAGTCCATAGCATGAGTTAAAAGCATTTTTTTCCTAAATTAATATATCAGATAAATAATTTTAAAAAAATAGTTTAAAATTTACTATGAGAAGTGTATAGGAGTAGAGAGCTTGGAAGAAAGAGAGATCTTTAAGGTTGTGTTTTTTCCGGTGAGTTCTCAACTTATCTCCTTCGTTTTTCACGCGCACGTTTTTTAAACTGCTAAACAGTATGTTTTTTTTAAAAAAATTCTATACGAAAATTGCTTTAAAAATCATATTAATTTATTTTAAAAAAACTAACAAATACTTAATTAATCATTAAAAAAATACGTCGTTCCGTTTTGCATACGTCTCACCTCTCGAATACAGCATAATACAGCAGAGATAAGAGATGATGCACACCTGCTCCTGCCTCTACATGGTCAGTGAGAGTACTACAGCCTGCAGTGCATGCACACATGCGGAGCCAGTGCAGTACTAATTTTTAAATCTAAATTACTAAATTGAGATCTTGGTAATAGATCCCTAATGAACTCGAAAGAACCAAAATTTTGAAATACTACCTCCATTCCAGTTACGTAGCGAAGTAGTTATATTTTTGGATCAAGATAGTAGGATCTTACTTTTACTTTTAGAAAATAGTTTTAACTCCACTGGCTACATATTCTGTATCCTGCAAACTGGCACACGTTCCACAGCTTGCATGGATGGACAAAAAACAGTCCCACAGCTTCCGTGGATGCTTGCCATGCTATTAGTGCTTTGGCATTTAGTCAGTGCAGTAACTAATCAACAACTTCCCTTCAAGGTAGCTCTTTCCTGCAGTTTTAAATCAGAGGTTAATTGTAGCAACTATGTGGTCACCTACCATTCATGGCAAACCTAGTATGAAAATATTTAATTAAACCAATGGCTCATTAGCAAACTAAAATAGGGGGAAAAAAAGAAACGAGATCAAATTTACATTCCGTAGAGTAGAGCAATGCCACTGAGCATTGCAGGAAAGTAAAATAACAGGCAAAAATTGACTACATGATACAATTTTTGGGGTATTCTGTGTAGGAAATCATAGTTCCGTGTCTTTGCTAGAACACATTGTAAAAATGTATTAGCTATCTATTGTAGAACATTGAGGCCATTAAAGTAATAACACCTTGATTAGTAGGGGGAACATTGAGTGCATGCAAAATGCTTAAAATGCCCTCTTTGAGTTGTACAGTACAACAGATAATACGGTTCAACATTTTATAATCCAGTATAAATTTGGTGAACCAAAATTATCTTTGAAATTCTAAGCAAAGCATGAATCCAAAATTGAAATATGGACCAAACCATTTCAAATTTAACAGAAATTTCTTACTAATTTTGCTAGGCCTATGTCAAACCAGAAAGAAAAATCAAACATGCAGTACATGCACATTATTGATTTAATTAGATACCACTAGTATCAGACTGTAAGGTTCAGAGGCGCTCAAAGTCATTTTTCAAAAATCTCTCCAATATATCTGGAAAAATTATTAGACTGTCTCATGGAAAATAACCATGTTTTTGCATTGGGCTTTTTTAGCAAATAAACGAAAATAGAGTATCCAACCATTAATTGTTGTGTAAACATATATATGTTGGTGTGAATTGTGACATAATACAAATTATATTTTTCTTATAAGTCACAGTATGAACTCTCCATTTCTTTTGGAAAAGCAGCATAACTCTATCAGTAAGACATCTAAGCAATTGTACCATATAAAGATGATTTATTATAAACAACACCAAGCTTAAAGCAAAGAGCAGAGGGTACCTGGATGCTTCATCAATCACATCGCTTCCAAAATCCAATTTCAAACCAGACATAAGTGCCTTGCATGCTTGGTCATAGTCCTAAAAATACAAAGATCAATACATGACCAGGGAACACAACAGACTATCGAAAATCAAATTGCCATTGCCACTTCCTTTACAGCTCACCTTCAATAGTATCAGAGCTGCTCCTTGCTCATAGCAGGATTTTGAAAAATCTGGTCCCATTTCTTTGTAGGTACGAGCATCATCAAAAGCCTTGTTTCTTTCACTCAAATGCAACCCACAAAGGCTCCTCTTTGCATACAAGGTTGAATCAGTGGTGTCAATCTCTATTGCCTGCAACAGTGGCGTGATATTATGCCAATGATGAAGTTAGCTCATAAATGACACTGATCAGAACGTGTGTGTGAGGGGACCTTTCGTAGATATTAATTACTGTATTCAATGGACAACAAAATTGACACGAAGAAGAAAGCAAATTGGAGTTCACAACAACTACCAGAACCAGTTCAGAAGCATGCATGAATAAAAAAAAATCATTGCTTTCTTGGAAACTTTAACATGAGTGACGAATTTGCCTTTAACTAATATATTGGATTCCCCATAATCATTATCAAAAAGTAAACCGCGTATTAAATCTAATGAAAATGTATGTGACCCAAAAATTTTACCACAGTATAGTGAGCTGACGCATCAACATACTTCTTTTCTTTGAATGCATCATCGCCTTGAACTTTTGCAAATGATCCATCGTTTTCATGGCACACATGATCCTAACTCACATGTACAATTGAAAGCAAAACAGTATATATTGCATGGCAATGACAACAATATCTTTTTGCAGGGAGATAATATCAATTAAAATGAAATATTTTAGCATACCTGTGTCTTTGGACTCCCAAACTGGTCATGTCGAAGTAGTCCATCGATACTCCAATCTGCAAATCTAGCTATAGGGGATGTGAAAGGGAAAAGAATCTCCACACATTCCTTCCATCCTTGGAATGCAGCGATTTCAACTGGCATTCTACCAATCTGTTAAAAAGAATATTAAATAGATCTTTTTAAAAGAAATCACAGAACACGGGAGAGCTAAGGAAATAACAGAATGAGGTCTTATGACTAACAGCACAATATGGTAATTGCATTACACCCTGAGCATAGTACTATTGGCAGAAGAGGACAAGGAAGTACTCCCTCCATTTCATATTATAACTCGTTTTGACTTTTTTTCTAGTCAAACTTTGCTAAGTTTAATTAAGTTTATAGAAAAATTTAGCAACATTTACAACACGAAATTGGTTTCACTAAAACTAACATTTAATATATTTTGATAATATGTTTATTTTGTGTCGATAATATTACTAAATTTTTCTATAAACTTGGTCAAATTTAAAAGAAGTTTGACTAAGAAAAAAGTCAAAACAATTTATAATATGAAAAAGAGGGAGTATATGTGATTGTTTCAGTGTAGCCGAATATGACAATTTCTAGGCTATGATTCTATCAAATACTAATATTCTCATTATCCCATGGCAATTTTCAGATAATGGAACTGGTGCATGAGTGTTTTAAAGGAGAACCACTTTCAATTCCTTTATTTACTTCACTTGATCCAATGCGAAAGGGCATGTAGCCTAATGGTTACAGTGCTCAAGTAGCACCTCTAAGTCCTAGGTTCGACTCCCCGTGGGAGTGAATTTTAGGCCTGGTTCACTTGTAAGCCCCTCGTAAAAACACGTGTTAAGAATCGACCTATGGAAGGAAGGCCCTTATGTAGGGGGTAGAGGCCTGAAAGCACAAGTTAAGGACCGATCCATAGAGGCGAGTCTGCGTGAGGGGTCCAAGGTTCGTGGCCTTTCTCAGCGTTTGGTTGAAAGGCCCTTATGTAGGGGGTAGGGGCCTCACAGCACGGGTTAAGGACCGATCGCGAGTCCGCGTGAGGGGTCCAAGGTTCGAAGCACGGGTTAAGGACCGATCACGAGTCCACGTGAGGGGTTCAGGGTTCGTGGCCTTTCTCAACCCGGTTGGTTGAAAGGCCCATATGTAGGGGGGTAGGGGCCTCAAAGCACAGGTTAAGGACCAATCCATAGGCTTGTTGGGTGAGGCTTCTTCGTAATGAAAAGACATGAGGGCGGTCTTTCCCCCACCGGTCGAGTTTTTTTAATAGCTTTAGATATGTTATAGGCATTATTATACAAATCAATTATGTGTCTAGTAAGTTCTCCAAAAAAATATGGTTCTGTGAAGGACTTTGCCTCAAACCACCAACTTGTAGGGTTTATTGAGACAATCAAACAAAAACCAAAAAACTGAAGTCCTGTGTTACTCATGCCCCAAAATTTAGGGTTTCATGAAATTTTCTCCATATAATTTGGTAGCATATCGCCCATGTATATCATAAGAAGTGTCTCCTATAAATTATGTTAATATAAAAGATGAAGAATCTTGTCATGGAATGTGGGATTCAATGCTAACTCTGTGTCCCCGCCTTTTGACAATATAGCCTAAGCTAACCCTGTGCATAGACCAACACAGTACCAAAGTTAAGAAATAGCAAATAACAATGGACCATACAAACCGCTAGTGAAGGACATAGTAAAACTACTCAAGACCCTGTAGCATTTAAGCAGCAGTAGTGTGGTGCAGAGTAGAAATAGTGCATGCAAAAAGCACGCTTTTGATTAACTAAATAACCTTGTGTTTTGAAACAACATTTTGCTACAAATGAATACATTGCAAATGGAGGTCGTATGATAAAGAACCTTAGCTAGCTCTCAATAAGAGTGACAACGAACAAGCTAAGTAGCAGGATAAAACTCACTTCATCAGGAATATCTGCATCAGCGCCAGCTTCCAATAAACACTTGATGCAGTCTACCAGGCCATCATTTGCAGTTACTATTAATGGAGTTACAGGCTTACCAGCATTGACATCAGCACCAGCCTGCACTATGGAAACAAGAATCAGAACATCGAAGATAGTGTATCCAAATTATTAATCAAAACAGAAATGCTTCAAGTTTTATAAGGATAAAGTGATCGCTCCTCTGAGGAATGATGAAATCAAAATTGTTCTGTTCCATTGGAAAAACATATCTGGTGTGAGTAGCACACTAGCAGCTCAACACATTAAAATGAAGAAGACAAAAGGCCGCACCTTGATAAGAAGCTCCACACATTCCAATGAACAAGAGAAGATGGCCACTATCATTGGTGTATAGAATAACTGCACAACTCTGTTAGGCTGGACAAAAAACAAAAACATTATATGGAGACAAACACTAACGTAAGGGCTACGAATAAAATTGTTTATGTGCCATATGCAATCATTAGAAAGTGAAAAATATTATCAAAAATATTTATTTAGGAGTAAATTGCACTTTGGGCCACCTACTTTTACCGCTATTGCAGCTTGGACCAGGGGAAACCAACATTTTCACTTTGCACCGGGTATATTCACAAAATGTTTTGCTCTGGACCTGTTCTTTCTCCAGCTCCCTCTCTCCTCTCTCTTCCCTGCACACCACTGGAGGAGACTGGAGTTCAGTCTCCAGTCTCCAGTCTCACTGACAGTGGTCGTAGCGATCAGGAACTGGAG
This sequence comes from Oryza officinalis, assembly GCA_008326285.1. NCBI lineage: Eukaryota > Viridiplantae > Streptophyta > Magnoliopsida > Poales > Poaceae > Oryza > Oryza officinalis. The sequence continues at coordinate 9,773,213 of BDMV01000009.1, forward strand.
TTCAGTTCGGCGGTGCATGATCCAAATATTCAGGTGGACCACCACAATGGTCATCACTGGTCAACCATCACCACCTCGGCACCAACAGACAAGCTCTTCGCTGATGCAAAAGTGAGCTGCTCCCTTAATTTGCCAGGGCTGGGAGGCCGGCACCAAGCTCGAGTGTGAAGCGCAGTGCCAGCAAACTTCGAGGTCAAGCACCATGCCAGCAGAAGTTGAGGTCAAGTGTGGCAGCAGAGGCCAAGCTCAAGCTCATCAAATGCGGTGCCTCCGGCACTATGGAGGAGAGAGAGAGAGGGAGGGGGGGAGTCAGAGCAAAACAGGTCCAGATAGAAACCATTTGTAAAGATAGTCAGTCCAAAGTGAAAAAGGATGGTTCGCCCTGGTCCAAACTGCAATAGAGGTAAAAGGTGGCCTAATATGCAATTTACTCTTAGTATTTGACAACTTCAATTTAATTTCAAAAAAAAGAATCCACAATGCTGAGAATGCAGGATTCAGAAAACCAGTTACCTGGTTAATGGCCAAAAAAAAATTAGAATGACCAAAACATATTTTTTATCATGGATCTGACGTTCATAATACATTAATACATCACAAATAGACACAAAATAGATCAAAATAATCATAATGCAATCATCCATAGGAATATGCATCACAAGATATAATATAAATAGTCTATGATGCAACAAGTAATACAAGAAATAACTTTTAAAGAGAAGATAGAGTTGATACAATTCCAAAATACATTTTAAAATTAAATCTAAATGAGGAAATTTCTAAAAATTGCATAGATTGAAAGCATAGATGGATTAATTGATTAGCTACACCTTAATCTATACAGGACTGCCAGTGCAGATGCAAGTTGAGGCACAGGCGGTCATCATAAGTCTGCACGAACTGAGGAAACAGGGAGAACTGGCAAGCCCCATCGGCCATCAGGCATTAGAAATGAACTAAGCTAGCACTTGTTCCTGTTATGCCATACCTTAGGATAGAGATGTAAGAGAACTACACTTTACCATGTTATCGCTTGGCACAGAGCCATCAATAATTTAATAAGTTTAAGCAGAGGGATAGACTAAAAGGACTGTGAATGATTAAATAAAAAAGAACTAAAAGAGATTTGAGCCAATTATTAAACATCTCAAGCTCAGCCCAGTAAAGAAGTAAAAATAGCATTTAAACTACTCTTTATGCACCAAGTACGAGATCAGGGTTGGAAAGGACTTCAGTAAAAAGACAGACAAAAGTATTTCTATGGCCTACCGAATCCATCCAGCCACAACTTTTAGTTCAGCTATAGTGAATTGATTAAAATGAACAATCTTCAATAGTGAAAAATAACAAACTAAAGCTGGAGAGAACAATATTATTACATCTGCCTGATGTTGCAACAACAATTCCATCATTCTTGCATTTCCATCTTTAGCAGCAATGTGTAGTGGTGCCCCTTTTTCACATATAGGGTCAATATATGCTCCTCTTGATAACAATAACTCCGTTATTTCATACATATCTGGATGAAATGCATGAACATGCTCACTTGCATTACCACCAAGGATAAAAATGAAATATGCCTTTCATTAATAAAGTGCCAACCATGGTGAAGAGCTTGAAATTTTTAAAAATAGATCTATAAGGTATTTCTGTAAACATGCAATCTAAAGTAAAAAAATGCAAAAGATGCAATGCAGTGAGTAAAGTGGGTAATTTTTTACAATGAATGGCTCAAAAAATGATTTCCAGAAGCTGGGGAACAAAGATAGACCTATCCGGCCATACCAATGTTGTGTAGGAAATACAACACAAGATTTGTTTGCCAGCCCTATCAAAACCAGCTTAACCAAATAATTATTGCCTGGACAAAAAAGGTTTGATCGTCAACAGTGGATGCAGAGTCATGAACTTCATTTATCATGCCTTTACTTATGCTCACCTAGTGTCTAGGCACAGGTAACACACAGAGTCCAACTCTGGCTCGAGCTCAGTGTGTATCTTGTTCAGCAGAAAATATGAAATTTATTGGCACCAAATGTTCATAACTTTTTTCAATTAGATAGCCGAAGAATGAAACAATTTTGTAACAACTGTTTCTATTTTCCAAGATTGATGGAACTGAATATGAGCTCTCAAATTGAATCACAAATAGAACATTTCTCTTACCACTTCTCTCACTAAAACTAGTGCAAGCAAAGCATACAAAAGAGCTCAAATCAAAGGCTAGAAATTACAGAATAGTTTACAATTAAAATTAAGATAGAGCCTTTTTAATGTTCTTGAAAATAATATAATACAGAACAGATATGGAATGGTGAGCCCAAAATAAATCTTTAAGCGCAGCTAAGAATCCAAAGGGAAGAAATGCAGGGTCAGAGAGAACCTCTATGCGTTGCATCATGGAGTGGAGTAAGCCCATAGCGATCTGCTTTATTTAGATCAGCACCACGATCAAGAAGAAGCCTTACAATGGCTATACATCCATAACCTAGTATTGCGAAATGCAGAGGTGCGGCACCTAGCAAGAGAATAACCAATGCAAAAGTTTCATCAAAATAATCAGTGGTTCTTGCTTGTGAACAAATAATGTGGTAGACATTCAAGAATCTGAGTATATGTAGATGCACAGTAGAACATTGTGTAAGGTGAGCATTAGGAGCGAATTGGAGAGCAATAAAGTGCACATTTATCAATTTTAAGTTTTAAATAAGCCATATGTGAAAGTTCAGAGGGTGTGGGTTTAATATGAATTTTTTTCAGAATAAAGGATGCAATAACTTTTGCTCATGGAATCATCATTTGTTCTTTATTTTAGAGAGAGGGAGGGAGAGAAAGAACAATGATGGCTTAGGAAAGCATGATGACCTTTAGAACTTGTTTTTTACAGATCTATCAATCAACATGCATCTCCACCGAAATCAACTATTTGCAAAACTTCTTTTCTCAAGTAAACAAAAGGATCTCTTAGCTTCATTCTGAAAAGAAAAGGCATAATAAAACACAACTGACTAGTTTTAATTTTTAACGGTGGTGATGGCCTTTTGCCTGTACAGATAAGAAGAGATGACCATCCTTCAGCAGCACTTGCAGGATTGTACAACTAAGTGCAAATTAACCACCACAACCATTTCCACCACCAAAAGGCAACAGGCCGCAACTAGCCAACTAGCACATTTGCACAGCTCCTTTACAAAGATTTCACAGTGAGGCTCTCATTCTCATGAGCCACCACAACCAGCTTCCAGAAAATGCTTACCCAATAAAACAGAACAGCTTGAAATGCTGCAGTAACGTAGCAGCATTTGTCTGACCCATGTGACACGAATAAAAAAAATTTTGAGATAATGGAAAAGTTTAAATGTCCGGCCTCTATCAAGAAACAAGTGTTCCACAACAAAGCAAATGTTCCACAAAGTTTTGATGCTCCAGGTTAAAAAATCCATCCTAGCACCTCAGGCTTCAAACGAGAGTAGTATGGAGCAACAGCTACACACCAACCTAGAATTAGCCGAAGAAGGGAATGGAATTGAAAATTTCATTACCTTCTGCATCAACCGCGTTGACGTCAAATCGGAGATCCTTGATGAGAAACTTGCACATCTCCAGCCTCCCTGCCCACGCCGCCAAGTGGAGTGGCCCGCGACGCATCAACGGGGCATTGGCCGCCGCCGCCGCCACCTCCTCCTCCACGCTCTTCCCGGCCACCCGCAGCTGCTTCACGAGCTCTGCACAAGCCACTCCCCCACCCAAAATTATCCCCCAATCCACCAACCACAGACACCAAAACGCCGGATCCAACAAGCGGCGCGATCGAGATCCTTACTCTTGAGGCAGGGGATGTCCCCCTTGGTTGCCGCGGAGAGGATCCGGCCTCCGGGGGAATCGGAGAGCTGGGAGAGCGCCAAGCCTTCTATCAACGGCCGCGAGAACCGGCGGGTGGCGGCGGAGTAGGAGACCTTGCAGATCGCCGATGCCGAAGGCCGCGAGCCGCCGCCGCCGGAGGAGGAGGAGGAGGAGGAGAAGGCGGCCATAGACAGCGCCGGGCCGCGGAAGCTTCGAGAAGGCTAGGGTTTGGGGTTGAGAGGGAGACATTGGAAAGGGCGGGAACTGGAGCTGTGGCTGCCGCTTCCGTTCCGTACCCCTACTAGGGCCGTAGGGATAGGTACAGGCTGTAATGCCTAGCTGGGCCAGCCCAATTTCTGCGTCAGCCCATGGTTGGTTTCATTATAGGAATAAGAAATAAGTCTTATGCAACCCTCAACTCATGCCCCTGGTTGAATCGCGTCCCTTAACCACAAAACTAGGTATAACTCATCCCTCAACTCCTAAAACCATTGCAAATATGGTTTCGAAGACGGTTTCGTCCGATATAGCAGTTGACTCGCTGAGTCATCAGGTAGGACCCATTTGTCAACGGCCTCTACCTTATCCCATCTTCTTTATCACCTCTTCCCCCTCTCTCTCTTTCATCTCTTCCTCTTCTCTCATAGGGCTGCGATGATGGTGCACGGGAGAGGAGCTTGCAAGCGGCCGGCCGTGCGCGGGGGAGGAGCTTGCCGGCCAGTCGGGCAGGGGAAGGAGCTTGGCCACATGCACGGAAGGAGCTCGCCGGCCGGTCGTGACGCATCCACTAGCTGTTGCGGCTGCAGGTGTGGTCTCTCCTCCTCGACGATCTCGACCATGCTCGGGAGCCTCTCGATGTTGCCTCGTTGCCGCCGCCGCCGCTCTTTCTTGGGCAGTGTTTTCCGACGCACCTCGTTGCGTCTTCACCTCCGGCATCATCCGCTTGTGCAGCGGGTCCACGTCCCAACTCCACTCGGCCCGCTCTAGCTGCCGCATCCGGTACAGCTCCTCCCTCGCGTGCGGCCTCCCGGTGAGGTCCTCCCTCATGCCCGTCCGCTCAACGAGCTCCTTCCCCACTTGCGGCCTCCCGGTGAGCTCCTTGCCCGTGCCCGCCGCCGCTACCTGGGCTATGTTGCTGATGGAAGGTGTGAGAGAGGAGAAGGAGGAGATGAAAGAGAGATGGGAGGGGTGATATGTGGGCCTCACCTAATTTTTTTTACTATGAGTGTCACATATATGCCACGTGAAATGAAGACCTAATCAAGATGCCACGTGGATGCCACATAAGCTAAAACCGGACTCAATACTATCTTGGGAGTCGATTTGCACCGGTTTTCGAAGATGGGGAAGACATTATATCCGGTTTTGTGGTTGAGGGATGTGATTCGACTAAGGGCAAGAGATGAGGGAGGTGCTATAGACTTATTCCTTCATTTTATGCCAATCCAAAATTTTTGCGTCAGCCCAATTTACTTTGCCAAAATTTTGTAAAAGAACACACCTACACAGTGCACATCGCCAGCGACTTCATCCCATGTGTAAACCGCTTTCAGCTTCTAAAAATAGCAAAAATCACTTATAGATTAGTCACTAGTTTTATCTTTTTTTAAAATTTTGATGACTTATATCTTTTAAACAATATATTATATTATTTTAATATCTATTTGCACCATTGTACTCCACTCAAAATATATAACAAAATGAGTTTAATATTAAATATATTTAAATGTTTATCAATTTAAAAGTAAATTTACTTAATTTAGCTATGTAATAGAAGTAACTCTTTATAGAATTCAAAGTAATTACATTATGAGTGAGTTGAAATAAGGAACTATATGAAGAGTAAAATTACAAACAAAATGTAGAGAAGATTTTCAAGTAAATACATATATTCTTTATTTAAAATAATCACTATATTATTTTTTGAAAAAAAATTTACGCCATATAGGAAGTAACTCTTCACGATATTGAAGATATTAAAAGTAAATATCCTCACAATAATAAAAGTAACTACCCTACTAGAGAGAAGTAACTTTAATAAAAAAATAGAAGTAACTTTTCATAATATTATAAGTAATTACGCTCCTAGAAAAAAGTAACTAAAAAAATAAAATAGAAATACTCTTGAAGTTAGTTAGAATTAACTGTAGTGTAATGCTAGAGAGAAGTAACTCTTCACCACTATAAGGAATTAAGTAATTGAAGTTAGGAAAAATATAAAATTTTAATAATTTTAATATATTAAATATTAGACTTGTTTTGTCATATATTTTGAACAGAGTATGATAGTTCAAACGGATCTTAGTTAGAAAATATAAGTCATCAAAAATTCCATAAAAATATATACTAGTGCAACGGTATGTTAGCCTCTGGAGCATACATGTGAATTGACATGTCAACTGGCAGATGGCATGCGTCCTCTTTTTGTGGCATCGGAGTGGTCTCGTTTTCTCGGTCTCTTGGTCAGCACAATATCCACGTGTTCGTATCTCAGCCATCATTAATTGGTTGGACAGCTTACTAGGTCGTTGGATTAGACCAAACAGTATGTGCGCACTAGATAGATTTTACCTACACGTATATGTACATGAGTTTCGGAAGCTCTCCATGCCCCTTGTGAAGGTGAGCCCTTGTTAGCGTGTCAGGCGTTCCGTTTACGGGTGGATGTAGTCGTCCAAGGCGGTTTGACCTAAACTGCGATGGTGCCAACGGGTTGGCCTACTCGGTCTCATTGGGAACAATGGGTCGATTCATTTTGCTAGTGTTGTAGGATAAGGTGATTAATCAGGAGAAAAATAAAATAAAGAACAATAAAACCTAAACATAGTAAAATGTTGATTTAACCCGTTCATTGGATCAATTCACCGTAATTTTATGAGTTTATCATCTTCTATTCTTACAGAAGAAGCACCTCAACAGCAACCAAAACGAGAAGAATAAAAATTCCTCAAAACGAAACAGCGGGCGGCAAGAAGCATGGCGTCGGTCACCACAGTTCTCCTAGCATGCCCGGTCACCGGCGCCGCGGTGCCGGGCAGTGGCCTAGACGAGTCTCACGAGCAGCGGGGTCTGCGCTCGCGGGCGTGAAGAAGTGGTGGCCGCCGCTGCAGTGCTTCTCCTGTAGGCAAGATGCATATATATGAACACACTAGCGCAATGGCGATACCAGGAATTGGGCACGTAGGGGGGCACATGTTGCTGCCAAGGCAGCCAATTGACGACAATAATAAAACAACATACTTGTATAGACTACATTATAGCATTGTAACGTGGATAATATAAAAAACAATCAACATATATATGTTTAAGGTATGAAATAAGTGTCGGTTTTAAGTAAACGATACGTATGAAGTGTTTTGTAGCGGTGACGGTAGTCTACATATATTTGGGTTTGGCAATTAATTCGCAGTCCTCGGCTTATAAAAGATATCAATTGTTTTCATCTGGCTGGATCAACTGAAATAGTGAAATAGGAATATATAATTACTTTTTGAAGAAGAGAAATAGGAATAATTATCGAGAAGTAAAATGCTACACTGCTGGACTTGTTTGAGCAAATCAGCAGTTGAGTACACCGGTTGGGGATGGGGATCGAGGTAGGGAGGAGGCTGGAAGGAAGGACATATGCGTATCCCTCACTGCCAGAGATGGGAAGGCATCCGTGTGCTAATTGGTGTTATCGGGTATTTCTCTGGGTATTTCTCTAGGCACACGGGAACTTATCGGGCGTATGAATATACACCTGGTGCATTCAGTGTGCTACAAACAGACTCACGGGAACAATAGAATATACCGTGTGTGTACATGTGGAACTCGGTAATAACATGGTGCCCACGTGGAGAAGTCGACAAGCCGAGATGCGAGATGGACTCATGGGCAGCGTAGTTGTTGGCTGTGCTCCTTCATGATGATAAATATCTTACATGTCCATAAATTATCATTGTAATATACCATGTATCTTCCTGGATACAAGTGAAATGGGCCATTGCTGCATGCCACGGTTGCATCCACTGTGAATTCCGCATGATCCATCCGCTATATGTGCCTCCCTAGCACTATACCAAAGGTCTTAGGTCCACACTACTGGAAAAATTATTTTTCCAGACGAGATATACCTATTTTTTCAAACAGAAAAAAATTTTGTCCTCACCGGTCTACCTGTAAGATAGTAAGGAGGGCTAGATGGTTGTCTGTGTGCAAAGATCTATCTTTCCAGGTGATGCGTGGTTAGATCCATGCATTCCATCTCTTCTTACAATTTTTTTTTACTTTTAGGCCTTATTAGTAATGGATCTCTACATGCAAAATAGTGAAAGTGCCATGTTGCTTTTTTATTTTTATGATTTTTTATGCTATGATTGTGGATGAAGTATCTAAATTTATCGATTTAGCAACGGCGCACGCATACAACAACAATGCAACGGAGATATATTATCCATGTGCTGACTGTAAGAATGAAAAAGTATGGGCAGACGGTTCGAGAATAAAGGACCACTTGGTGATGTGTGGATTTATGAAGGGTTACACGATATGGAGATATCATGATTAGCAACAAGTGGATGCTATTGACAAAGATGATCGGCCGGATGATGATCACATTGAGGTTGCTGATGGTGACAGTTGTGTTGATAATATCATTGATTTAGAGGAAATGCTATGCCAAAATTTGATGGTATCGAAAAGAATGATCGTCCACCAAAAACCAAAATTGAGGAGGAATTATGTGTGGGGACAGAGAAAATCTTGCGCGTGTTCGGCAAAGGGCCGAAGAAATGTGCAGAGGGAACAAAGCGTAAGAAATCAGATGATAAATTCCCTCCCTCATGCAAGAAGCACTCACTCAATTTTCTATAAGTATCTGCCATACTGAAAAGATTTGGAGATTCGTCATGCCATAGATAGCATGCATCTAGAAAAGATGTGTTCGACAACACCATCGGAACATTGTTGGACATACCAAACAAGACGAATGATGATCTACAATCACGTATGGATCTAGTGAATATGGGAATTAGAAAATAGCTACACCCGACAGAAGGAGAGAAGAATGGAAAAATATATCTCCTGCTAGCCTATTTCACACTAACACCTAAGGAGAAAAAGGCATTTTGCAAGTTTCTTCGCGATGTTAAAGTGCCATGGTTTTCTCATCAAACATTAGGGTCCGAGTTGAGGCAATGGATGCCTTTGGGCAAAAAAAAAACATACTTTGGGTTCATTAAAGAAATCTGGGAAGTGTACTATGGTCTCACAATGCAAATCCCCTTGTTTAAGTGCCAATGGGTCAAACACCCGAACGGTGTATTTGTTGACAAGTACGGGCTTACTAATGTTGACCTCGGTAATGTGGGTCACAAGGATGACCCCTGGGTACTTGCTGATCGCGTGGCACAGGTGTTCTACGTGAGGGACCCTGAGAATGTGAAAAAAAAGATAGTTCTACCTCAAAAGCAAAAGATCTTGGGAGTTGATGGGGTCGAAGATGTCGAAGATTATAACCAGTATGATAGCATGCCCCTTTATACTCAATTTCTAGATAATATTAAGCTTGTAGAAACATCTAGTAAGAGTACCGTGAAGCCGTACATGCGAGAAGATGGACTGGGGAAGAACGTTAGAGGATAACATATTTATATGACTCATTTGGTTTGCTATGTAATTGGCATACTTTGTATTTAGCAATTTACTTGAACAAGTTATTGATTTCCTAAATTAGTAAAGTGAACTTCCCTCTTATTGTAGTTTATTTGAACACAATATGGATTTACCAATTTTATCGGATTTTTTCCCATCATTTTGGTAATTTTATTAACAATTTTCATGGATTTACTATGAGTAATAAAGATATAATGCAGTATTAATCTATTTTATTTAACACATTATATGGACTTACCATTTTTTATATGATTTTTTTCCTACCATTTTGATTTTTTTTCATAATTAAAGGATTTACTACGAATTACAAAGATATAATGCACTCATAGTAAAAGGATTTACTATTCACTGCAATGTGAGCCCATCTATATCTTCGTAGGCGGCTGGCCCGCTTACGAAAAAAGAACTAGGGAATTTTGACAGGCATTTTCACAGGTGGACCGCCCGCCTGCGAAGAGTGCTCTCAATTGTTTTCGCAGGCGGGCGGTCTGCCTACAAAAATGCCAATGACAGATATTCCCAGGTGGGCCGCCCATTTGCGAAGATCCGCGCCCTATACAAGGCGACCTACCCCCGGCGCGAAAATTTCTAAGTCCAGGTGGGAACCCTAAAATTTTCGCGCCGTTAGGCTATCAAAAATTTCAACGACACCTTTGTCACCGTTGCCGCCCACCTGGGTTCCACTCCACCGCGCGCTTCTTTGCCCTGTGCTCTAGTCCGGCCACCAGCCGCTGCCTCCACACCCACCGCCACCATCCTCCACGAGTCGCATCGTGCCGCCACTTCGCCTCCTCACCGCCTCCTCGTCTCCGACCGTCCCCGTCTTCTCTGGCTGCCCCCCTTGTCTCCAGCCGCTGGTCGACGTCTCCGGCCGCCACCTCTTCACCTCCTCGCCGCCTCCTCGTCTCCCCGAGGCATGCTGCCGCCTACCCGGACCCACGCCGCGTCGTCCCTTTCTCCGGACGCCTCCTGAACCCACATCGTCCTCTTCTCTTGCCGTCTCCTCGTCTCCCGGCCAATCATCATCATTGTCAACCTCATCCTCAGCCGAACGTCGTTGTCTACCAAATGTTGTCCACGGTCGAACGTCTTTTTCGATTGAACGTTGTCCTCCTCCTTGTCAACCGCATGTGGGTGATATGTTCACTCTAGTTGAATGCATGTATATTTATATGTGGGGGGTGGGGGGTGCATGACATGTGGGTGGATGATATGTGGGTGATATGTGTGACAACATGTGGGGTGAAATTTGAGTGATATGTGATATGTGTGATTGAATTTGGGTTATGTTGGATATGTTGGGATATTTGGGTGATATGTATGGTGACATGTGAATTGATATGTGATATGTGTGATTGAATTTGGGTTATGTTGGATATGTTGGGATATTTGGGTGATATGTGTTGTGACATGTGATGTGAAATTTGGGTGATGTGTGATATGTGTGATTGAATTTGGGTTATATTGGATATGTTGGGATATTTGGGTGATATGGAGATATTTTTGGTGAAATTTGGGTGATCTATGTTGAAATTTTTTGTATGTACTTAATATTTATTTGTGATTTTAATCTTCGGTGCCATTATTATGTATCAGAAGTGCCATAAATGTTTAAGTTAACTATTTTTCTGTTCAATATTTTGCATTAGTACATAACGATGGCCGATAGCACCAAGGAGGTTCGATAGGCCACCATGAGGACTCCTAGGCCATCGTGGAGGCCTTGCAGCCCAACATGGAGGCCTCACAGCACAACGTGGAGCTGTCACAGGGTTTGGACGATGACGAACCCGAGAGGAACGACGTGTACTCGTCGCCAAGTGACCCTTGCCCAAGCCCTAAAAGGCGGAAGAAAGAGGTCGACAGTGAAGAAGGCGACAAAGACTACGTCCCCCGCGAGATGGTATAACCGTACTTGGGGATGCTCTAGACAACATTATATTATGGCACAAAAAAGTATAATATTTGGGATCTACACCGACGTTTCACCGAAACCACCAAGACCTCCTCAAAAGAAACCGGACAAAGATGAGGTTGAAAAAGATAGTAAGGGACATGAGGAGGCCCCATATGATGCACAAGTTCAAGCTGAATAACTTAAGAGCATTGAAGAAGGGCCTGTATCGGCAATAGTGCCAATTGTGCCAGAAGCACATGGAGAAGAACCAGACATGCAACTTGTGTCAGATGTCCAACCCGAGGTTGAAGACACAGTGGGTTTGGAGTGGAAAGAAATAGAACCCAATGTGTATGATGACCCATCTCCCGCAAAAGATGACGTGGACGCACCCCCGGTCAAAGACAACGGCAACGATAAGTTGGAAGTGCCTAGAGTGCTATGAAGCCACAACTCCAAGTCTGAGGATAAGCAAAAGGAGAAGTGGATGGTAACCGCCTTTCGAGGTGGTAAAAAACGTGTCAAGGAACACCAGGTTGATCAGAAAAAGGCCAATGAACTTGCTGGCGAGAAATACATTGCAACCGATGAATGCCCGACGATGTTTGAAAGTGGCAAAGCCTTCTTGCCGGATTATGCGCTTGATGAAGGTCCATGGGAGATGAGAAGGTTACATAAATGGAGACTACATTTGTTTCTTTTAAGATTATGCATTCTACATTTTGGTGGCTTTTCTTACATAAATATAATTCTGTGATAATATATCCCTAAAGTAGATTTAGATTTATTTCATATTTTTATATAGAAAGCATGCAGTACAATTTTATTTTTAAATTAGTTTTTAAAATGTTTTTATCCCTGAAAAAATGTTTCTATCCCATTGCAGTGCACAGGCCACACAACTAGTTTTAGAAAATTCAATCCAAATTTGCTCTGTTGGGCTGTTTCTATCCCATTGCAGTGCACAGGCCACACAACTAGTTTTAGAAAATTCAATCCAAATTTGCTCTGTTGGGCTGATCCAGTCGACGCAATGCGAGGCCACATGTTGGAAGCTGCCAACTTAACCTCACTTCAGGCTGGGTCCGAATTTTACCAAGATAGAGTGTTAGAAAGATGAGTATGGGCTGCAGGCTAATGACTCCTCTACGCAACCGCATCAATTGACCTCTTTCCTTTTTAATCTGTTTCCAAAGGCGAGTAGTGAGGCAAAAACTGCTCGCATTTCCAAAATATAATTTTGCTTTTGAAACTGCTCCCTCGCATTTGGGTTGGGGGATTCAGGGAAGGTTGTGATACGGGGCAACGGAGTTTGGCCCGATTTTCACGACGTAGGATTGAAGGGTAACTGGACCCGTGCAACCTGATGAATGACACCGCCAACCACCGTCTTGGTCACGGCAACCTGCGGCACTCGATTCATCCAACCACACGCTTCGATCCTTTTTGTTTACTCTCTCACGTGGAGTAAACGTGTTCTTGCAATTAGCAAAACAAACCACAAGAACAATGGAGCAAGACACTCAAATCAATTCCTGTTTCTATGAGGGGTGGAGTAGTATCACACACAAACCCTAGAACAAGAATTCTATATTTCAAAGTGTCAAAATCTGATTTACATTGGGGGTGGGCTGCCCTTTATATAGGCTTATAAGGGCGGTTGATACAGTACGACGGCGGAACTACAGTGTCATGGCGACGCTACAGTACGTCGGCTGCTACAGTACCATGTCGGTGCTACAGTACATGCCCAGGTACATTGCATGCTTGAACTTGAAGCTAGCTAGCTTTTACATGTAGCAAAATTTTAGTGCAATTTTACCTCTAAAATATCTAACCTAATATATATTGTATACTACTGTTGCAAGCGAGCAAAACTCAAGTTGATCTCTTTTCCAAATATCAATCCATCTTGCTCTTTATTCCCTTCTCTTATTCTTTGAATCTGATAACAAGTAAAATTGGTGCATTAGGTAGTAATCCACTCTCACTAAAATTAGTATCTTTTAGGAGAAGATTCACCTGGTGTTTTAATTCTCTTGCTCTTGCACGTGTGATTGGTCTTGTTGGTGTCGGTGTGTTAGTGATGTCTTCATCAGGTTGTGAGATCAGCAGTGACGGCGAAGATGGCATCGATTTTCTCCTTCCCAGAGATGATGTTGGCACAGATCGCCGAGGCACTACACACCTACAACCTCACCCCTGCCACTAACCTCTCTTTGGAGGACATCGCCAACCCGCAGCCTGACCTCCTGCCTCCATCTTCTCCGCCTTTCTCTCCTCCATTGTTGATCCACCTATTGCGCCCCTCCCCACCCCCACCCTCCCAACCTCCCCTCCCTCAACACACACACACACACCATGCACCACCCTCGTCCCTGCCCGCTAGTGCTGCGTTGATCTGTGGGGGTGGTGTTTTTTAGGGATGATGACCAACAGATGGGGTATGACGCGTTGGCGGTGTTTGACCACCTTGAGCACCACGCAGAGAACATCTGGGCGCTGTGCCTCCCCCACAAAGCTTGGACCTTCCTCGTGTTCATCCAGTTCCCCGGGTTCACACTGCTTAACCTCCTCCGCCCCAACCAGGGCCCCGCCGTCCAGGTGCTGAGCACCCTCATCAACTTTCTCTACTTCTGGAACATATGATTCCCAATGTCCAGTTTAGTCATATTGGTAAAGACACTTGGAGCGCCCTCATCATGGATCTTGTATACGACCCAAACACGAGTCATTTCTACTCCATTTGACATGTCAGGCATTATAACATGATCTCTAGAGGATGGGTTTTGCATCCAGTTTCTTAGTGTTCTTCTGAACTACATTGCCATCCAGCTAACCTAGCTCCCAGTCTATCATGAATTTCAAGTTGGAATGAAATTGTTTGCTTCCCTCCGGGTGACTTTTAAAGACCATCATATTATGTACACCTCATTCTTGCCAATGTATTCGGTGAACTACAAACGACTCCAATATTATTTTTCTATATAAACTCTCCTCTCAAATTACAATGTGTTAAGCGTCCTTTGCCATAGACATAGTAAACTAGAGTATATCGATCATCGTCCTTGTTCTCACAAACTCTAGACGACACAATGCAAGTAGCTATATCTTGTATTTACCAAATATGCCCCATATATATTTATCACTCCAACACTATTGACTAAAAATGCTTTACCCATTTTATCACTGTATATCTAAATAAGTTATGTCATTAACATTATTATAAGAATTTTATTGTTATGAATCTGTGTATTGTACAAAACACATATCGTTTCGTAAATAGTTTGCACAGAGTATTTCCAGAACATTGATCGTTAAAAAAAGCATGCAGAGTAGGCAGCCGGTCAGACGTCAGTGACCACATCTAGGAGTGCATGCGGCGGTGGCCCAACAGAAAAGAAGGTGACCGCCACCTCGCTGCCAACCTTACAGTGCTGCCCATCTGCGTTGCAGCCTTCCCCTCTGATGAAGATCTCTGCTCTGCATGTCTGCAGAAATCACCACGCAGGTTCAGAGGAGGATGATGACTGAGGCGCTGGCCACAGGTTGATGAGGGAGGAGGAGGTTGCCACCAGATCAGTATACCACCACTGCCATCCCTAAGCCTAGGCCCGAGCGTGGTGATCCTCACTCGATATTTCTCTATTCCGCAAATCCCTAAGCCTATTGATGCTTGTGTACATTAAAGTAAGATCACATAATATCATTGGTGTCGAGAACAACAAATTTGCATGTTAATTAGTTCAATTTCCACACTAAGTTAAGTACCACTAAGTTAGTAAACTATACAAAATTTTTTTAAAACTATTATACTCTTTTAGCATGAAAGTTAGCATTTAAAGGTCTAGTTTATTCAACATTAGTGAAAAACGAATTATTTGTGCCAGTGTAGTTTGTTTCAACTAAATAAGCTTGTTAAATATATTTGAGTTCAAATATTAGCACATGACGTAAAAACTTAATAACACATATAAGATTCATAGATACAAAAGAGCAAAAGCTGAATTCATACATACCGACCTTGCACATTACAATCGGACAATTTCTGCATATGAATACACATATACTTATGTCAATATATTTTTCCCAAAAAAGATAAATCACAGATATATTATCTATATAGTCATTATATATTCAATAAAAATGTTCTGGCTATATCATAGGCGTTGTGTCAGACGTGGACATTTTGTGAACATCACTCATACTTGACTAATATGGTAATTAGTGACTTACTAATTGTCTTATAGTATTCCAATTTTATATTGTAATGAAGCTTGGCCGAACCATATGGCATTAATAGAAATTAAAATTTCTCCATTTTGTCCCCTTGAAATTGGAAGCATATACATCTGGTCTTATAAAACATATATGAGATGTGAAGTTACTAATTTTTGTTTTACTTCCACTGTTACTTCCTCGTTGTCTTGTTGACAAAATTATTGGATTTTGTTTCGATAACTTCCACTTCCTCAGGTATATCCTTGGTAGGCCTGGCCAGAGCTTCCCATTCCTATGGTACATTTTTATTTCCTAGATCAGGAAAATTTGAAGATTCTAGCTCGGAATGATCATCCTTTGTTGTCCCCACAAAACTATCTTGTTGTTTTCCCTGAGCAAACACAATTGAGGAATCATATTCAAATTTATCGATCCGAAAAAGTTTAGATCTCTATGTTAATAAGCTCACTATCAGTCATCGATATGTTGCAACTAGAATTTCTACATGAGTGACCTACCTTCATATGCTCACTGGATTTCTTCCCTATGATAAGTTGCTATCGCCCAAGGTGTTTTTACCCATAGCTTCCCTCTAAATCTTCTCTGTTGGAATAGAGGAAGAGGAAACGAGATATGAAGAAAAGGCTGAGTAATTTTTCTGTCTAATGAGTTATGGATCAATATATATAGACATGTGTGATAAGGATGAAAGTATATGAGAGAATCTATTCTATATCACTAAGTTTGTCTGATTTCAATAATTTGCCACTGATATTGTCTCTTTCTATAATATACTGACGACTATATCAATTGTTCTACAATACGTTATTGGGTTGGGTCTTCTTTTCAAAAATTCCCAAAATAACCTTATGCACATACAAGGGTAACAATTGATTTATCTCATTAGAAGTTTCAAAAAAATATGAAATTTTCATGTGGCATCCTTACACAACATAAAAGTTTGTATATAAGTTTCAAGTTTTTTTCATTTCTACTTTTTCTGTAAGATATAACTTATCTGTTATATGCTATATAAAATATTTTTTTGCATTGTTGCTTTCAATGTAAATCATCTTTCATATGCTAATTTTTGTGCTATTATCTTTTGTGTAGGCAAATTCTCTCTTATATACCACACAAAAATATTTTTTCTGAAAAAATAAATATATAAAAACACTTGAAACTTATATATAAACTTTCATGTTGTGGAAGGAGGCCACATAAAATTTTTTTTATATTTTTTTTGAAATTTCTAATGAGATAAATCAACTGTTAACTTTGTATGTTTCTAAGGGTATTTTGGGTATATTTTAAAGAAAGACCCAGCCCAATGGTATATTGTAGAACCCGCCGATATATTATAGAAAGATACAATGTTAGTGGCAAATCATTGCACTGTGACAAAACTCAGTGACATAGAATAGATTCTCTCAAAGTATATTGGTCTAATCATATATACAAGCAAAACCACAGGCGGATCATGGTTTACACGACAACGGTATGCTGATTAAATCCCTCAATCTGTGTCTAGTTTTGTCAGAGAATGGTTCGATTGTAGCAGTACCATAAGATCTTTTCCTTGGGCGGGAAAAGAGGCAAAAACTGCTCGTGTTTCTGGAATATATTTTTGGTTTTGAAACTGCTCCCTCACATTTGGTTTGTGGAAGGTAGACTGATCAGTGGTGATGTTGAAGATGGTGTCGAGTTTCTCCTTCCTGGAGAAGATGCGGCACAGACCGTTGAGGCGCTGCACACCTACGGCCTCGTCCCCACTACCACCCTCCGCGCGGAAGACATCCCCATTCCCCAACCCACATCCCGACCTCCTCCCTGGTGTCTTCTCCACCTTCCTCGCCTTCATCATCTATCCCACCTGTTGCGCCTACCCTCATCCCTGCCCGCTAGCGCCGCATTGATCTCTAGGGCTGGTGTTTTTCAGGGATGACGACCAGCATACGGGGTTCGATGCGCTGGCGGTGCTCGACAACCTCAAGCATCACACGGAGGTCATTCGGCTGCTGCGCCTCCACAGCAAGTCTCGGGCCATCCTCGAGTCCATCTGGTTCCCAGGTTCACACTGTGCAACCTCCTCCACCCATCCAGTGCTAAGCACCCTCATCAATTTCCTCTAGTACTGGAACAATATGATTCCCATTGTCCAATTTAGTCACATAGATAAAGTCACCTGGAGCGCCCTCATCATAGATCTTGTATACAATGCAAACACGAACATTCTACAACATTTGATATGTCAGGCATAATAACATGATCTCTGCAGTATGGGTTTTCCGTTCATTTGTGAGTATTCTTCTAAACTATATTGCCATCCAACTAACCTAGTTCCTTGTCCATCTTGAATTTCGCGTTGAAATGAAATTTTTTACCTCCCTCCAGGTGACTTTTGATTTTGTAAAGACCATCATACATTTATACTTTGTTCTTGTTCTTGCCAATGGATTCAGTGAACTGCAAATGACTCCAATGTTGTTTTCCTTTGCAAACTCTCCTCTCGAATTCCAATGTATTAGCCCTCACTTGCCATAGACATTGTAAACTAAGGTATATTGATCATCATCCTTATTCTCACAAACTCTAGATGACACAATGCAAGTAGCTATACCTTATATTTACCAAATATGCCCCACATATTTATCACTCCAAAACTATTAGCTAAAAATGTTTTACCCAATTTTAGCATAATATATCTAAATAAGTTATGTCATTAACATTAATATGAGTATTTTATACTTACGAATGTGTGTATGTACTCTACAAAACACATATTGTTTAATAAATAATTTGCACATAGTATTTCCAGAACATTTATCGTTAAAAAATATATTAAAAAAAGAACGATGAGAAGGTAGCCGGCGAACGCATCTAGCTATCAGCGAGGCGTAGGTGACCACATCTAGGCATGCATGAGGCGGTGGCCCAACAGAGAAGGAGGTGCCTGCCACCTTGCCGCCTACCCTACATAGTGTTGCCCATCCACATTGCAACCTACTTGCATGGCTGCAGGAACAACAAACGCAGGTTCATGGGAGGATGACGATCGAGACGCAGGGCACAGGATGACGAGGGAGGAGGCAGGTTGCTGCCAGATCAAGTATGCCACCGCCGCCATCACAGAACCGAAGTCCGAGCACGGTGCTCCTCTCTCAATATGTTTCCGTCCTGCAAGTCCCTGAGCCGCTGAGCGCCCTGGCCAGGAATGGCCAGATCTTGTGGTGCCTGGGGAGGAGGGAGCCCGGAGGATGACGACCAATGCTTGAGCTCTGTTGCTCCATCGGACGCTGCTGCTGGCAGATTAGGAGCCACCAGGGCACCTACCTAGCTTCCTCAACAACCCGCTCCGCCTCGCAAGGTCTGTCCCCAACGCTGTCCCAATCCGCCACGTGATCTCCGTCTGCCACCCTTCTCTGATCCATCGATTGAAACATCTGACCCGTTTCTGCTTGTAGCATAAGTTTAAAATTTTAAATTCACCTAATCACCCTCATCTAGGATGTAACCGATCCTTCATGGGCTTCAGTGAAATAGCACAATCATGAGAAGGAAAAGCTACATCTTTTCACGTTTTTCACATGTGATTCATTGTTAGTCATCCAATGATGATAAATTGGGTTAGCATTTACAGTCAGCATATCAGAAAACCTAATGAACCTATTCATTAAGGGAAGTAACACTTGCAAAGGTACTTAGAAAGTTATTGCCTCTGGATATTACCAATGGATGGAGTATAGATCAGTGGCCACAAATGCCCATGATAGCATATATAATGGCCTTTATGGCATACCTTGTGGAGTCCCAATTATTCCCTAACCGAGCCCAAAATCAATTTCATATTTTGCCATCCAAGACAATACAGATCTGAAAAGAATGTGCCATGGTTCAAGAGATGGCCAGGGGGATGATGACGGAGCAGTTATAATGAATGGGTATGAGTTGGTTCTATGTCCCCCTGCCGAGCATCTATATTTCAAGCCGTACGATATAGATGATATGCCTTGTAGAACTTCTTCTTTGATGGCTATCAATTCTCTTCTTAATTTCAGTTCAAAAAAGATTATTAATAGATGGTATCTCTCTATGTCCTAATGCATTTGAGCATAGGTATTGGTTGTAATAATCCTTTGCAAGGATCTGGCATCAAAGATGAAAAGGGCATGATGGCTGATCCACAGTCATAATAATTGGAAACACAAGCTTTACAGTTGAAACTATTACCGATCTGGGTAACGAGGAAGGTGGTGACGTCCTTGCCAATTGTTTTACCCATAAAAAATGGCTCTTAGTCACTTTTCTTTTTAAAAACTACTCTCTCTCTCTCTCTCTCTATATATATATATATCATGCCTAAATTTCAATCTTAAATAAGAGTTTGCATGCAAGCTTGTTCGTTTTATGCTTACTACATTTGTTCATTTTAAGATAATGCATACTACATTTTGGTGGCTTTTCCTTACATAAATGCAGAATTCTATGATAATATATCCCTTTAAATACATGATTTGATAAACAAGTCTCTAAAAACAACAATGACGACTTTCTTGCAAAAGTACTTGATTTAAGAAATAAAGCCTTTAGGACAATGAAAATGCAACTTTAAAAGGAAATGCTAACATTTGAGTGCTAGTGGGGTAGCATATTCTGAAACTTAGGCAAAGACCAATTGTTAAGAAATCACATCCTCCATCAATAATTACACAATATTCACACAATATTCAGTAAAAAAACAAGTACACAATATTCTAAAACTTCAGCGGAGATGCCAATTCTTAAGAAATCAAATCCTCCAATAACGGTTACACAAAACCATGTGGAAGACTGCCTCTAGTTGCCCCCCTTCCCCTTGGGTACTGAGGAGGACCTGCATATGTTCTAGTCTGATTTAGATGAAAGTACTACCAGAGAAATATTGATATAGTACAAAGTTTCATTTCTAAATCAATGCCACTTTACTTGAATTTTGAATTTCCTGAAGTTGGGTCCGTTGTCCTTCCTTTCACTTCACGGACCTAACGGTGCTTGTGTACATTAAAGTAAGATCACATAATATTATTGGTGTCGAGAACAACAAACAAACGAAAAAACAAACTTATGTGTTAATAGTTAAAATTCCGCACTAAGTTAAGTACCAGTAAGGCTGTGTTCTTCCCCTATCCTTCCCAACTCACATCTCTCTTTTTTCGCATGCACGTTTTTCAAACTACTAAACGGTGTATATTTTTTATGATAATTTTTCTATACGAAAGTTGTTTTAAAAAATCATATTTGAAAAATGGATTAATAATCATGTGCTAATGAGTCGTTCCGTTTTACGTACCGTAGGGATTAGTTTCCAACTCTCACATCCAAACACACATCCAAACACAGCCTAAGTTAGTAAACAATATCAAATAATTAAAATAATTTTACACTTTTAGCATTAAAGCCTTACTTTAAAGGTCTAGCTTATTCCACATTAGTGACAAACGAATTCTTTGTGCCCAGTGTAGTTATGTTTCAACTATAAGCTTGTTAAATATATTTGAGTTCAAATATTAGCACGTGACTTAAAAACTTAATAACATAAACAAGATCAAAATCAGACTTCATGCATACTGTGACCTTACACATTACAGTAAGAGGAATTCTGCATATGATAAATCATATTTTTTTCAATATACACATATACATTTGTCATTTCCCCCCAAAAATAGATAAATCAAACATATATTCAATAAAAAAAGTGCTTTCTATATCAAAGGCATTGTACATGGACACTTATGAGAAAATAGCATTTTCTGAAAGACAGTTGGTAACCGATTAATTCATTTTCCAATTTAATATAGCATTGAACCTGGGCCAAATCATATGCATTAATATAAATTAAAATCAATAATATATTTTGTCCCCCTGATATTGTAAGAATATACATCTGGATTTACAAAACATATATGAGATATAAAGTTACTAACCTTCGTTTTACTCCCACTGTTATCTTGTCGATTTCTCTTTCCATTGTTCCTCTTCCTGTTGACTAAATTATTGGATTTTGTTTCAACAACTTCCACTTCCTGGGGTACATCCTTGGTAGCCATGGCTAGAGTTTCCTATTGGGAATTTTGATCTCTCTGCATATAAACTGGAGAGAATCATGCATGGTTGTTTCCACCTGTTGCCATTCATAATCAACATGATTAATTTCCTTAATTACAAGTCATGCGCATTGATCGGTAGCGCCAAAATTTCCCTTTTGGATTGCCCCTGATACCCACAGCACTAAACAAAAAGAGGACACCGATGTCATGTCTTGGTGACAATCGCTACATGATCACCTCATTCCCGATAAACCATAACAAACTCCGATACTAAATAAGCGCTGCAGGGTGTTTGAAGGGTGGTTCCAAGCCAGTGCAGGTGGCACCCAAAGAGTAGGATCAAAGAATAAGAACTAAGCCAACCAGAGGAGGGTGAATGGTTGGAGTACCAAAAACCAAAACTTTTAGCGGAATTAAAAGTTACCCTCAAATCGATGTTGTTCGGTCTGACCGAAGTAGATCGAACAGTCTGACCGCCCTGTCCTGAAGGTCTGACCGCCCTGTATCGTCGGTCTGACCGCCAGTGTCTCGCCGGTTAGACCGCCGAAACCCGTGCAAACACAAATTGAAGATCTCTCAAAGTAGATGACAACTTTATTACTTCTCTCTGTGTTTACAAAGTGCAACAACAACACTCCTCACGAAAAACTCGGCTAAACTCAAAACCCTAACTAAACTTTCAGCTCAAAGCTCTCAAAAACTGATACCGGGAGATCACACCCTCCCTCTCTATTTATACATGAGGTAGGCAGCCTAAAACCACGAACCAAACTCATACAAGAAGTCCTAATCCACCTAGGAAACCTTCCCATACAAGAAACCAACTTTACATATCCCAATTGTACCAAATTTGGACTCCTTCCAAATTCGACTCCGCATCCCATACGCACACAATATCTCCATCGTATGCCATATGGAATCATCACCAACCACGTGCATCAATATTTAGCCTAAGTATCCCGCATGATCTCTGATCGTCCGGACGTCATCTTATCTCCAAGTTGACTCCCGATCCATCACCGGCAATACTTTCCCGAGACGTAAAGATTACCTACACATGAATCAAACAAAGAAACCATATCCAAGCACAAGCTATCACAAACTTGACTCATTGTTAGCACACAACAGTATTACATACGCATAGTATCCATCTAGAAGTCATAAACACAAATTAACCACGGATATCCAATAAAACAACCCAAAACCGAAACCGACACAGAGTCGGCCGGTCAGACCGCGGGCTGGCCGGTCTGATCGCACACACACCTCCGGTCTGACCGGACCCACTGTTCACCGTCTGAAAATTCAATCATCTCAAAAATCACTTCGCCAATAATCTTCAAATATCAAAACCAATATCCTCAGATGCCAATTGTTCATCACAATAGAAGAATCAAACATACATTGATTTTACAATCTCCCCCTTGATGAACACATTGGCAAACCCCATCAAAAATATTTGTTTTGGTGTTTGGAAAAATAAAAAACAAAATACAAATTTCTCCTCCTTTGAAAGAAAAACAAAGAAAGAAAAACCACGAAAAACACTTGCATTAGTTGTATCTCTTCTCCCCCTTTTGACAATGATTTCATCAAGCATAGGAATTATGCTCCTCCTTTGAAAGAAAAACCAGGAAAAACACTTGCATTAGTTGTATCTTTTCTCCCCTTTTTGACAATGATTTCATCAAGCATAGGAATTATGTTCAGTGGATATTCAAGAGCTTAATAACATACATATAGGAATTCATGTCATGGATTGCAACAAAGAGAAGATAAACCCATCAACTATATAGCAAGCATAAACTAGAGTATAAACATAAACCAAAGATTTTACAATTAAGGTCAATAATACAATCAAGATTCATGGATTCAAAAGATTTATAATGCAACATCGTTACAAACACATAGACTGAAAAATAAATCCATACATATAGACCTATTGCAATCATTGCTCTTTCTCAAATTAGCTTTTGCACAAAACAACCAAGAGAATTTTTCAGAGCTTTTTCATATTTTTTGCTTGTTTTTTTAAATTATTCCGGGTACGTCCTTTTCGTCAAGATTGTTTTCAAGGATTCGGCACCCATTATTTTCTCATATCGAATACGTCCTTGTCGTCAAGACTGTTTCCAAGGATTCGGTATTCATTTTTTTCACATAAATATTTTTTTATTCTCTAGCACAATGAGCAATTTCAAAGTTATTTGAGGAATAACAATTCAATAAAGCATATATATAAGCATTTACAATCCAACCTATGCATTAGTATCAATATTGCATATTTCATTAATTCAAATATGAAATTTAAGTGTCATGCATCATCTCTCTTAAAAGCAATATCTAAGCCTTATGAAAACACTAAAATTCATACAAGCTATAAAATAGACAGATAAACCTTCAAAGTATTGCTAGCATGAACAAAAACACTATATGCATAATACAAAGCTCTCTTTCAATTTATTTTTTTTATTGTTGCTTGATAAAACAAAGAGCACAAAAATTTCCCCTCAAACCATGCCAAAAGGATGAATAATTCCCAACTCTCTACGAAGAAAAATCAAGAAGAAATCAAAGATTTTTTTTTTAAAAAAACATGACCTTCTCCACTTTAAACACATATGGGGAGTATGCTGCCAAAATACCTACGAACAAGATGATGTCGAGACCTCCATGTTGGGGTTAGAAATAAAAAATTTTGGAATCCAACACTGAGTCACACAACCATTTAAACCAGTAGGTACATATGTACGAACAAAATCAGAATCAGATTTACCTGAAAACTTACCTTGTCGCTTCACAAAAATCCGATTTGAATTACGCACAAAATTACCCCGAGACCGGTCTGACCACTGCTGTCTAGCTGGTCTGACTGGGCCTAGCCAACCTGACCGCCTGAACACCTGTGGTCGAACCGTACTCCTTGAACCAAAACCCGATTTTTGCCATCTTTGTTTCGCAAAAGCAATCTCTTTTTCTTTTTTCTGTTTATGGGCAAGTCTAAAACAAAAACTAACCAAATGTCCATCTTTTCCACAAAAAGAACAAGCGTACTTCTCACGACAAAAAGTTTTTGAATTAGACAGTTTTGAAATCGGTGGTTTCGCAACCAAAGACTTTGTTTCTTGAACCGTTGACGAACGAGAAGACAAGATCCCAGCAGATTTAAAAATCGTTTTCTTTGGTTCAAGTTTTGTTACAATTTTACCTTTTTCAGTTACGCTCAAAACAGCAGGTTGATGATTTGTAAAATAGGCATTAGTATCAAAACCTATACCACGATTATAAGTGCTCACTTTTGATTGATCCAAAATCATATTAAGTTTCTTTTTGTCATCAGAAAACCTTTC
Organism: Oryza officinalis; assembly: GCA_008326285.1. Lineage (NCBI taxonomy): Eukaryota > Viridiplantae > Streptophyta > Magnoliopsida > Poales > Poaceae > Oryza > Oryza officinalis. Next base: position 9,798,265 of record BDMV01000009.1, read on the forward strand.
CAAAGAACTTTTTAAATAAGAAACTTCTTTTGTCAAATTTGCACAATTTTCACAATCAACCAAAACACTTTTGTTCTTGCGACACTTAGAACACGAAAGCACCTCATCACATTTCACAATGTTTTCCATGTACTCAACACGTCCTAAAGCATCTTTCAATTTCATCTCATTCAAAAAGCACTTTGAACAATTTTGCGAAACCAAAATATCTTTATGTTGTTTAACCCTTTTTGCACTCAAAACATTGAACAAAGAACTTGCACAAAAAGCAGTTTTATATTTTTTCAAAACGTTCTTTTTCAAAATCAACTCATCAACAGCACGAGCATGCAAAGCAAATCCAAGAGCAAAAGAAGACTTAAGTTTTTTGGTATTTTCAACCTCAGATTCCAATTTCAAGCAATTAACAGAATTAACATCTCGTAAAGCATTAATTTCAGAAAATAAAACTTCACAAGATTTGCAATCATCATCATTAGGAATCGAAGATTTTAATCTACCAATTTCAGCATTTAGAATCTCAATAATGTGATCCTTCTCATCAAGCATATTAGAACATGTTTTAAGTTTCTCCGCAAATTTGAAAGCAGCATGTTCTAATTGATCATAACTAAGCTTTTCTTCACTATCACTATCAGATTCATCTTCATCAGAACTTGCATTGCGAGCAATAAAAGCTAAATCAACAACATGCTTACCTTTGCCATTGCTCTCTTTTTCTGAGTCTAATTCATCGTTCTCACAAGCTTCTATGAGTTCTCGAATTAGCCTTTGCATGCAACTCTTCTTCTTCTCTTGTTTGATATTCTTCTTGTCGACCTCCTTCTCCTTGTTCACCTTCTTGTGGTTAGGACAATTAAACTTAATATGATTCAACTCTCCGCACTCAAAGCACCGAATGGGACCTCCTCGCTTCCTGTTCTTGACATTGTTCACAGCTCGAGAAACCTTGTTAGCAGCCAAAACCAAGTCCTCCTTCTCAAACTGTTCGAGTTGCTCATCGGACATGGCATTAATCAAAGTAAGAGCGGTAGAATTTGACGAAGAAGCACCAACATTCAAAGAAGTCGAGGGAGAAATCAAAGCACTAGACTTAGAATCTATCTTGCGAGAAAGAATATTCATCTCATGAGTTTTGAGTTTTGTGTAAAGAGAATCCAACGTCAAAGTAGACATATCAACAAACTCTTGAATAGATGTAACCTTCATCTCCCAAATAAACATATCAAGACCATTCAAAAAGTGGCGAGAAACCTCAGATTATGTGTAATTTGAATCATAAGAAGAATCAACAGATCTAAGATCACTCAAAATCTTGTTAAATCTACCAAGATAATCATTCAAAGCTTCTCCATGTTTCATCTCAAATTTTATGTATTCCTTTTTGAAAAGATCTCGACGAAGTTATTTAATATTAGTAGTTCCTTGATGAAAGTTTTTCAAAGCAATCCAAATCTCATGAGCGGTTTTAAGATGTGACACACGATCAAAATCCGAACGAGAAATTCCACTCAACAAAATATTACGGGCTTTGCAATTGTTATTAAATTCAGTTTTCAAAGCTTCAGTAGAAATTTGATCAGGAACCTCATAAGGAAGGGCAACCTTTTTCCAAACATCATAATCTTGTGCCATAATGTAAGATTGCATCTTGTCACACCAATAAGCAAAATCTGAACCATCGAAAATATGCGGCTTAGTTGAAAACTTGTTAGCCATGACTTAAAACTCTAGATCGGTAAAAATCCAAAGAAGAAAACGAGGCTCTGATACCACTTGTAGGATCGAAGAACGAGAACTAAGCCAACTAGAGGGGGGGTGAATGGTTGGAGTACCCAAAAACCAAAACTTTTAGCGGAATTAAAAGTTACCCTCAAATCGATGTTGTTCGGTCTGACCGAAGTAGATCGATCGGTTTGACCGCCCTGTCTTGAAGGTCTGACCGTCCTGTCCTAAAGGTCTGACCGCCTTGTATCGTCGGTCTGACAGCCCTGTATCGCCGGTCTGACCGCCAGTGTCTCACCGGTTAGACCGCCGAAACCCGTGCAAATACAAGTTGAAGATCTCTCAAAGTAGATGACAACTTTATTACTTCTCTCTGTGTTTACAAAGTGCAACAACAACACTCCTCACGAAAAACTCGGCTAAACTCAAAACCCTAACTAAACTTTCAGCTCAAAGCTCTCAAAAACTGATACCAGGAGATCACACCCTCCCTCTCTATTTATACATGAGGTAGGCAGCCTAAAGCCACGAACCAAACTCATACAAGAAGTCCTAATCCACCTAGGAAACCTTCCCGAACAAGAAACCAACTTTACATATCCCAATTGTACCAAATTTGGACTCCTTCCAAATTTGACTCCGCATCCCATACGCACACAATAGCTCCATCGTATGCCATATGGAATCATCACCAACCACGTGCATCAATCTTTAGCCTAAGTATCCCGCATGATCTCTGACCGTCCAGACGTCACCTTATCTCCAAGTTGACTCCCGATCCATCACCGGCAATACTTTCCCGAGACGTAAAGATTACCTACACATGAATCAAACAAAGAAACCATATCCAAGCACAAGCTATCACAAACTTGACTCATTGTTAGCACACAACAGTATTACATACGCATAATATCCATCTAGAAGTCATAAACACAAATTAACCACGGATATCCAATAAAACAACCCAAAACCGAAACCGACACAGAGTCGGCCGGTCAGACCGCGGGCTGGCCGGTCTGACCGCACACACCTCCGGTCTGACTGGCCATGCCTGCCCGGTCTGACCGGACCCATTGTTCACCGTCTGAAAATTCAATCATCTCAAAAACCGCTTCGCCAATAATCTCCAAATATCAAAACCAATATCCTCAGATGCCAATTGTTCATCACAATAGAAGAATCAAACATACATTGATTTTACACAAAGAATGACGCCATCTTGCAGTTGATTGCCAGCGATCCCTTTGGGATCAAGCCAGTGACCTTGCCTACGATGAAGCTCGAACCACTGCTATGACTAACTCGCCTACACCAACGAACACTGGAGCGGTTTGAGGGACATCGTCCCCTACTTCCACTATGGTTCAAGCAAGAAAAAGCACAATGGCGTGAAGCAAATGGTCAGTTATCCCTAATATTCTGCATCGTGGTGATCTTTAGGCCTAGCATATTATGTTTAGTAGATTAAATAATCTACATTTCCAATTCCTCTGCTACACCTAGATCAGGCAAATTTGAGGATTCTAGCTCGGAATGATCAACATGAGCATTCTTTGTTGTCCCCACAAAACTATCTTTTTGTTTTCCCTGAGCAAACACAATTGGGGAATCAAATTAAAATTCATTGATCCAAAAAAGTTTGGATCATGACATTAATAAGCTCACTATCAATCATCGATATGATGTTACTAGAATTTCTACACGAGTGACCTACCTTCATTTGCCCACTCGATTCCTTCTTTTCCTCTGGTAAGTTGCTATTGACCGAGGTGTTTTTACCCGTTGCTTCCTTCTAAATCTTCTCTGTTGGAATAGAGGAAGAGGAAAGGAGAGATGAAGAAAAGGTTGAGTGATTTTTGTCTTATGAGTTATGATTTGATATATATAGACATGTGTGTGATAAGGATGAAAGTATATTAGCATGATTATATGTACTATGAAAACCACATGTGGCTCATGGCTTACATGAAAATGGTGTGCTGATTAAATCCATTAGTCTGTGTCTGGTTTTGTGAGCCAACGGTTGGATTGTAGCACTATCATAAAATAGTCCGTTGGCCTGGCAGTTGTTAGCCCCAAATCCAAGACACCTCTTGGTCCATAACTTTGATAGTATCCTTTTTTTTAGAGGATGCTAGTATCTTTGTGAAAAAATGTATGCCTTGTAGAACTTCTTCTTTGATAGCTATCAATTCCTTTCTTATTTTCAGTTTCAAAAGTTTACTAATATATGGTATGTCTCTATGTCCTGATGTATTGAGCGTAGGTATATGTTGTAGTAATCCATTGCGAGGATTTGGCATCAAAGATGATCAGTGCAAGGTGGCTGATACCACAGCTATAATGATTGAAAACACAAGCTTTGCAGCCAAAACTCCAACGATTGCGGTAATGAGGAAGGTGGTGATGTCCTTGGTGATTGTTTTACCCATGAAAAATTGCTCTCAGACACTTTTCTTTTTAAAGTGTACTACATATGTAATGACTAAATTTCACTTCTAAACAAGAGCTCACATGGAAACTTGTTTGTTTTATGCTTACTACATTTGTTTGTTTTAAGATTATGCATTCTACATTTTGGTGGCTTTGTCTTACATAAACATAATTCTATGATAATATATCCCTGAAGTAGATTTAGATTTATTTCATATTTTTATATAGGAAACATGCAGTATGATTTTATTTTTAAATCAGTTTTCAACATGTTTTTATCCCTGAAAAAATGTTTATATCCCATTGCAGTGCACGGGCCACACAACTAGTTTTAGAAAATTCAATCCAAATTTACTGGAAACACCATGTGAGGCCAAGGAAATGCATGCGTACGGCCTCGGCCTCGCCCTTGCCACCAACCTCTGTGTAGAGGACATTGCCAACCTCCAGCCCGACCTCCTCCTGCCGTCTTCTCCGCCTTCCTCGATCCAATCTGGTGCCCCCCCAACACACACACACGTCACCCTTGTCCCTGCCTGCTAGTGCTAGTGTTTTTGCTGGGATGACGACCAACAGATGGGGTATGACGCACTGTCAGTGCTCAACAACCCCGGCCATCTGGGTGCTGCACCTCCACCACAACCGCCAACAACCCTGAGCACCATGTGGAGGCCATCTATGTGCTGCATCTCCACCACAAGGCTTGGGCCTTCCTCGTGTCCATCCAGTTCCCTGGGTTCACACTGTGCAACCTCCTCTGCCTCAACCGTGGCCGCACCGTCTAGGTGCTGAGTGCCCTCATCAACTTTCTCTACTACTGCAACCATATATGATTCCCATTGTCCAGTTTAGTCAAATTGGTAAAGTCACTTGGAGCGCCCTCATCACAGATCTTGTATACAACGCAAACATGAGCCATTTCTTCACCACTTGACATGTTAGGCATTATCATGTGTTCTCTAGACTCTAGAGAATGGGTTTTCCATCCATTTTCTTAGTATTCTTCTATACTACATTGCCATCCAGCTAACCTAGTTCCTAATTCATCTTTAATTTCACGTTGGCATGAAATTTTTGCCTTCCTCTGGGTGACTTTTGATTTTATAAAGACCATCATATATGTATACCTCATTCTTGCCAATGGATTCTGTGAACTACAAATGACTCCAGCATTGTTAGGCATCTGTTGCCATAGACATAGTAAACTAGAGTATATCAATCATCATCCTTGTTCTCACAAAATCGAGATGACACAATGCAAGTAGCTATACCTTATATTTACCAAATATGCCCCACATATATTTACCACTCCAACACTGTTGGCTAAAAATGCTTTACCCATTTTTAGCACAATATATCTAAATAAGTTATGTCATTGACATTAATATAAGTATTTTATAGTTATAAATCTGCGTATTCTACAAAACACATATCGTTTAGTAAATAGTTTGCACAGAATATTTCCATAACATTGATCATTTAAAAAAAGCATGCAGAGTAGGCAGCTGGCGATGCATCTGTGACCACATCTAAGCGTGCATGCAGCGGTGGCCCAACAGAGAAGGAGATGATCGCCTACCCTACACAGTGCTGCCCATCCACATTACAGCTCCCCAGGGGGAAGACCTGTACTCTGCATGTCTGCAGAAACCACTGCACAGGATGATGTGGAAGCAGAGGTTTGCCACCACCACCACCACCACCATCCCTATGCCTAGGCCCAATTTTAGTGATCCTCACTCGATATTCTCCATCCCGCAAATCCCTAAGCCTATTGTTGCTTGTGTACTTTAAAGTAAGTCACATAATATTATTGGTGTCAAGCACAACAAACTTGTGTGTTAATTAGTTCAAATTTCACCTAAGTTAAGTACCACTAAGTTAGTAAACTGCATACAAACATTTTAAAAACTATTTTACTCTTTTAGCATTGAAGTTATGGTTTAAAGGTCTAGTTTATTCGACATCAGAGAAAATCGAATTCTTTATGGCCAGTTTAGTTTGTTTCAACTATACGTTTGTTAAATATATTTAGTTCAAATATTAGCATGCTACTTAAAAACTTAATAATACAAATAAGATTCATAAATACAAAACAGCAAAAGATGATTTCGTACACACCATGACCTTGAACATTACAATCAGAGAATTTCTGCATATGAATACATATATACATATGTCAATATATTTTTTCAGAAAAAGATAAATCACAGAGTTATTCTCTATATAGTAATTATATATTCAATAAAAAAGTTGTTGCTATATCAAAGGCATTGTGTCACACGTGGACACTTATGAGAAATTGGCATTTTCTGAACATCACTGACACTTTTATATAGTAATGAACCTCGGCCAAACCATGTGGCATTAATATAAATTAAAATTACTCCATTTTGTCCCCTTGAATTTGGAAGCATATACATCTGGTCTTATAAAACATATATGAGATATGAAGCTACTCACCTTTGTTTTACTTCCACCGTTATCTTGCCAAGTTCTCTTTCCATTGTTCCTCCTTCTGTTGACTAAATTATTAGATTTTGTTTCAATAACTTCCACTTCCTTGGGTACATCCTTGGTAGCCATGGCTAGAGTTTTCCAATTCCTCTTCTACACCTAGATCAGGCAAATTTGAGGATTCTAGCTTGGAATGATCAACATGGCCATTCTTTGTTGTCCCCACAAACTATCTTGTTTTCCCTGAGCAAACAAAATTGAGGAATCAAATTCAAGTTCATTGATTCAAGAAAGTTTGCATCTCTATGTTAATAAACTCATTATCAGTCATCGATATGTTGTAACTAGAATTTCTTCACGAGTGACCTACCTTCATATGCTTACCGGATTCCTTCATTTCCTTTGATAAGTTGCTATCGCCTAAGTTGTGTTTACCCTTAGCTTCCCTCTAAATCTGCTCTGTTGGAACAGAAGAAGAGGAAAGGAGAGATGAAGAAAAGGATGAGTAATCTTTCTGTCTTATGAGTTATGAATCGATATATACTGGCATGGGTGATAAGGATGAAGGTATATTAGCATGGTCATGTGTACTATCAAAACCATGGGTGGACCATGGTTTACATGAAATGGTGTGCTGATTAAGACCAACAATCCGTGTCTAGTTTTGTCAGACAACGGTTTGATTGTAGCAGTATCATAAAATCGTTTCCTTGGGTGGGAAAAGAGGTAAAAACTGTTCAGCAGATGGGGTTTGATGCACTGGTGGCACTCGACAACCCCAAGCACCACACAGAGGCCATCCGGGTGCTGCGCCTCCACCGCAATTCTCGGGCCTTCCTCAAGTCCATCCAGTTCCCAGGGTTCACACTGCACAACATGATCTCTGGAGGATTAGTTTTCCATCCATGCCTGAGTAATTTTCTAAACTACATTGCCAGCCAGCTAATCTAGTTCCCAGTCCACATATCATTTCATGTTGGAATGACTTTTTTTGCCTCCTAGGTGATTTTTGATTTTGTAAAGACCATCATAGATGTATACATTGCTCTTGCCAACGGATTCGGTGAATTGCAAACGACTCTAGCATTGGTTTTCTCTACAAACTCTCCTCTCGTATTACAATGTGTTAGGCGTCCCTTACCATAGACATACTAAACTAGAGTATATCGATCATGATCCTTGTTCTCGCAAACTCTACATGACACAATGCAAGTAGCTATATCTTATATTTACCAAATATGCCCCACACACATTTATCACTCCAACACTATTGGCTAAAAATGCTTTGCGCATTTTTAGCACAATATATCTAAATAAGTTATGCCATTTATCCATTTTTTGTAGTTATGAATCTGTGTATTCTACAAAACACATTTTGTGTAGGAAATAGTTTGCACAGTGTATTTCCAGAACATTGATCATTAAAAAAAGCACGCAAAGTAGTAGTTGGCGAGAAGTTGGTGACCACATCTATAGGCGTCCATGCGGCAGTGGCCCTACAAAGAAGGAGGTGACCGCCACCTCGCCGCCTACCGTACACATAGTCCTGTGTATGCGCATTGCCCACCTTCGATCCGGTGAGGATCTACGGAAACTACCACACAGGTTCAGAGGAGTATGATGGCTGAGACGCCGGCTACAGGATGATGAGGGAGGAGAGGGTTTGATGTGACCATAGCTACTATGGATACAACCATTGATCACATTATAGGTCAACCGGAACATGTTAACATCAAGCTACAGAAGTTCTGGAATCCAATTCGGCCACCTGCAGCAGCGTTGATTTCAAACAGCCGCCAAATGTGCATATGAGTTCCTTTTTTGCCTGTGAGTACTTGATGGAAAGCTCTTGGAGTCCTCTTTTCAATGGATCAAGCCTCATCTCCAAATTGCATCCCAATCGGCCGCAATAACCAAAACAAGGTGCTACATCACCTATAATGGGCCTATGGGCTTGTAACTTCATCTAGGACCCCAGCCCAAGTGGGGCCCATGCAGGGTGCGCCCCAATCTGGTGGAGAATGACCCTAGGGACCCCTTGGTTGTCCTCCCACCTCCTTAAATAGCTAGGTACCACTTTACGGTTTCTCGGGTTTTGTTAGATTAAGTTTTAGCCATTGCTACTTTATCTTGTTGTTACGTGTGTCGGCTACCACCTAATTACTTGTCTTCGGAACCCCACCTTATCGTGAGCTTTAATTTCTATTTACAATTCAGATTGCTTTTATCTTGTTCTTGTTTAATTGTTTCTTCGATTTGCTTGCAGGAATAAGGTTGATTTGCACCTGCAAGATCAACAACCCACAAAGAGGTGTATCGATCGCTAAGGAGCAACACAACAACGTCTTATACGGTTGTAGTCGGGTCATCAACGTTTCTCTTAAATTGTAGTTATCATCAACTCACCAAAAGATTGGGACAATCAGATCCCTGAGCGTATCGAGTGGAGTTCAGGGTTTATCAAGTGGTATCAGAGTTTTCGTTGCTCGGTGAGTTTTTATCTACCTAAAACGAAAAAAGGGCCATACAAAAAAATTGCATCATTTACCTGGCCATATTTGTGTCATTCCATTGTTCTTTTCAATTTTTGCTTTGTTAAGTTTTCTATTGCATCGTCAAGTCGTGTTGCTAGTCTTAGCATTTAGTCGTTTAGAGTTTCGAGTTCTCAGCACGTTTATCACCACCGTCGCTGTCGCGTCTTTGTTGTCATCGGGATCTTCAAAAACGGAATCGTGTCGCTGCTAGGGTTCCGTTCTTCTCGTTTCGGGCATTTTCTATCGGTTGGTTTTGGAGTTACGTCTAGGATTTCTGTCGTGTGCTTGTGCCCTGTCCCGTCTCATGGTCCGTGCTGTTGCTGTGAGAAAGATGGAAGGAGGAGATTAGATTAGATTAGATTGATTTTTGTTTCATTTGGGAAAGAAATAGTAGATTGGATCAGTTTTTTTTATCTAGAAACCAAATTCGAACCTGTCGTTTCCCCTCCACCTCCCTACCACACGCCTCCTACTCCACCTCCCCACCATACGGTTGTTTCCTCTCCCATACTGTGAGTTGCTACACTTTGGTAAAAAAAAATTTTGGTGTCGGATTCGAGTTTTGTTTGCAAAAACGGAATCCATATGAGGAGAGCAATCCATTTTTGTATAGATCAAATTTTAGGGTTTGGACTTTTACATTTGAGTCCTTGTAATTTTTATATTTACATTTGAGTCTCTGTAATCTTGCTTTCAGGTCCTTGAGTCATTTTTTGCTACAAAAAATCAAAAAAAGAAAAGAAAAAGGCAGAAAGGTGCTAAAAAAGAAAACAAAAGCTGCACAAAAGAAAGAATGAATGAAAGAAAAAAAGAAAAAAAGAAAGAAAGAAAAGAGAAAATCAGCTGTTATCTTTGAGTTTGCTTTTGTATATCAGAGTTGTGCTTGAGTTGCTCCTAGTGCTATCTTGTGGTATCATTTGTGTCTTGGCTCGCGGCTCTAGTACGTTCTAGCCTAGGACCAACACGATACTGTCTTTGAACAATTATTCAACTTTGCATTCTCTGATTTGATAATTTGCTATTCCTTTGCTATATATTTAAGCTTACGCAGAGCTCTACAGATTTGATTGCAGTCGTACAGCAAGTGTTTGCCAAGGCATCGATACATCCAACCACTATTAGGGTGCTTGGTTGAGTCGGTGTGGTCACCATTCTGCTTGCATTCCGCTTGCATTGGTAAGAACTTGTAAGAGCTTGGTTAAAAGCTTGAGTGTGTGTCTGATATTTGAGCTGCCACTACTTAGTAATTGATAGGAGCGTGCATATTCTTATGTGTGTTTCTTGTTTTCTACTAACTATGGTAGAATTAAGCAAGGGAATACAAGACGATTATGCTCAACATCAACATCTTCGCGCAGACATGAGGAGTGATCAATATGACACATATGAGGTAAGTTACGTTGTTCTAGCTAAGATCAAATTCGCACTACCTTATTTTGAAGGAAATTATGATCCTCATGCTTACATTAAATGGGAGTTAGAGATTGATAGAGAATTTCAAAAGCATGGTTTGTCTGAGAAACACATGGTTATGTGTGCCTCTAGTGTTTTAATTAAAAATGCTTCTTATGAATGAAAACATCTTTGTAGTCATAACAAAATATCTCAATCTTGGAAAGAACTGAAACGATATTTGAGACACTGTTATGTTCCTGAGTATTATGCTAATATTCTGCTCAATAAACTGCAATGTTTAAAACAAGATACCAGAACTACATACTATCACGACATGCATACTTGTTTATTACATTGTGGTTTAGATGAATGCGAACAAGCTACAGAATTAAGGTTTTTTCATGGGCTTAACAAAGAAATTCAGGACATGCTTGTTTGTCAAAGTTATAAATCTCTTTCTCATTCATTACAACTTGCTTGCAATACTGAAAGTCAAATAGAGGAGGACATGAAAAAGCAACACACTATGTTTTTGCCTCCTATTTTTCACCATTTGCAGGAAATGCATAATCATGAAAAGAAGGAGAGAGACATGAATGAGTCGTCATTCCCATTGTTCACACTCAAATTCGATGCACCTCCATCATCTGAAAAGAGCATCAAAGGTAAACTAAATGATGCTGAAATTAATCAAGGTGAGTGTGCTGTTAATGAATTAAATTTGTCCACTTTTCGTGCTAATGTAGAGCAACCATTAGTGGAACCAATTGCTGAGATTCCTTTGTCACAAGTTGATTTGTTTGTTGTTCCTTGTGATAAAGAAGAGTTGTGTGATAATGTTTCACTTATATCAATGCCACAACTAGTGAATGAGCATGCTATTTCTAGTGTTAGTTTTTTATGTGTTGATTTAAAGCATGTTGTTCACAATGCTAACGAGTAACATGAATTGCTATATTTTTTAAATATGTTGGGCTATGTTCTGTTTGATGATTTTTTTGAGCTTGATAATTTGAAGGAGAAATTATTTGATATTAATTTGTCATGTCCATCTAATACTATATTTCATATCTTTGGCAAATATAATGATATATAAATATATTTGGTGCATAGAGTTTACATATGTTTCGATTTAGAACCTCCTGTAGATGTGGATAAAAGTTGCAAACTAGAGAGACATGTTATTGCTAATCATGTTATCTCGAGTTTGTCTTGTTTTGATTTGAAGAAACAGGTTGTTTTAAATGGGCTACGCGAAGAGCACTATATGGTAAAACCGAGGACGGTTTTTCGTGAAGAAGGGGAGGATAATGTAACCATAGCTACTATGGATACAACCGTTGATCACATCATAGGTCAACCAGAACATATCAAGATCAAGCTACAGAAGTTCTGGAATCCAATTCGGCCATCTACAGCAACGTTGATTTCAATCAGCCACCAGATGTGCATACGAGCTCCTTTTTTGGCCTGTGAGTATTTGATGAAAAATTCTTGGAGTCCTCTTTCCAATGGATCTAGCCTCATCTCCAAATTGCATCCTAGTCAGTCGCAATCACAGCAGCAAGGTGCTATGTCACCTATAATGGACCTATGGGCTTGTAACTTCATCTGGGACCTCGGCCAAAGTAGGGCTCAAGTGGGGTGCGCCCCAATCTGATGAAGCACGACCCTAGGGACCCCTTGGTCGTCCTCTCACCTTCTTAAATAGCTAGGTACCCCTTTACGGTTTCTCAGGTTTTGTTGTATTAAAGTTTTAGTCATTGCTACTTTATCTTGTAGTTACGTGTGTCAGCTAGACCACCTAATTACTTGTCTTCGATACCCCACCTTATCGTGAGCTTTAATTCCTATTTGCAATTCAGATTGCTTTTATCTTGTTCTTACTTGTTTCTTCGATTTGCTTGCAAGAATAAGGTTAATTTGCACCGACAAGATCAACAACCCACAGAGAGGTGTATCGATCGCTAAGGAGCAACAAAACAACGTCTTGTACGGTTGTAGTCGGGTCGTCAATGTTTCTCTCAAATTGTAGTTATCATCAACTCACCGAAAGATCGGGACAAGCAAATCCCTGAGCATATCGAGTGGAGCTCAGGGTTTATCAGGGTTGCCACCAGATCACTATACCACCGCCACCGTCCCTAAGCCTAGGCCTGAGTGCAGTGATCCTCTCTCGCTATGTCTCCATCCCGCAAGTCCTCGAGCAGCTAAGCACATTGCCCAGGGACAGCCAGATCCGGTTGCGGCTAGGGAGGAGGGAGGCCGGAGGACAACAACTCGTGCTCGATCTCTGTTGCACCATCGGACACCATGGCCAGCAGATCAGGAGCCATCAGGGCTCCTACCAAGCTCCATCTACCTCCCGCTACGCTTTGCAAGATCCTTTCCCAATGCTGCCCCAATATGACATGCGAACTCCATCTCCCGCCCTTACTCTGATCTATCAATCAGAACATCCTATCTGCTTCTACTTACCGCATTAAGTTTAAAATTTAAATTCACCCAATCACCCCCATATAGGCCGTAACCGATCCTTCATGGTCTTCCATGAAATAGCACAATCAAGAGAACAAAAGGCTACATCTTTTGATATTTTTCACATCTAGTTCATTGTTTATCATCCATTGATGATAAATTGGGCTAGCATTTATAATCTGCATATCATAAAACCCAATGAACCTATTCATTAAGGGAAAGAACACTTGCAAAGGTAGTCAGAAAGTTACTGCTTTTAAATATTAGCAATCAATGGATGGAGTATAGATGAATGGCCACAAATGCCCATGATAGCATATATAATGGCATTTATGGCATACCTTGTGGAGTGCCAAGTATTCCACAATCGAGCCAAAATCAATTTCATATTTCGCCATCCACCAGATCTGGGAGGAACACGCCATGGCTCATCGCGGGGATGATGATGGAGTAGTCAGCGATGAATGGGTCTGCATTGGTGCCACCACATCCCATTGCTAAGGAACTATATTTCAGGCCGTATGATATAAACGGTATGTCTTGTAGAACTTCTTCTTCAAAGGCTCAATTCTATTCGTATTTTCAGTTTGAAAAGTTTACTAATAGATGGTATCTCTCTATGTCATGATGTATTGAGCATATAGTTATTGGTTCTTGTAATCCTTTGCAAGGATTTGGCATCAAAGATTACCAGGGAATGATGGCTGATATGTAACAGCTCGCCCTCTAGAACTGTGCAGCCCAACCTATCCGACAGGCGAGCCCATTTACACATAGCACCTCGCTTATACTTTCGTCCTCGTTTTGTGTAAAATGGTTAACCCGGAAGTGACATGGTTGGAGTGTAGAGAAAGTGGAATAGATGGAAAGATGTCTCACACCAATGTAGGGACGTGATCTCTCATATATATAACTGATTTACAATCAATGCTAGTGAGTTACACAAGACCAAAGGTCTTAGGAGATCAACAATCTAGGAGTTTAAAAGTATAGGAGATAAACAACCTATAGACTAATAAATAATCCTAATACCCGCCCGCAGTCGCAGCAGGAGGATCACAAATGCAAAGACTGGACTGAAAATCGGTAAATAACTGAACCGGTAAGCCTTTGGTCATGGTGTCCGTGAACTGGTGCGATGAAGGGATGTGAAGCACCCGCATTTGTCACAATGCCACCTTTTCACGGACAAAGTGGATGTCGATCTTGATATGCTTCGTTTGGCAATGATGCACATGATTCACTATCATATAAACAGCGTTCACATTGTCACAATAGATGATAGTAGCCGAAGCAATCGGGACATGAAGTTCCTGGAGCGATTGCCGCAACCAGCAGCACTCGGTGACGGCACGTGCAACAACACAGTACTCCGCCTCAGCACTGGAACGGGAGACAGTAGTCTGGCGCTTGGAGGACCAAGAAACCAGATTGTCTCCAAGGAAGACATAGTAGCCGGATGTAGAGCAACGAGAATTGGGACAACCAGCCCAATCCGCATCAGAGTATGCCGTTAGGGACTGAATCAGGCCGGAGCCGATGTGGAGGCCGGTGGAGAGAGTGCCCTTCACGTACCAGAGGATACGCTTGACCAAGGCGAGATGGACCCCCACGGATCATGCATGAAGAGGCGGATCTGCTGAGCAATGTACGCCAAATCCGGTCGAGTCAGCGTGAGGTACTGTAGGGCGCCAGCGATGCTCTTGTACTCCGAAGGGTCGACGACGGGCAGGCCGTCTGTGGCGGAGAGCTTGGCATGAGTGTCCACTGGTGTTGAGGTAGAGTGGCACTCAACCATGCTGGCCCACTGAAGAAGATCCACAGTGTACTGGCGTTGTGAGAGGAAGAGGCCATCGGAGGGACGCGTGATGGAGATGCCGAGGAAGAAGTGGAGGTCACCAAGGTCTGTCATGGCGAACTCAGTGTGGAGGCGTGCCATAAGCTGCTGAAATAGTGTCAGGGTCAAAGCGGTAAGGATGATGTCGTCGACGTACAGCAGGAGATAGGCAATATGATCTCCATCTTTGTAAACAAAGAGCGATGTATCGGACACCGAAGGCATAAATCCCAATGTCGAATGTACGTGGCATACCAGTTCACACCCTTAGAAGTTGGTTCCACTCTTGCTCAACTAGCAAGGTGGTACTAATCATGAGCCACATAGTCCACATCCTAATTGGTCAAGGATGTCACATGATCCCAAAGCACTAATTATAAGAAACACAAGCTTTGAGTTGAAACTCCAATGGTCTAGGTAATGAGGACGATGGTGACATCCTAGCCAATTGTTTTATCCATGGAAACAAAGACTCATTTAGGCATGAGACGCGTGCCTAAATTTAGGATAAAACAAGGCGCATGCTGATTGTTTTATCCCTAAATTTCCAATAAAAAAAGTATTGCATATCTCATGCCTAAATTTCACTCGTAAACAAGAGCTCACATGGAAACTTGTATACGATTGGAAGTACTATATATCGCATGCCTAAATTGTGCTTGCGTCTAAGCTTATTCGTTTTTTCTTACTACATTTGTTTGTTTGAGAGAATTTATTCTATGCCATTCAGTTTATCATGGGAGAATCTATTCTATGCCCTGCAAAGAGATTAATGCTAACAATTAAAATGGGGGTTAGAGAAGAAATCTTGTTCTGTTATTTTCATTGGAGATAAATTAGCAACCAATCAGGTCGGCTGCCTGAGCAACGCGACCGCAAATAAATCTTGTGCATTTGATTATGGGCAATTTTGTCTTTTCAAAAGGACAAAGTAACTGCCGGCAATGGAAAATTGTAGGAGAATTTTAAAACCTGGTGGCATATAATGGAAGTGTACAAACTCGGTAGTAAATCATAGAACCGTGACAAACTCAATGGCATAGAATAGATTCTCTCTTATTTTATCATAATGCATACTACATTTTTGTGGCTTTTTCTTACATAAATCCATAATTCTATGATAATGTATCCCTTAAGTACGTGATTTGATAAACTAGTCTGTGATACCAATAATGATGACTTCCTTTCAAAAGTACTTGATTTGATAAATAAAACCTTTGTGACAATGAAAATACAACTTTAAAATGAAACGCTAACATCCGGATGCTACGGAGGTAGCATATTCTAAAACTTCAGCAAAGACCAATTCTTAAGAAATCACATCCTTCAGCAACAAGTACATAACACTAGCACGGGATCTGTTATCTCTAACGGGCGTCAAGCGTCATCTCTAACGGATAGGCCCCCGTCACTAAGCAAAGGCCATTGATGTGAGAAAATATCTCAATCGGGCACCAGGCCGTCACGGATGGACGTTATCTCAATCGGGTCTAACAATGTAGCCCGTCACAGGTAAGATTGACCAAGCAATACAAGTCAAACCAGGTTAGGTAGGAGCCCGTCACAGATGACTAATTTCAATCGGGCAAACTACTAAGCCCGTCTCTGATGACTAACCATCTTCATCGGGCCTTGCGAAACAGCCCGTCACCGATAGGTTTGACCCACCTGTTGAGTCAAAATAGTCCTGGTTCGGATGACTTCTCTCTATCGGGCTTAAATTAAGAGCCCATCAGTGATGACTACATCCCTATCGGTCTTTGTTTGGAGCCCGTCACGGATGAATATCTCTTTCAGGCATTTTTAAAATGCCCGTCAGGGATGAGTATGTCAGCAAAAAAAATAAAATTTGTTTTTTTGGCTAGCCTCAGGCCTTTGCTAGCCATGCCCGCTGCAAAAATGACAGAAGCATATATGCATAGTCTCATTCCCCAGCAACCCCATTCCCAGCATATTCACATATATTTGCACATATTCAGTCAATATTTCAGTCCAATCACATATTCCATCACAACACAGCCAATTCACAAAATCAAACATATATACATCATATCCACAGACCCATTCACATATATATGTCATTCACATTGTTTTTTGCTCTCCAAACCGCCGACATGCATCAAAACCAGTAAAACTGAGTTATAAATTGGAACAAGTTTATATGTAATTAGAAATGCAAATATATACATAACATCACGCAGAATTGTATTACAAAGAATATTTACATAAAGCAAATGATTGTCGTAAGCATTGCAAATGTTCAACCAGTGGGAGACGAGCTAGCTAGGACTTGACTCTAAATATTCCTTTGGGTGACAAGAGATCATCTAGTATGAATTGTGCTATCTCCTCTCTAATGATATCGAATTTGTTTTTCAGAATCGTTGAAAGTTTTTCCTGCATGTGAGGCACCAAGTTAGTCTACATACTTGGAAAGTTAGTCTACGTGTAGTATGAATTGTGCTATCTCCTCTCTAATGTATATAAACAATTGAAGCACATACCTCAAGGTCGAGCAATGTCACCTTGTCTGCGAGGCTCCTCATGTTATGGCAGACATGGAACCCACACTAGTCGCCAACTTGTTGACGTATTGGGAAGTCTTTTTTGTGACCGACTGTGGGATGCCCTTCCTTATGCCTCCCGCCTTTTGCCACGTATTAGTCCCAGGCGTCGTTCAAGGCAACTTCGATCGCCGACCAATCATATATGTCTTTTTTGATATTGGAGTTAAGGTAGTATCCCAAACTCCACTTCGGCACTATGACCAGGAAAATTCAATGACGACTGCAACATTAATAAATTGCAAGTTAAATACTAAAGCTATACACATCGTAAATTTGATTCTAAGTAGGGTACACGCTTACTGTTCAGAGTAGGCACACATAATGAAGTCCTTGTCTTGACGGGACCATAAGCAGTCCTTGATATATTCTACCATGCTGGCTCGATCGTAGTTCATAGTTGTCTCGTTGACGACAGCTGGATTGAGTAAGGCAACATGGGGTGCATTACGATGGACATGCTTCCAAATTAACCTAGAAGCAAGACAAGAATCTGGGTAAGCGTAATACAAGGATAGTTATTACCATATCTCGCACGCAAGAATACTTACAAGGAGTAACACTTAAGGAGGTTGGTGTCGACCGCTCGCACCTTGTAGAGGTCCCATAGATCTTTAAAGTCTACGACGATGAAGGCTTCAAGGCCGAGGAACGGTTGTCTATCGTGCTGGCCCGTCATTGAGGTCTCTCTATGCTTCCTACTTGCGTTGGACCTCTCCATGTAGTATCCGTGCAACTCCTTGCATGCAGGGCCCATCTTCGATAAGGCGTCGTCTTCGACCAATGGCATGCCTAATGTGAATTCAGCCAGAGACTTAGGAGGAGCTGATGGCGCCTTGCCAAGATCTAGCTTCTTCGGAGCCAGAAGCGGCCCTTTCGCATTTCCTCTTTCTTTCCCCCTTCCAGCAGCTCTTTTGCGTGTTCCAAGCTTGGGTGGAGAAGATGTCGCCCTCTTTCTTTTTTTGGAGACTGGGGGAAGGTGCGCTCTGCTATTGACCTCCGTACCGTCATCCCCAAAATATGTATCATACTGCAATTGGAGATCTTGATCTCCTTCTTCAACGGTAGGAGGGGCAGATACAAGAGTTGGAGCGGGACGCGACGGCGGCGGACGAGCACTTAGTGCTGGCCTAGGAGTTATATTGATCTGAATGTTGTGCTTGGGCCATTGGATAAAGGTTCCACGTGCAGCTCCAAGGGTCAGAATCTCGTCATTTGGTGGGTGCGGGAGAGTGAAGCCAACCCAATCAGGCTTCACCATGTCCACTTGAACTTTGGCATGGCCGGCTAGCAGCTGCCCTCCATGCACTTGGGTCTCCGGCGTAGGCTTGAATACAAGACCCTCTGTGGCAGGAATTCCAATTACATGTGTCACCCTAACAAATAGGGTGCACGATGTGGGTCCCTGCAATAGATTCATACGTGTGTTTATAATATGTTATAATGTACTGTGGTGCTAAGACAACATATACGTTTTTTGTTGGTTGTACCGTTATGTGGTCCACCGCAGTGGGGGCTGGTGGTTCTTGTGTCGCCGCCTCAGTTGGTGCGCAACTGCTACACCTCTGCGTGGGGCTCGATTCTACTATGGGAGCGGCAGCAGGCTCGCTTTCCCTGAAGCGTGCCTCCACCCGAGCCTCCACTTGTAACAACTTTTCATCGAACTCTTCTCGGAGCTCGTTTCTAATCTCCTCCCAAAGTTGTTCCTTAAGGCGTGCATCTTTCTGCGCCTTTGAAAGCTTGTACTTACTGTACTGCCACGTGTATTGGGGAAACTCAAGCTTCCATAGAACATTGGAGCCAATGCCCCTTGTCTGTCCACAGTGTTCTTCGGTTCCCAACGCTTTTCGTGAGGATGTCATCCTCGCGTCTTTGTGAGCAGACCTCTTGGGAGGCCTGTCTCTCAGCAGTCGACCTACGGTACAGTTAGGACGAATTAAATCAAAAGTATGATACAACCTAACGAAACATACTCTACATGTGGTACTTATGATTTTCTGGTACACCGCTTGATCTTCGGGATTTGGGAACGTTAGTGTTCCATCACTATTCTTCTTCACCCTCGCCCTTGCCCAGTTCCTTGCTCGGGTGGTCGGGATATCACCAAGAACTGGCGGCGTGTTAGATTCTGCAGCAGCTTCATCCTTCTTGACCCATTCCTGCAGCTTCCCGGCGTAGCCTCCGGTGCCAAGCCAGTGCGGGTGAGGGTTTTTTGCCTGCAACTCCCTATAGGCCTCGCTTTTTGCCCGAGACTCAGGGGTTGATTTTGCGGCATGGAACTCTTCCCACACGACCCGGGAGATGAACGGGTACTTCCCAAATGGTTCTGGCTGGGCGGGGTTGAGGACGTAGTCGGTGACCGGTGTGGTCTTGAAATTTTTCCACAAGTTGCCCATCTTGCGGATAGCCTGCCGCTTGAGTCTTGCCTCAGTTTCTAGGGGGTATTCGAAGCTTTCCTTGAACTGCTTCCAAGCCTCATCTTTTTTCTGCATGTGGGACCAGATCGATGTGGTCCTTCAAAATGGTGAAGTTCCACCTCCCTAGGACTCCACATATCGTTGAGAACTTTTTGACAGCTTTCACAGGAGCTATCGGAAATCCCAGATCGTCCACCTCTGTTATGGTGTATACTTCCTTAGGAATTTTATTCTGGGTTCTAGGAATCCGGCTCGATGTTGTCCCACTAGTAGTCGCTGACATGGGTTCACCTTGCTGTGACATTTTCTATATAACTGTTGTATGGCAAGAAAGTTAAAAAAAGGTGTACTACACATGTATAATCTTGATTTACATGTAGCTCTAACTTAATTTTGGCATAAAAATGTAGCTGTTGGTTCCCTAGAGGAATACAAAAATGTAGTTTAGGTGTTTCGATCCCCTCCGGTCTAAAATCATATAAACACTTTTTGAACATAATAAAGAATGTTTTTAAATTTATGTTGGATGGAAATCATGTCTAAATTTATCTAGAAAAAACTATATAAAAACATGTCGGTATCGATAGGAAAACGGTAATAAATATCAGAAACACTAAACAGTGAAATCACACATTTGAATTTACATAACTATATAAAAACCATTGGGAAAAGCATGAAAAAAAGGCTCGAATGATATGGTCCTCCATCAAAACAGAATAAAAGGGGTGATCTAACTCATAAGTAAAAGTGATGGTGGTAGTTATAGGAAATTTAGAGGATACCACAATGTTGTATACATTTTTCAAAAACACCCATTACCATATGTAACGAGTACAAACAACGCTCTATAACGTTTACCATCTTTTTATTAATTTAGTGGCTTACCAGTGGGACCCACATTTTTATTTTGCAAAGAAAAACAACGCAGTACACATATCGACTGTTATTCCAACACTGATGAAAATAAAAAACAAGTTAATCTAATCCCCAAATCATTTTGATTTCATTTAGTTTTTGGCACATTTGAATTTACACAGTTACGAATATATGATTTAGGATTATATTAACACATGAACACATGAACACATGAACACATTTGAATTGGCATCAAAATTTTAGGAATATATGATTTAGGAACATATGAAGACATGAAAACATGAACACATAAACACATTTGAATTGGCATCAAAATTTTTCATTTAGGAACATATGAACACATCAAATTTGATTGGCATCAAACTATTCTAAATGGGAACCTGTTGACGACCGGTGGGGAGAGGCCGTGGCAACGCGACCGGCGGGGGCACGGGGGCACGGTCGACGAGGAGGAGGCCAATCTTGGATGGAAGAGGCGGCGGCGTCGAGGAGGCGCCGGCGGCCTAACAGGAGGCGGCGGCGTCCAGGAGGCGGTGGTGGCAAGAAGGCAGCGGCGACAAGGAGGCGGCGGTGGTGAGAAGGCGGTGGTGTCTAGGAGGAGGAGGCGGCGGTCGGGATAGAGAGTGAGAGTGAGAGGGAGGAGGCGGCGGCGACGGTCGAGACAAAGAGTGAGAGTGTGAGGGAGGACGCGGCGGTAGATCTGGATCTGGACACTATTGTAACCCTGGTCCAAGCTTATCACTATCGGGCAAAACTACTATGCCCGATACGGATAACACACATCCGTGACGGGCATATTCAATATGCCCAATACCGATGACACACATCTGTGACGGGCACAAATAATACGCCAGATATGGATGACACATATCCGTGACGGGCACAACTGATACGCCCGATACGACTGACACACATCTGTGACGGGCAGAACTACTATGCCTGATAGAGATAACATCATCTCTGACGGGCATTAGTTATATGCACGATAGAGATCAGCTCATCCCACTATAGAATAAAATATTCCTTATTAATTGTATTTACTAATGATATTTAATTTATAAAATCATTTACAATTAACTTATACCCGATTTAAAATTGCTATTACATTTCATTTATGACATATAATTAACAAATCACCTTTTTAAATAGTGTAAAATTTCTTTTTAAATTTTAAAAATCGTATGTAATTAAAATATGCCTTGTTAAAATAGTATAAAATTGTTATTAAATTATAATAATCACGTGTAATTAACAAATGCCCTATTAAACATGGTTTAAGTTACTGTAATGGCTTGAAACAAAATACTTCATTACTTATAACAATTTGCAAATTACAAAGACTTCATTTACAAGGATATGCCTTCCGAATGGTCTGACGAGCGTATGCCACATCGTCTTTGGGATCATCTTCAAGGGCGATCTGAGGTGTCACATGAAGATTCTGGTTGTATTCTTCTTCATCGACGACGTTATCAACCCCAACAATTCTTCGCTTGCCATCCCTAACGACGTGCAACTTCTTGTTTGCGGGGTCTTTTATGTAGAAAATCTGCTCGACCTGCTTCGCTAGGACGAATGGTTTGTCGGCGTATCCAACCTTGGCCAGGTCCACTAAGGTGAATTCTTCCTTGTCGACTTTGACACCAGTGCGAATATTCACCCAACTGCAACGAAACAAAGGGACTTTGAAGTTCATGTTGTTAAGCTCCCAGATCTGCTCTATGCGACCATAGTATGTGTTCGATCCAGTTTGATCATGATATGCATCTATACGGACTTCACTGTTTTGAACTGTGCTTTTCTCATCTTGTGTAACGGTGTAAAATGTTTACCCATTGATATCGTACCCTTGACATGTGTCAACATCCCAACATGTGCCCCTTGCCAACCTTCGAACTATCTCACTTGGGCCATTGTGGGTCCCTGCGATACGATTTTTGAACCATTCGTTGAAGCGAGTACTATGTTCTCTGTTGATCCACATATCTGACCGACCCATGTTCTCCAGTCGGACCTTCGCTAAATGCTCCTCAAAGTATGGGGTTATTTCGGCCATATTTTGCAGCACGGCGAAATGAGCCTGCGCATAGGAAGTTTGATCGGGAACAATTCTTTTTCTGCCTGTCGTGCCAACACCCGCCAACCTTCCCTCGTGGCGAGACGCAAGAACCCCGATAGGATCAGTCTCGGCCATGTAATCGACGCAGAACTCAAGAACCTCCTCCGTTGTGTACCCTTCAATGATGCTTCCCTCCGGTTTTGCTCTATTTCGAACATACGACTTAAGAACTCCCATGTATCTCTCGAACGGGTACATCTCCCTTAGAAAAACTGGCAGGCATGATAGCATTGCGATCTTCTCATCATTCGACAATGTGTGGCAAGCTGGCGGGAGGTACACTCTTCCTGTCTCTTCATCCCAAACAGGCTGAAGTTCACTCCGAATGTTCATCTCCTGTAGATCTAGGCGCGCATTCAACCCGTCCCTTGTCTTCCCAGGCATATTCAGCAGTAGCCCGATCAAACTATTGCACACATTCTTCTCTACGCGCATTAGATCAATGCAATGACGGACCTCGACATCTTTCCAGTAAGGTAGCCGCCAAAATATGAATTTTTTCTTCCACATACCCTTATCATTTTCCTTGCTACGTTTTCTTTTCTTTCCAAACTCATTAGTAATGTCCTTCACCATGTCGTGGACCTGATCTCCAGACAAATCCTTAGGAGCAGACCTAAGTTCTCTCTTACCGTTGAAAATTTTTTTCTTTCTTCTAAAGACGTGGCGTAGTGGGAGCCATCTCCTATGACCCATGTAAACCATCTTTCTTGATTTCTTCAGCCACCTGCTGCGTGTATGTTCCATACAGTCAGAGCAAGCCTTCTTTCCTTTCACGGTTTGTCCAGAAAGATTACCGAGTGCGGGATAATCATTAATGGTGCAGAACAATAGAACTCGTAGGTTGAAGTTCTCCTGACCATATGCATCCCAAGTTTCCACATCCAGAGAATCTCAAGATCATCGATAACAGGCTCCAAGAACACATCGATATCTTTGCCGGGTTGTTTTGAAACTTCGATTAACAAGCACAACATAATATATTTCCTTCTAAAGCACAACCATGGTGGAAGGTTATAGTTCATAATAAGAACTGGCCAAGTGCTGTGAGAATTGCTCATGTCTCCGAAAGGATTCATGCCATCCGTACACAAACTATCCTCATGTTTCTGGCGTCGGCAGCAAAGTCTTTGTGCTTTCGATCGATATTCCTCCATTGAATCGAATCCGCAGGGTGTCTTAGCAAACTGTCGTTCTTTCTCTTTGTGGCATGCCAACGTACTAACTTTGCTTCCTTCGGGTTGGCAAATATTCTCTTGAAACAATCAATGATAGGTAGATACCACACAACCTTCGCCAGACCACCCCGCTTTCACTTTTTTCCCTCCCTCGCACTTTTCTTTCGCTTGTATCGAGAAGCCTTGTAGACAGGACAAGCATTTAAGTCCGCATATTGCTTGTGGTACAATATGTAGTCGTTAGGACAAGAGTGAATTCTACAGACCTCTAACCCTAGGGGACACAGAACCTGCTTTGCTTCATATGTCGTCTCGGGCAATGTGTTCTCTTCAGTAAGCATGGCCTTTAATATTCCCAAAAGATCTGTGAAACTCTTGTCTGTCCATCCACTACTTACCTTTAGCTTCATTAGGTCTAAGGTAGCTGATAATTTAGTATGTTTTGGCTTGCATCCGGCGTATAGAGGTGTCTCCGAGTCACTGACCAACCTGCTGAACTTCATGGAATCTCTCTCGTTGTAAGTTGGATCCTCAACGTCACGTAACATGTCTTGCAGCAGATCAGGATCCACATCAACCATTTCACCGCCCAATGGAGATGGAATAAACATGTCATGTTCATCTTCATCTCCTTCTTCATGATTGTTTGCGTCACTTCTGTCTGCAACTGTACCACTTCCCGATTCTTCCTCTCCATGCTTCACCCAACATGTGTAGCCCTTCATGAATCCCCGTTGTATCAAGTGAGAGTGTACGTCCACTCTGCTTTCAAACATATTCTCATTCTTGCAATCTCTACATGGACAACACATGTATTTGCTGTTTCTTCTTTTTCTATCCTCCTCCGCGGCGTTCATAAAACTTAATACGCCATCTCTATACTCCTTGCAATGACGTTTGAAAGTAGTCGCATACATCCAACTTCGATCCATCGCTGCAAAAATGACCAAAATATTAGTTAACATCTCATGAGATAAGTACTACTTACTTTAAGATTTTCCTGTTTTCCTTTGAAAAAAAAATACAAAAATTCGCCCCCTTCAACCTCCCACCAAAATAGTCAACAGTAGGATAACTTCAGACAACAGTCGAGTGGAGTATTTATAGTGTGCAAAATATATCTCAATCGGGCCAAATAAACGACATCTTTAACGGGCGCACAATTATCTCCTACGGGCGTAAAAGAAAGCCCGTCATCGATATGTATCATCGGTGACGGGCGTTTAACCAAATCTCAATCTGGCCTTATTTAGGGCCCGTCACCGATGACACTCATCTGTGACGGGCTTTATATTTGGGCCCGATTGAGATAGTGGAGGTAATCTCAATCGAGCCTAACCTTGTGTCCGTCACAGATGAGTGTCATCGGTGACGGGCTATAGGTATATGCACCTCGAACGAGTCCATCTACAACGGTGTTAATTTTGGTCCGATTGAGATTACTTCGTTCTGACGGCCCACGAAGTGTAGGTATGTGAGGGCCCGTCACAGATAAGAGGATCTGTACTAGTTTAATATTCCAAAACAGCAATGGAGAAACCAACTCTCATGAAATCAAATCCTCACATAACAGTCACACAAAACCATGTTGAATATTGCCTCTAGTTGGACTCCTTCCCCTTCGGTATTGAGTAGGACCTGCATATGTTTTAGACTAATTTAGCTGAAAGTACTAAGAGAAGTATTGACATATTACAAAAAAAAATTTCATAAACCAATTCCACTTTACTTGAATTACCTCGAGTTGGGTCTGTTTTGCATCCTTTCACGGACCTACTGGTGCTTGTTGTACATGCGAGTAAGATCACATAATATTATATATTATTATTGTCGAAAACAACAAACATTTGTGTTAATAAGTTCAAATTCCACACTACGTTAAGTACCAATAAGTTAGTAAACTATATAAAAAATAAAAAGAACTCTGTTGCATTTTCAACAGCTGCATTGAGTTTGCGCTGCATCGCATTTTCCCAAGCAACGCTATACCTTATTTTAGGATTATACTTTGCCATTGCAGCAGCCTCAGTGCATCATCTTGTAATCTCGATTTTTCCAAGTGTGAAGTGGACGACCTAGAAAAAGGACCATAACACACACCAAGAAAGTGGTTTACAATGCTGATGAAATGCCACTACTACGAAAAGGATTTTTCGGTGCGGTCAAAAAGGATTTTTTTTCGTGCCGAGGTCTTGCCCATCTACACCCAGATGTCTGGAAAAATAAATATTTTCGCACGCGGGTGGCCCAACCACACAAGAAAATCCATCTTCCCGTGCGGTCGTGTTAAGAGAACCGCGCGGGCGGGCGTCTTAAGCCGACCGCACGGGATAATCGATTATCCCGTGCGGTCGTGTTAAGTGGACCGCACGGGATAATCGATTATCCCGTGCGGTCTATTTATACCAAACAACGCATTTTGCTCTTGCCATTTCTCGATTTAAGGCCTAACCAACCAAAAATTGCATCTACATTTTCGCATATAAATTCACATCTCATAAATTTCACATCACACAATCACACAATTTCACAATCTCACATCTCACATCTCACAATTTTCACAATTGATCATCTCACAAATTGAACAATTAAAAAAAAAGGAATACTTACCGGCGGCGGCGGCGTCGGGGAGGCCGGTAGCAGGGAGGCGGCGACGATGGCATGGAGGAGGCTGGGGCGTCGAGGAGGACTTGGAGGCCGGCGGCGGCGGCGTGGAGGACTTGGAGGTGAGGGGAAGGAGGAGGCCGGCGGCAGGGAGGCGACGGCGACGGTGTGAAGGATGCGGGGGCGTCGGGGAGAAGGAGAAGGCGGCGGTCGGTGAGGAGGAGAGGAGGCGGCGGCGGTCGGCGCGGAGGAGAGGAGGCGGCGGCGGTCGGTGAGGAGGAGAGGAGGCGGCGACGGTCGGCGAGGAGGAGAGGAGGAGGCGGCGGTGGAGGATTTTGGCAGCCTGGCAGTGGGGTTAGAAAATTTCTCCGAGACTTAGAAATTTTTCGAGCCCGCCCATACCTTATATCGGGGGCAGCCATCGCGTGCGGGTGGCTTAAGCCGACCGCACGCAAAAATATCTTTCCGTGCGGGCGACTTAAGATACCCACACGAAAATACGATCTTTGCGTGCGGGCGACTTAAAAGGACCGCACGGGATAATAGATTATCCCGTGCGGGCGGCTTAAGCCGACCGCACGTGACAATGGACGATTATCGCGTGCGGTCGTGTTAAGACGCCCGCACGGAATAATAGATTATCCCGTGCGGGCGATGACCGGGCCCCGGTGGACCGGTTTTTCTAGGCGACGCCACTTACGGCCCGTCTGGAATCTACCGAGGGCCTCGTACAGATAAAGCTTTTCTGTAGTAGTGTGCATATCGTGACTTCTGAAAGACTTCATGGCTTTATTTGCTAATTTTATCCCTTCAGAAGCATGCTTTGGATTCTAACAGTATAGTTTTGCTCTTCTAGCATTAAAGTTATGGTTAAAGGTCTAGTTTATTCCACATTAGTGAAAATCGAATTCTTTGTGGCCAGTGTAGCTTGTTTCAACTATAAGCTTGTTAAACATATTTGAGTTCAAATATTAGCATGTGACTTAAAAACTTAATAACACAAATAAGATTCATACATACAAAAGAGCAAAAGCTGACTTCATACGTACCGTGGCCTTGAACGTTGCAATCAGTTATCTTCATATGAATACACATATACTTATATAAATATTTTTTTTCCAAAAAAAAAGATAAAACCATATAAATAGTCTCTATATAGTCATTATATATTGAATAGAAAATGTTCTTGATATATCAAAGGCATTCTGTAACACATTGACACTTACGAGAAATTAGCATTTTCTGAACATCACTCACTCTTCACCAATATGACAATTAGTTAGTTACTAATTGTTTTACCATTTTTCCAATTTTATATAGTAATGAACCTGGGCCAAACTTTGACATTGATATAAATTAAAATTATTAAATTTTGTCCCCTTGAAATTGGAAGCTTATACATCTGGTCTTATAAAACATATGTGACATATAATGTTATTAACCTTCGTTTTGCTCCCACTGTTATTTTATCGAGTTCTCTTTCCATTGTTCCTCTTCATCTTGTTGACTAAATCATTGGATTTTGTTTCAATAACTTCCACTTCCTTGGGTACTTCATTGGTAGACATGGCTAGAGCTTCAAATTTATCTGGTACATCTTTCTTTCGTAGATGAGGCAAATTTGAAGATTCTAGCTAGGAATGACCAACATGATCATTCTTTGTTTGTTGTCCCCATAAAACTATTGCGTTGTTTTGCCCGAGCAAACATAACTAAGGAATCAAATTCAAATTCATCGATCCGAGAAAGTTTGGATACCTATGTTAATAAGCTTACGATCAGCCATCCATACATTGTTACTAGAATTTCAACAAGAGTGACCTACCTTCATATGCTCACTGGATTCCTTCATTTCCTCTAATAAGTTGCTATCACCCAAGTTTTTTTATCCATAGCTTCTCTCTAAATCTGCTCTGTTGGAATTGAGAAAGAGTAAAGGAGAGATGATCAAGAAATTCCATAGCTTCTCTCTAAATCTGCTTGTTGCAATTGAGAAAGAGTAAAGGAGAGATGATCAAGAAAGGGGTAAGTAATTTTTCTTTATTATGAGTTATGAATCAATATATATAGACATGCGTGACAAGGATGTAAGTATATTGGCATGATCATGTGTACTATTAAAACCACAGACAGATCATGGTTTACATGAAAATGGTGTGCTGATTAAATTAAACCCGTCATCCGTGTCCAGTTTTGTGAAACGGTTCGATCGTAGCAGGGAATTTAGATCTATTCCGTATGTTCTATATAGGAAACATGTAGTATTGTTTTACTTTTTTATTAGTTTTAAATTTGGTTTTATCCCTTGAAAAGAAAAACATGTGTCTATCCCATTTCAGCGCACGGCCACACACACACACACACAACTAGTTTCAGATTTGCTCCCGTGGGCTCATCCGGGCCAAGTTTTGGGCTTTGGGCCCACGACTGCTCCCGTTTCCGCGAGCGGGAAACGAGGTAAAAGCTCCTCGCATTTTCCGGTTTTTTTTTTTGAAACTGCTCCCTCGTAGGAGTATTTGGGTTGGGGATTCGGAGAAAGAAGACGAAGAGATCGTCGGCGGCGGCGGCGAGGATAGCGGCGAATTTCTCCTTCCCGGAGATGACGCCGGCGCGGATCGCCGAGGCGCTGCACACCTACGGCCTCGCCCCCGCCGTCTTCTCCGCCTTCCTCGCCACCGTCGTCGATCGCACCTGGTGCGCCTCCCCTCCTCTCCTCAGCAGCAGCTAGGGTTCTGCAGGATGGTGGGGTTTCTGCAGGGATGACGACGACCAGCAGCAGCTAGGGTTCGACGCGCTGTCGGCCATCCGGGTGCTGCGCCTCCACCGCAGGGTTCCCAAATTAACTCGGATGAGCGCCGCATGGAGCTCAAGGCCAAGATCGCCGAGGTTGGTTGGTTCGATGCCGCTCCCTTTGAGGAGAGACACACACTCTCTCTCGCTTTTCCTGTTCAAGGAAATAATAATTCTATCAGGCCTTGTTCGTTTAATCCCCAGGACAGGGGATTGGAGGGGATTGAGGGGAATAATTTCACATCTCCCCTCCAAATCCCCCCAAATCTCCTTGTGTGAGGGATTAATCGAACAAGGCCTCAGGGAATATAGGAGTACACTTTTAACTTCCTCTCCTCTGTTTCCTTCTTCTTGCATACAGCATAAGAAGGCGACTGCGGATCATGAGCTTGCGGCGCGGGTTGGAGGAGTCGATGGTTCAGCAGCTAGAGGCGGAGGTCAGTTCCCTGAAGCAAAAGGTTCTGGAATACAATAAACAGGAGCTTCCATCGAGAGCAAAATCCAATGCTAGAAATGACAGGAAAGAGGAGATCCTCAGAAAGGTGCTGGCATTGCAATCCTATTCCCATTTTGACTATAGTGCTGTAGATTTCACTTGATCCTGTAAAATTAGGCCAAGTGCTCCTCTAGGTCCAAGTGTCTGTCTTCTTCTTTCTGAAGATATAACCTTGCAGCTCCATATTCCGTTGATTAGAAATGTTACAAGTGCTGCAGACCAAATAGGGCCAGATAAATCTTTACTGTTTGGATAAGGTGATTCCTTGTGTATAATTGGATAAAAAATATATATAGTTTTTGGAACTCTCATTTACATTTATGCTTGACATTTGTTCCTAAGCAGTGTTGTATTCAGCTAAACTCCTGTGAATTTGAACAATGAATTGCTGAAATGGCTCTCACTGACTTGCTGAAATTTTAGATATGCAGAAGAAACGAGTTTTCACTGCACACCACTCTATTTCTGCTTATGTATCTTCTTTACACAGATTTCTGAAGCTGATTTTGAGTTGATGAAACTTGCCCAAGAGACCAATTTACAATCCAAAATTGTTCAGTCCCCAGAAAAGCTTAAGGTGAGATCTATTCCCCTTTTCTTTCTATTGCCACAGGCATAATGATCGGTCTCGTTTAATTATCCGAATTGCTTCACCATATTCATAGGTGGTTGCCAGTAAATTGTTTTACTCATTAATTTATTCCCCCTTCTAGACCGTGCAATAGTTTTGCCCCTATATGTTTATCTTAAGTCCATACTAAAATTCTTCCATACACCATAAGTTTGTGAGCATTGTAAATTCTATTATTTTTTAATGCATAACTAGGACTGGTTTTCTCACAATGCCAAAGAACTTCATATCAAGTCTTTTTTGTTTGTTCATTAAAATGTTGCAGTTATTGCAATATGCTTTGTCTTGATATTTGAGGATAATATATTGTCTATTCTCCAGGGAAGAAGATGCCCTTGCACTAGTTTAGTAGCTTCTGTGCAAGTGCCATTTGGAAATATATGCATATTTGAATTAATCAGATCAACACTATGTTCTTCTAACAACAATATAAACTATCTTTATAAGCTTGCATAACTAATTTTGGATTTTATTCTGAATTACAGAGGACCCTTGAAGAGAAGAAAGCAGCTCATGCTGAGTTGAAGAACACTGAGAAGATATCAATGCAAAATGTTCAAGAGAAAACTACCACTTTGGAGATACACAGTAAGGTACTATTGTTTCACTCTTCATTAACAACATGCCAAAGCTAGAGTTTAACTTGTGCCAATTAGCTGGAACAACATCTAGCAAATATAGGGTTCCTTCATCTGCTTCATATTCATTCAGTTTCCTGATATTCGACTGTACTGTTTGGATTATCCGTTTGTTATGGTTGGTGACACTTGGTTACTTCCTGCTGCTCCTTGTGATGCTTGAGCTTGACCAGTAGATCTATGCATAACCGCAATACTGCATTCTATGCTGTCTACGTTTTGCAGGCTTATGAAAAACTGTCAAAGCATTTATCAAAAATCCAGGCTTTACACATCTGCAACGCTTGTTTCACTTTGGAGCTGGATTTAATTTTATGATTAAACTCTAGTTCAGTTTTGTTTATTGTTGCTGTTAGGCTACTGCTGCTAAAGCTCTCAAGAAAGAAGTCAAAGCATGCAAAAGCTAAGATTAGTGATGAAAGTATTGCAATTATGGCCCTTGACACAAAACTAGTTGAATGGGATGGAAAAGGTTCTCAAACTCTAGTATTGCTGAATTTGCTTATGTTCTTTCCATTCTGAAAATACTTTCCCCTCATGTTACTGAATGAATACCTTTTTGATTAGCACATGAAATGGAGGAGCGTATCAAAGCTAAAGTGGAAGAACCAGAAGCTGGCTGTTTTTAGGTCTGAAATTGAATGTAAACTACAATGTCTTCAACATCATGAAAAGAAAGTAGAGGAAACAGTTGCAAAGGTGATGATGATTTCATCCTGAATTTTTTGGTGGTTCAAGCATAACGTCTTTGAACTTTTTTTTTCTCCTGAGTCATTGCTTTTTGGTGTTCACATGCTACCTAGGAATCTACAATTTTTACTAAGATGCTTTGTTTGTACCATGTGCTGGTGTTAGTCCAGGAACACAAGTTGTCCATCTCCCTAAGTACTAAATCGCATAGCTTATGTTATCTTATTTGTTAACTGATCCTTTTTCTATAATAGTTGACATATATCATTGCTTTCTATCATTATAGGCTGCTGAATTATGTTTGGAAGCTGATTCAACAAGGATCTCTGCTGCAGAAGAACAGCAACAGATATATGCTAAATTTGAAGAAATTGGCCATGCGGTATTTTTATGTTTTAGTTTGAGGACTTCCTAAAATAATTAATGAAAATTGTTATTCTTTGCTATTTGTAGATGCTGATATAATCCTTCTTTAGTTTTAACTATTACAATGGTTAAAACTAATCAACACTTTCTTGGACAAGTTGAGAAGGTGAGCAAAGAGTCTTTAGAAAGGTTATATTGCCAAGCTGTGGAGGCATTGGATACATCTGCAGCCTTGCCGATTCAGAAAGGTTAGATCGCCCTGCAATTGACTCCTCTCCCTTGTTACAATGTCAGCCCAAATCGTGGTGGCAGAGCTCGTCGGAGTTGGGGGACATGGCGATGGCGTGAGAAAGAAGAACAGGGGAAGGAGAAGAAGACAACAAATTGGGAGTTCTTTGATTTCTATTTTTGTAATCATCACAGTATAGCTCAGGAGAGTTTATATCTCTCACGTCTCTGCCCTTAGGCCCACCCATCAGAGTGACAACTCACACCTACTTATAACTTTACACAATATGCCTCTCCAGTGCGAACACGCCTTCTCACTTTACGCCTTCCCTTGTTCTGCGCCCCCACACTGTTCTTCATCTTTTGTCGCCGCCTTGTCCGTCAAAGCATCTGGCGTGACATGTCCCCCTCCACGAGATGGAGCTTGACCCCAATCGATTGCAGCAGGAAACCTGGTAAGAATGACATCATAGTCTTCCCATTTAGCAAGAGTTGTCGACTAAGCACCCAACGAACCAAAACCTGAACCACCGTGGCATTGCCCTTTTTGACCATGTGGCGATCCAAGATTTCAAATGGAAGTAAGGCTGCGTTCGATTCTCCTCCAAAGGAGAGATAAAGTTTCGGATACTCGTGGCATGTTTTCTAAACTGCTAAACGGTATGTTTCGTGCAAAAATTTTTTATATGAAAGTTGTTCTAAAATATCAAATAAATCCATTTTTCAAGTTTGTAATAATTAAAACTTAATTAATCACATGTTAATGTCACCTCGTTTACGTGAAACACTTAATTTTTATCTTTATCTTTATCTTCAGGAGATTCAAACACCATCTAAATCAGCGATGTCCTAGGAAGAGCTGCAAACACTGGCTTAGCATCTGGAACAAACTGCTTGAGTTGAGAGACATGAAAAACTGGGTGAATACCACTATGTTCCGGTCGCTTCAGACGATATGCAATTGAACCCACTTTGGCTATAATTGGAAAAGGACCAAAATACTTGAAAGCCAGTTTAGGGAAACAGCGATTAACCAGTGACTTTTGTGCATAAGGTTGCAACTTGAGCAGTACCATGTCACGTTCCTGAAAGGACCGAGGTGTGCGTTTCATATCAGCTGTTTGTTTCATTCTATTTTGAGCTTGAGACAGATGGTGCTGCAGTAAGGAAGAAAAAAGAGTCCTCTCCTAAAGCAAACAATCAGCTTCTGGGGAATCAGATTGCTGGTCCTCAAAGGTGGAAGCAGAGAGTGTAGGAAGGAGTCCATAAGATGGATCACTGCTGTACAAAGCCTTATGTGGAGAGCATTGTAAAGAATGATGACTTGTGTTATACCAGAATTGAGCCAAAGGAAGCCAAGCACACCATTTAGTTGGAGTAGAGGAAACTGCACATCTCAAATACATTTCTAAGCACTGATTCACTCGTTCAGTTTGCCCATCAGATTGTGGATGATATGCAGTAGATAGGTGAAGTGGTATTTCAAACCTCTCGAATAATGTCTTCCAAAAATTACTGGTGAATACATTATCCCTATCTAAAACAATTGACTTGGGCATTCCACAGAGTGCAGCCACATTGTTCAGATAAAGTTCAGCCACATGCAAAGCTGAATAAAGATGTTTAAGTGGCAGAAAGTGAGCATACTTAGTATACCTTTCAACCACCACTAAAATCACATCATGTCCCTTAGATACAGGCAAACCTTTCACAAAATCCATTGATATGTCTTACCAAGCTCCAGATGGAATAGTCAGCAGTTGTAACAGCCTAGGGTAAGAGCAATGCTCATGTTTAGCTTGTTGACAAGTAACACACTGCTGCACAAATTCTTCTACTGACAAATAACACACTGCTGCACAAAGAGTTTCTTAATTTGTTGGTAAGTAGCCTGAACTCCTGAATAACCTCCAAATGCAGAAGAATGAAAAGCAGAAATTAGTTTGGTTTGCAAAGCAGAATTGGCCCCAATCCAAATTCTGCTATTTTTCCTAATCAGCCCATGAGACAAAGCAAATCCTTGAGAATTTTGAGAAGTTATAGCCAATTCCACTAATAACTATTGGGCTTGGGAATCCACAGCATAAGAGTTAAGAACCTCCTGAATCCAAACAGGTTGAGCTACATAAATGGCCTGCATACCAAAGAGTGACCCACTCGAGAGAGAGCATTAGCAAATTTGTTCTCAACCCCTCTTTTGTACTGAAGTCCAATCAATTTGGTCATAGCTTTCTTTTGTAACTCAGTATCAAAACTCTGATCATCTAGATGACATAAGGCTTTATGACCAGTGCGAATGACAAAAGGCCCTCTGAGCAAATATGGCCTCCACCTGTCAACTGCCATCATAATGGCCAAAAATTCTTTCTCATAGATAGACATTCTTTGATTATGTACACCTAGGGCTTTATTGTAAAATGCCACATGATGCCCCTCTTGAGACAGAACAGCTCCAATTCCAGTAGCACAAGCATCTGTCTCAATGGTAAAGGATTTAGCAAAATCAGGCAAAGTGAGGACAGGTGTAGTACACATAGCTTCTTTCAATGCAGCAAAAGCCTCTTGAGCCTGAGGAGACCACACAAACTTGGTTTTTTTCTGTAACAAGACAGTGAGAGGTTTTGCTAGAATACCATAATGTTTCACAAATTTTCTATAATATCCAGTGAGACCTAGAAATCCTCTTAACTCAGTTAAATTGGTAGGAATAGGCTAAGCAGCCATAACTCTGGTCTTTTCAGGGTCTGTGGTCACTCCCTCAGCAGAAATAATATGACCCAAGTATTCCAACTAAGTAGTTGCAAAAGAGCATTTTCATAATTTGGCACACAACTGATGTTGTTGTAATAGCTGTAACACAAGCTCTAGGTGTTGTACATGATCCTCCAAGGATTTGCTATAGATTAAAATATCATCCATGAACACCAGAACAAATTTTCTCAAGAATGGAGCAAAAATAGAATTCATGAGACATTGAAATGTGGCTGGGCCATTGGTCAAACCAAATGGCACCACCCTAAATTGAAAGTGCCCATGATGTGTCTTGAATGCAGTTTTGTACTAATCTGTTTTAAGCATTCGAATTTGATGATACCCACTTCTGAGATCTAGTATAGAGAAAAACTTAGTACTAGCCAATTCATCAAGAAGTTCATCCACAATGGGAAGAGGAAATTTGTTCTTAATAGTCAAAGCGTTCAACCTTTGATAATCCTCACAAAACCTCCAAGAATTATCTTTCCTCTTTACCAATAAAACAGGAGAGGCAAAGGGGCTACAACTAAGGGAAATCAAACTAGCAGAGAGCATATCAAAGACTTGTTTCTCAATCTCATCTTTCTGAGCTGGAGAATACATGTATGATCTAGAGTTAAGAGGAACAGCATTGGGAACCAGAGTAATAGCATGATCGAATAGGCTGAAAGACTGATTGATACTTGTCGAAACTTGATTTCGGCAATAAGAAACTGGGGGTAGCGATCAAGTGCCAAACACAATGGGTTAGTAGACGAAGGGATTTAGACAGGTTCAGGCCTTCTATAAAGAAGTAATATCCTACTCCTGTTTCGGGGATTAGATCCGCCGAGTGGTTTATTGATCTCCTGATCAGGTTGTGTATGAAGAAAACCTAGCTAATTGTTATTGTTTCTATCTTTTTTCTCTCCCTCTCAAGGGACGTCCTATTCTCCTTATATAGGTTTAGAGGATAGGCTCACAAGTCGGAGACCTAACAACATACTATATAGGACTCCACAATATTCCCGACTTAGGACTATAAGCCGTTCTTTATTACACAAGGTAACGTAATACTTAAGTCCTAAGCCGATTATATAATCATGAATCATAACATATCCCTTATAGTCAGTCGGATAAGCTAGCCATGTGGGTATACGGTACCCATAATCTCCACAGTAGCTCCTGAGACCTTCACAGTCGACGAGATAACTTTGCCTCAAACCAGAATAATATATAGCCGAGTACCTCCTTAGCCGAGTGCCTCCATCGCCGAGTGTTTCCATCATCTCTGCCTAAGTCTCCCGAGTGCTTTATCATCCAATAAAAAGGCTGTGAAGGGCTGAAAACATCTCAAGAATTACCAAGAATATATACCTAGGTGCATCGACTAGATGCACCTAATTAGGTGTAGCCCCCGACTATGTGTTTAGTTAAACAAACTAAGCATATAGTCAAGAACTATAATAATCATACTCATCCGAGTGATATAAATAAATGCCTAGCCTAAGCCAAAAGCAATCATAAAAAATCATATAGCACATAACCTCATAAGCAAGGCATAGTGTATAATGACCCCGAGTATTGACAAGCTCACGCTATCTGAGTTATTCTGCTCGAGTCCCCTCAAGACACACAACTCCTTCATCCTCAGGAACATGTCATATGGACAATAGAAAATCTGAGTTAATAAACCCA
Organism: Oryza officinalis; assembly: GCA_008326285.1. NCBI lineage: Eukaryota > Viridiplantae > Streptophyta > Magnoliopsida > Poales > Poaceae > Oryza > Oryza officinalis. The sequence goes on from BDMV01000009.1 coordinate 9,835,152, forward strand.
TAATAGATTTACCAATCGTCCGAAGAATATTACCAAAATATTAAAAAGCCTAAGCCATAATATTGGTCTTAATCAGAAAAGCACACCAAGGTGGCAAGACAGCATTGATATAGTATAAAATCAATTGCTTTTTGTAAACCAAACAGCTCCAGCAACTTATAAAAAAGTTACCAAAATAATCATAAAAGACTTTACTGCTGGTCACCTTCCGAGTTGCATCACACCAACCCCTAAAAAGTTGAATAACTGCTGTACGGAAGGATTTAAACGGTACTAGGCACTAAAACACGTGCATATTGCCAAGGCAAATCTGCTCAAGTCCCTAAAAGACACGTGATAGGCCGAACCAAAATTATGGGCTGTAAGCTTCTCATGGGCCTCGGCCCAAACACGAGAAAACCTACCGATACCCTAAAAACCACTGAAGCGCCGTCGTCTTCCTCATCGCTTCATCTTCTGAAAATTCCCCTTTCGCGTTCCTGTTCACTAGCTCTTCCGAAGAAACCTAGAACACGAGCTCATCCAAATCCATTCATTCATAAGCTTGAAACTCCATTAAAATCCACCACGCGCATCTCGCCACAAACATCTCCTCCAAGAATCTCTGTCCTCAACACCTGATTCGATCCCCCACAAACCTCATCCATGACAGAAGAGAGAGAAATTCCCTTCGACCAATGGGCAACATCAGATGTGAAAGAATCAACCCTACGAGAGATGGTAAAGGACGGAGTTCTTCCTGCCAAGGAGATCATCGGCTGGTGCCCAGCATACGGCGAAGAGTTCCCAACTCCGAACACTAGTGAGATCGTAGTTTTCACCCATTTTTTCTATTGCGGATTTGGTTTGCCCACTTCCGAATTCTTTCGTGGTATCCTTGATTACTATGGTCTTAAAATTTACCATCTGAACCCAAACTCCATATTGCACATTGCCATTTTCATCCATGTGTGCGAAGCCTTCCTGGGAATCTATCCCCATTTCAACCTTTTCCGCCGCATGTTCTCCCTTAAGGCACACCCAACCAAGGATAACCCTTGTGTTGTTGTCGGCGCCGGATTTCAGCTTCGCGGTACTCTCCGCAAAGACTACTTTCCTCTTCCTCTAAAATCTTCCAACAAGGGCTGGCATGCAAATTGGTTCTATATCTCAAACCCAGCCCCCAGCTTGCCCGACTTCATTGGTCTCCCACCAATCCAACGAGCCAACTGGAATGCTCTGCCAGAAAACCAAGATTGGATAGAAGCGAACAATCTTCTGGCTAAAATTCTTGAAATGAAGAATAAGGGTTTCCAAGGAGAACAGATCACTCGGCACTTCATCAAGTGCCGACTAGTACCTATCAAAGAAAGATCCAAGCCAGCATTTGAGTACGAAGGTCAAAGTGATCCCAATCAGGAGGATAAAGAATCCCTGAATTTCCAAGTCTTGTGCGCTCGGATATACAAGATCTTCTCTTCTGGAATTGCAGTAGACTACAGCAACAAACTGCCTGTCATCCCTTTTCATATCCATCGACCTCCTCCTCCAGTAAGTAGACTCTGTATCTCAAACCACTTTTCAATCTATCCATGTTCTTCAATGTTTCTTAAGAATATTGCTTGCAGGCGAATGCTCTGATTATCTCTCGGCCATACAAAGTGTATCATGAAGATATACCAACCCAACCGACTTCCAAGAAACCAACTGGCGGCCCAAAAATCAAACCCCAAGCTAAAAGCAAGAAAGCTGTTGCTGCTGTCGAAGAAACTAGCAAGCATGCCAGTAAACAAAGAAAACTAGTTGTGGATGACTCGAATGAAGAATTTGAAGAAATCCAAACTCCCAAGGCCAATATAAGTTCACCTAGGCCATCAACCAGATCTACTCCAAAGATTAGGAAATCCAACAGGTATTCTTTACACAACCGGCATTATCTTCTTGTCGAAAATTTACTTACTCCCACTCTGATCACTTCTTATCTTCTTTTGCAGAAAACCTCAGGACATAGATCCCACCGGGCAGACAGAAAAAACAATTCCATCCACAATACCAGAAAAACCAAGGTCTGCAGAACAAGGGTCCCAGAACCCTCTCCCGAGTGAGGCTATTCCTGACCAAGAGCCCCCGACTGCCAGTCAAGCTACCCCGACTGGAAACCAGTAGGACTCGACTAATCAAGCATCAGCTCAAGGACCCCCGACTGAAAACCGATCAAACAGGGGAGAGCAAGTCCCAACCAATCAAGAAGCATCAGTTGAAGATCCCTCATCAACCATCGAAGAAATCAACAAGGATCAAACAACCAATGATGCTACCACTCAAGAAAACCGTCCTGAAGTGACAACAAGTAAACTTCAATAATCATCAGATCCTTGTCTTGAACATATCTTCTAAATTCCATCTTACTCATCATCCTTAGAACAAACAACTGGAGAAGAGGAAGAAATTACCCGATTGAAATTCACAGAAGCGTCAATGCCTCCAATCAAGATCGAGTGGCGTGATGCAGAAGGCAAGAAGCAAGGCATCATATTAAACAAACAAAAAGAAGCTGAAGAACACGATATGCTTGTTGTTAGCCTCAATGAAGCCACTCTACTAATGAACGTAAGGGCAAATTCCCCATATCTCAATTGCATAATCTTTTATAATCAACTGACTCAGTCTTCATAATGCAGAGAATATATCGTCGCTCACAGGCTAAGTCAGATACTCTAGAGAAGCTTGTGCCTCATGTCAACTCTCTAGAGAACATCCAGCAAGACCTCAAAGAAGCCAAAGAAGAGGCTGTAGCTAGGGAAGTTGTCCTGCGGGAAGAAATTAACAAGCTTCGAGATATGAACCTGGATCTTCGTGGTTCAATCGGAGGTAATTAGAAATTAACTCATCTGTCAATCTATTCAACTTTATTAACTCTAAATCTTCATGCTTTAGCCAATTTATCCGAGATCGAATCCCTCAAGGCTCAGCTAAAGAAAGCAGAGACTGACAACGCCAAGCTCGAATCTGATAGAGATAAAGCTTTAGAAGAAATTGAAGGTAACCCCTGAAACTCATACTCCTTGATCTAATTCATCTTGATCATTTGTATAATCTGAATCACATCAATCTTGTGGCCAACAAAGTTAAATCCCGTGCTCAATTTGAAGTTTTTTCTGAGAAAGTCTGGAAAGCCGAAAAAGTCAGGGATGACATCGCTAACGCGGCTACGCCGATATTGTCAGCACTCTATGAAAACGGCCTTGGAACAAGCACTATGAATGCTGTAGAAATCTTTGATAAACTCAGGACAGCTCCAAAAAAGTACATAGAGAATATTACTGATGTTGCTGTCATGAGTGCAAGTCAAACCCTGGCGATGACGAAATCCCTCTATCCTCGAGTTGACATAAAATCTATAGGAGATGGCTTTGCAGACGGCACTACTGATGAACAAGCCTTGGAGCTAATCAATGAAGCACAGGAGTCGGCCAAGAAAATTGCTGCTGATGTGGCTGAAAACTTCCAGGGATGATTTTTCCGATGTAAATAACTATTGTAATCTAACTTGTAGATACTCAATTTATTTATGTTTATGCCCTAATTTGAGTCTTCGCATTTAATTTCTTAAAAATTTTTGTCTGACTGTCACCAAGCCTAAACTTCATTAAGTCATTAAAAAATTTTCAGTCCTTATTTGCTAAACTCAAACCAGGACAACAAACAATGATAAACCAAATATAAACAAGTTATTACTAATAAGAAACTTCATACTTTGTTGATATTCATAGCCCCCGACTGACAACTCAAGAAGGTAACTCACTTGAAGTCGGCAGTCGAGAAGAGCATGATACAATAAATCTAAGTATAATATCAACGAAGGTGCTCAATATTGTCACGCCCGGAAATTTTTCCCAAATTTCCAGACCATTTTGTGTATTAAGTCCCTGTCCAGGCATCAACCAGGGTACACAAAACGACAAATCAATAAACAGATCCAAACGTAAATAAAGCGATAAATACTTACAACAGAGGCACTTAGTCCTCACACCAAAAAGAAAACAGCAGCGGAAAGAGACGATCCTAGCGGGGCTTCAGCTCCACTCCACAGGCAAACTCAACTGGGGTCTGAGCCTTGGTCCTCTAACTTCATCTTCAACTCAGAAGTACTAAACTTCTGAAAAGGGGAAAAATAGCAAGATTGAGTACAACCACCGTACTCAACAAGCCACACCAACGATGCAAACATGCACAGGGGAAACAAAGGGAGGCTTGTGGCTATTTGCAGAAAAGCGGTTGAAAACCTTTACATTTTAACACAGTAAAACAGTTGTTTAATTAAAGCAATATTAAATCTCCACTGAACAACGCTACAACCACGTTGAACAGGCCCAACCATTCCACCTGAACTACACCAGTTCATTAAGTCAAATTAATTAAACATGTGGGACTAATCACGGTGAATCTGGTCGATCGCCCATAACCGCGGGCACGGCTATTCGAATAGTTTTACTCTGATCAGAGGTGCGCAACTGTACCCACAAGACACGATTCCACACATGTTACCATGCCCCGAAGTATCACCACGATACTGCAAAGGGGGAAATCGTGACAAGACCTTTCGCTTAACTCCTAACCAAGCGCACCACACCGCAGGTTTCGTCCCCACCCCTCAAAAGGCAGTGGGCAGCCCCCTCTCGTGCCTTGGTGAATCCGGCAGCTAAGCAACCGGTATATCCCCGGCCGACTCAACTCCATCACGCCCACCCTTTCCGGGGAACGTCGGCTAGGAAAGAGCTATGCTACGAGTCCAGCAGTTGCCCATTCTTGCTTGTGGTAAGCACTGTTATTCTTCCAGGGTTTCCCATGAACCGATCCTTAACTGCCATGGGTGCGACCAGCAAAACCATGCACCCACAGCCCACCATTAGGTCATATTTTAGTTGGATAATTACGACCAATGAAACATGGTCAGATGTTTCGAGCTCACAGCTCAACTAGAAGCTAAAAATAAAGGTGTAATTATCCCATTAAATGAGCTAGTGGTAATTAAGCATGGCTAAGCATATATAATTCTAGCAAAGTCAATATAAGTGACTCACGCTAGACAGATTATCACCCAAGGTTAACAAAGGACGGTTAACAAGTAAACATGGCACAAGCGAACAGATAGGTAAACCCTATTTCCATGTAATTAGCAAAACATGCACTTTATTTGTAAACGTAAAACATTTCATAAAATAGGTACAACATGCTCAAGGGGAATGTGTGACTTGCCTTGCTTCTTCAAACAATCTTCCGGACTCTTTCCTCGCGAGCGCGAACTTCTAAAACGGCGAAATCTACACGCTGGCACGCAAAACGAGGAAAAACTCTAATAAAAACCAAGTAAACAATACATAAAAAGTAAACAAACATGTAGAGCTCAATTTTAGATGAATTTTGCAAGTTGAATGGCTCAATTTGGAGTTCGTATGAATTAGATATGAATTTTAGAAGTTTTGAGCCATTTAAATGATTTTCTGGAAATTAAATTGATTTATTGCGTAATTATTAATTAATTTTGCAAAGGAAAGGCTACGCTGACATCATCAAAGGGAATCGGCGCCGGAACGGCGGGTCCCACGTGTCAACGGGTCAAGGGCGAACAGTCCACGGTGGAAAAGCACCACGTGGCACCGACGAGGCGACCACTGCGGACGAAAGGGAGAAGGTAGCGCCGACGTGGACGCCAACGTGGCGAAGCCGCGGGCGGCCACGTGGTCTGGGTGTGGATTGGAGTAAACAAAGGGGGCCCACGTGTCGGCGACACAAGTGTCGGCGAACCGGGGAGGGAAAGGAGGTGAAAAGGACTTTGCAGGGGAAAGGGGAAAATTAAGCTGAGAGGGAGGTAAACTAGACTTGAGGAGATGAGCTGGATTTTCTCGGGAAAAAGTTAAAGGGCCGAGGGACGTGAAGTGGACTTTTTGCGAGAAGCTGGGCCAAACGGGCCGAGCGGGGTGATGGGCCGGCCTGAGAAAAGGGGAGGGGGACGCAAAACAGACTTTTGCGGGGAGATGGGCCAATCGGCCCGACGGCCGCTGGGCCGGAGGGAGCGGTGGGCTGACCTGGAAAAAAGGGAACCGGCCTCTAGGCCGGGGTGGGTGGCTAGGGTTCGGCCGAAACCCTAGCCGACCCGGAGAGGGCACGGCGGCGGCGGTGCGGCGGCGTGCTGCCACCGGCGGCAGCGGCGTGCGCACGGGCGCACGGCCGGGCGACGACGCGGGCGGCTCGGCGACGGAGCGGCGACGGCACGGGCGGCGGCGGCGCGCACAGCGGCGGCCGGGAGAGGGGAAAGGAGGGCGGCGGCGGTGCTCACCGGCGGTGACGAAGGAGGCGGCAGAGCTCACCGGCGCGACGAAAACGACGGCGGCGACGGCGCTAGGGTTAGGGTTTGGGGGCGGCGGCGGCGGGGAAAACGAGGAGCGGCGGCGCGCGGGCGGGGAAAATTTAAGGGGGCCCGGCTAGGGTTTGGCCGGTGCGGGCGGATTTCTCGCCGGAGAAATCGGCGGAGCGGGCGCGGCAGCCGGGCAGGCGGCGGCGACGACGGGCGGGCGTGGGCCCCACCTGTCGGTGGCCCGGGGCGGAGGGAGGCAGCAGCGGCTCTCGGGCGGCCCTGGGCCACGGCCTCGGGCTAGCCCGAGAGGAGGAGGGATGCGGAGGCGGGACGGCTTGGGCCGCCTTGGGCCGAGGAGGGAAGAGGCGCGGCGGCTCGGGTGGCTGGGCCGGAGAGGAGAGGAAGGGACGGGGCCCGCGGGAGAGAGAGAGAAGTTTTGGGCCGGAAACGGCCCAAAACAAAAAGGGGACATTTTTAATTTGTTTTTTTTTATTTAATCATTTAAATGAAGTTTGTGACTTAAAATTATTTCTTTAGCTCCAAAAATTCACGAAAAATTTTGGAGAGTATTTTAAGGCACAGAGAATATTACAAAAATATTTCCGGCCATGATTTTTAAAGGAAATTTTTGATTTCCTTGCTAATTTCACTTGTTTAAATTGCTTTTGATTTTTATTTAATTTCTGGAAAATGTATTATTAGGTAATTTTTAATCCCGATCAAAAATCGGGGTGTGACAAATATTCCATGAATTCTCCACCATAGTCCCATCTTCGCGCTTCAAATGATATGCTCCTGGCCGAGTGACCTCAGCAATTATATAAAGTCCTTTTCATAATGGAGATAACTTATGTCTATCCTTTGTAGTCTGAATCTTTCGTAAAACCATATCGCCAACAATAAAAGCTTGTGACCGAATGTTTCGATTATAATAACGTCGAAGTCCTTGAAGATACCTTGCCGACTGAACCAATGCAGCCTCACGAGCCTCTTCTAGTTGGGTCAAATCATCAACTCGATCTTGATCATGACGTTCATCATTGAAACTGCGAACTCGAAGAGATTCGAATTCTATCTCACTCAGCAACATTGCTTCAACCCCATAGACTAAAAAGAAAGGTGATTGGCCAGTAGCCCGACTGGGCGTAGTCCGCAATGACCATAATACCGAAGGCAACTCTTGGACCCATCTTCCAGCATAAGGGCTTAGCCTATCAAACACATGGGCCTTCATACCCTGAAGAACCATACCATTGGCACGTTCAACCTGTCCATTGCTTGTAGGGTGTGCCATCGACGCATAGCAAATCTTGATTCCAAAATCTTCACAGAATTCTTTGAAGACGCCACCAGTGAACTGAGTCCCATTATCGGTTATAATCCTGCTAGGAACACCAAACCAATGTACAATATTTAAAATAAAATATCACGCCTTATCCGCAGTTATTGTAGCAACCGGCCTAGCCTCAATCCACTTGGAGAACTTGTCAATTGCGACGAATAAATGTGTAAACCCTCCTGGAGCCTTTTTGAAAGGACCAACCATGTCCAAGCCCCAAACAGTAAAAGGCCATGACAATGGGATTGTTTGTAACTCTTGGGCAAGAACATGGCTTTGCCGACCGAAGAACTGACAACCTTCACATGTGCGGACTACCTTGTCGGCATCGGAGACCGCCGTGAGCCAGAAAAAACCTTACCTGTAAGCCTTGCCTACCAAAGTACATGCTGCAGCGTGACTGCCACAAATTCCCGAGTGAATATCCTGCAACAATTGTCGTCCCTCCTCAGGCGTGACGCACCTTAACAAAACTCTAGACGGGCTTCTTCTGTACAACTCCGAATCAACCATGACATAACTCTGACTGCATCGTGGAATTCGCTCTGCATCATCCCGGTCTTCGGGTAGCTCCTGCCGAGTCAGAAAATTGATAGACGGTGTTCTCCAATCGGCGTCGAGCATGGCGACCTGGTCTGTAACTTCTTCATTGGTAACTGATTTTTTAGTAACAGTCGGTTCATAGAGGTGTTCTACAAAAACATCAGTCGGGGCTGCTTCTCGCTTGGACCCCAACTGTGCCAATTGATCTGCCGCCTCATTGTTGTGCCTTAAAACATGAGATAACTCCAAGCCATCAAACTTGTCCTCCAGCTTGCGAACTTCTTGACGATAGGCTGCCATATTATCATTTAAGCAAGACCAATCCTTCATTACTTGATTTACCACCAACTGGGAATCTCCTCGTACAACCATCCGTCGTATGCCGAGAGACACAGCAAGTCGTAGGCCATGAAGTAAAGCTTCGTACTCGGCTACATTGTATGAAGCAGTAAAATATATATGAAGAACATACCGTAGCCTCTCCCCAGTCGGGGAAATCAAGACAACTCCTGCTCCCAAGCTGGTGACTCGTTTAGACCCGTCAAAATGCATGGTCTAATATTGTAGCTCCTCCCTAGGTACATCTTCTTGACGCTCAGTCCACTCGGCCACAAAGTCAGCCAAGATTTGAGATTTTATAGACGTTCTGGCTTTGAAAGTAATATCCAGTGGCATCAACTCCAAAGCCCACTTCGTAATGCGCCCAGTAACCTCCCGATTATGGATGACATCACCAAGTGGAAAAGATGTGACCACAGTAACCGAGTGACTTTGAAAATAATGGGCTAATTTCCTGTCAGTAATTAAGACTCCATATAGTAATTTTTGTACCTGGGGGTAACGTGTTTTGGATCCGACCAGCACCTCGCTAACGAAGTAGATCGGCCTTTGAACTTTTTGAACTCGTCCTTCCTCCTCGCGTTCGACTACCAAAACCGTGCTGACCACCTGGAAGGTCGCGGAAACATAGAGCAACAAAGGCTCTTGAGGGTAAGGTGATGCCAACACGGGTCGCGTTGTGAGGAAGTCCTTGAAGTCTTCAAAAGCCTTCTGGGCCTCCCGGGTCCATTGAAATTCGTCCGTCTTCTTGAGCAATTTGAAAAAGGGCATACCTCATTCACCAAGTCTAGAAACAAAGCGGCTTAGCGCTACCAAACAACCAGTAAGCTTCTAGACATCCTTCTGGGTACTCGGGGGCTTCATATTCCGGATAGCGTTGATCTTCTCTGGATTGGCTTCAATGCCGCGATGAAACACCATAAAGCCGAGTAACTTGCCTGACGGCACACCAAAAGTGCACTTCTCCGGGTTCAACTTCATTCTGAAAGCCCGAATATTTGCGAAAGTTTCTTCTAAGTCGGCGATCAGATCCTGTTTTTGCTTGGTCTTGATGACGACATCATCAATGTAAGCTTCCAGGTTCCTCCCGAGTTGAGTCTAAAGGCATCTCTGGATCATACGCTGATAAGTGGCTTCGACGTTCTTGAGGCCAAAAGGCATCGTGATGTGACAATAAGCTCTGAACGGGGTAATGAATGATGTCTTCAGACAGTCGGACTCCTTCAAGCTGATTTGATGGTATCCCGAGTAACAATCCAAAAAGCTCAGAAGCTCACAGTCGGCTGTTGAGTCGACGACTTGATCAATACGGGGCAAACCAAAGGGATCCTTAGGACAAGACTTGTTGAGGTCGGTGTACACACATGCGCCATTGCCCTGTCTTCTTCCGAACCAGAACCGGGTTGGCCAACCAGTCAGGGTGGTAAACTTCTTTGATGAATCCAGCCGCCAAGAGCTTGGCGAGTTCTTCCTTGATGGCATCCCTTCGATCTTGGGCAAAACGGTGGAGTCGTTGTTTTATAGGTTTCACGTCCTCGTTAACATTTAATGAGTGCTCAATCACCTCCCTAGGAATACTAGGCATATCAGACGGTTTCCAAGCAAATATATCTTTATTGTTTTGTAGAAAGATGATGAGCACGCTTTCCTATTTGGGATCTAACTCGACGCCTATTACAGCAGTTTTGAAAGGATCAGAGGGATCAAGGCGAATCTTCTTTGTCTTGGCATTGCCTTCTCTCGACTTGGATATCTTCTGTGCTGGGATCTCGCCTTCGCCTGATGTTGATGCAGCCAGTCGGACCTCCTGTTGGCCAAGTAATCTCTCACGAGTTTGGGCCATGTCGCAACTTTCCTTGTCACAGGTAAAGGCTTGCTTGATGTCGCTGCGCAAGGCGATGACTCCATTGGGACCGGACATCTTCATCATGAGGTAGGTGTAGTGCGGGACCACCATAAACTTGGCAAGCGCAGGTCTTCCAATGATTGCATGATAAGCTACTTCGAAGTCGGCAACTTCAAAGCTGACGTTCTCTGTCCGGAAGTTTTCCCGTGAAAGTGACCGGAAGGGTAATTTGCCCGAGTGGCGTAGATGACAGCCCTGGGATGACTCCGTGAAAAGGGGCTGAACTCGGCTTCAATTCGGATCTCGGGATTTGCATCTCGTCCAAAGTCTTAGCGAAGAGGATGTTGAGGGCGCTACCGCCATCGATGAGGACACGCTTGAGCTTGACGTTGCGAACCACCGAGTCTAGTACCAGGGGATACCGCCCTGGGTGAACCACTCGGTCAGGATGATCCGAGCGGTTGAACGTGATAGCCACCTCCGACTATCGTAAGTAACGTGGGACTTCACGTTGTACTGCATTGATTTCCCTGTCGGTCAGCTTCTGCTTCCTCTTCGACTCATACGCTAGCGGTCCTCCAAAAATGTGGTTTAACTCGGTCCTGTGATCTTGGAAAGGCTCTGAGCCACCAACTAGGTCGTTCTTCTTGGTTCCTGAAGTGTCGGCTCCATCTGACGGCTTCTGGTGTAGTTGAGTTGCATATTGCTCGGCGAACTGTTTGTAGATGAAACAATCTTTGGCCGCGTGCTTGTGATTCGGGTGATGAGTGCATTGGGCGTTCATGATCCTGTCGTAGGCGGTGACTCGGGAACGCTGTTGTTGGTAGTTAGACGTTGCGGCGACCAGATCCTTGGGCTTTCGCTTGCGATCTTTTTGGCCGTTATTGCCGTTGCCGTTGCCGTTGCCATTGTCCTTCTTGGGGCGCCAGCTACTCCCGGATTGCTTGTCATGCTTGTCCTGCCGTGAGGCTTTGATTGCATCGTCCGATTTGGTGTAGGAGTTGGTTGTCTCGAACATCTTCTTGACTGTCCTTAGAGGCTTGCGCCCGAATTTGCCGATCAGCAACTCATTGCGGACACCTTTCTGGAACGCGGCTATAATGCCGTCGTCGGTGATGTTGGGGATCTTGTTTTGCTTCTCCGAAAAACACCGAATGTAGTCTTTCAATGACTCGTCGGGCTTCTGAATCACATTGTAAAGATCGAAGTGGGTCCCGGGCCTTTCAAAAGTGCCCTGGAAATTGGCGATGAAGTGGTCCCGAAGCTCGCTCCACGAATCAATCGAACCTCTTGGTAAGCTTGTGAGCCAGTTCCTGGCTGAGTCGGCGAGAGCAATGGGCAAGTAGTTTGCCATAGTCTTGCTGTCTCCTTCTGCTGCGCGGATGATGAGGGTGTAAACGGTTAACCATGACTTAGGGTCGGTTTTCCGTCATACTTGTCAATCCCAGTGGGCTTGAATCCACTCAGCCAATCCACTCGACGCAGGTCCCGAGTGAACGTGGGTACTCCATCGTCATAGTTGTCAGGTGAACTCCTTCGGTCTTCGTGATAGGGCTTATTGCGCTCGCGATGATGACGATCAAGTACCTCCCTCAAGTCACTCGGCGCGGGCCTTCAAGAACTGCTCTGGTAGTTGAAGTTGTTGCCATAACGAATCCGATCGTGGACAGGTGGCCGGCCATGACCTCTCTCATGAGAGTCGGCCGACTGATCTTGATGCTTCCACATTGTGTAATGACGAGGGTCTTTGGACTTGGCAGGTGTCTTGCTGAGCTCGAGTCTCCGGTAGTCTTTAGATCGCATCGATGGTAGGCAACTGCCTTCGGGTGTCTCGGCGATGGACTCGGTAGCTCTCCGCACGGAGCCTGTGGGGACGCCGGGTAATGCTGTAGCTGCGACGATAGTCTTGACTTTATCCAGGATTGGAGTTACGCCGGGGGGTGCCACTTCGATGACGGTGTCGATGAGGGTGAGAGCGGCGACCGCATTCTGTTGGGGCGTGGCGAAGATGTTGGTGTTGTCGACCCGGGTATGGAGTATGGCCTCGCGAGCGGAGTGCCCAGCCACCCTCAGATCTCGTTTTCTCTTGTCGTTGCCTTCTTTTCGCTTAAGCTCCCCCTCCTTGCGCCTGAGTTCTTCCTCTTTGCGCTTGCGCTCCTCTTCAAACTTGGCTCGTTCCTCTTCTGCAACCCTACGGGCCGTGGCTGAGTCGGTCTCCGCTACTTCGGCCATGAGGACGTTGAAGAACATCGGAGCATAGTCGTTGTCGAAGTCGGAGTCGTTGAGTTCCTCCGTGGAGATGTCGTAGAGGTCGTCGAAGTCGGAGGAGCTGAGGTAGTCAGCGATCTCAGTAGATGAGCACGATCCGAGTGGTTGAATCATGACGGCGATCTCCCTGGAACTCGAACCGCAGCATGACAAAGATGAAGGAGATTCTTCCGAGTGGATCGGTTCCAACTCGGAAGATAAGAGATTGAAGTAGATCTCAGCGTCGTTTGGTAACCCGAACGGCGCCGAGTGGTTTTCCCCTCCCGACTGGTTCGAATCCGAGTCAAGGAGAGAAATCTTGCCAGATTTATCGGTGATGAAGTCGAGGCTGCCAAAGCGAAACACCTGCCCAGGGGAAAGGCGAGGTCGTCGATGCCTGATGAAGATCTCATCGCGCTAGTCGGCGAGATGAAGAAGAAAACTTGACGCAGCCCCTACCTGGCGCGCCAACTATCGAAACTTAATTTCGGCAATAAGAAACTGGGGGTAGCGATCAAGTGCCAAACACAATGGGTTAGTAGACGAAGGGATTTAGACAGGTTCAGGCCTTTTATAAAGAAGTAATACCCTACTCCTGTTTCAAGGATTAGATCCGCCGAGTGGTTTATTGATCTCCTGATCAGGTTGTGTATAAAGAAAACCTAGCTAATTGCTATTGTTTCTATCTTTTTTCTCTCCCTCTCAAGGGACGTCCTATTCTCCTTATATAGGTTTAGAGGATAGGCTCACAAGTCAGAGACCTAACAACATACTATATAGGACTCCACAATATTCCCGACTCAGGACTATAAGCCGTTCCTTGTTACACAAGGTAACGTAATACTTAAGTCCTAAGCCGATTACATAATCATGAATCATAACCTATCCCCTATAGTCAATCGGATAAGCTAGCCATGTGGGTATACGGTACCCATAATCTCCACAATACTTATCCAACAGATGTTGTATTGTTGGTGAGTTAGACTGAGAAGAGGAAATAGATGTATCATGCTCCACCACAGCCATAGCCCATATGTCATTGCCCTGAGTCCATTTCATCACTTGGTCAGCACTCACTTTAGTGACTGGAGAGGAATTTAGAAATTGGACCCCTTGTAATGTGACCAAAGAACCTTGATACTAAAACTGGAGCCACTTAGCAGCCCAATCACAATTCATAGGACTATACTGAGTCAACCAATCCATACCCAGTACCACATCATAGCCCCCCATTGGTAGAACTCTCATAGGAAAAGAGAAATTGTACCCCCTGAACCCACCAAGTGAACTAAGGAACCTTGGCATCACAAGCCAACACTTCTCCATTAGCCACTTTTACTGAAATAGGCAGAGTAGAAATTATACTGAGTTGTAAGCAATGACACAAATCAGAATTCACAAAACTGTGTGAGTTGTCGGAATCCACCAATATCAACACCACTTGGTTACCAACCAAAGCTCTTAACTGCACTGTAGAAGTATGACAAGTGCCAGCAATTGCATGGATGGAAAGATTAAAATCTTCCTTAACCAGATCTGGAGCAGTAATTGCATCCAATATATCATCAGAAAGTACTATGTGCTCCTCTTGTACCTCCAAGACTTTCAGCTGAGCTCCTTCTTGTTTAGCACAAACATGGCCATGTGCATATTTATCCCCACATTTGAAACAAAGACATTGAGCTCTACGATACTCTTTCAACTGTTGTGCTTTCCAAAGTTCTCCTGGTGCCAATTTTGTTTTCTTTGCTCCTTTCCAACCCCCATTATCTTTCCTTTGGTAAAACTTCTTACCGGTCTGCCCAATGTTGGCTCCCTCATGGGCCAAAGCCACCAAATAAGCCTGAGTGACAGATGTAGGTTGAGCAACCAGCACAAATGATATCAGCTCATCTTTCAACCCTAACACAGAATGAGAGATCAAGACAGAACCACACAGCAGAGGATCATACAAGCGAATCTGATACACAAGCTGATTAAATTGAGAGCGATATTCAGTTACTGTGCTAGTTTGAGTCAACAATAACAATTCATCCATTTTGATATTTTTCAAAATTACTTCAAATTCACCCGAGATGGCTTCCTTCAACATCCCTCAATCATGCCACCCCACTTCTAACTTCCACGCTTGATACCAGTTTGCAGCATCACCAACTAAATTCAAAGCAGCTGCTGAAACCATAAACCCCCTTTGCAATTTGATAGAAGGCAAAATATGATTTCAATTATCAATCCACACACGAATCCCAGTACCGTCAAACTTTGGGAAATCCATTTTTGGTGTCCACTGACGACGCCCCTATTCAACATCCTCACGAACACCAAGGGGAGGGTGTTGATAGGGTACTTGATGCTGCACAAGAGGAGGAGGAGGTGCTGGTGGTGATGGTGGTGGTGCGATGGAAGTCGATGCCACCGAACCAGGATCCGGTGTAGCCAACAACGGCGGCTGGCATGGTGTAGGAGGTGTTGGCGGTGGCGCCGCAGCAACAACCTTCAACGCACGTGCCACCTGACTCTGCTCTTGCTACACTTGGCTGAGAGAAGTCATGGAGAGATCCACCTTGGTTTGTACCCAATCTAGGCGTTCCCCCTGCTGCTCGAGTTTGAGGTCGATTTGTGTCGAGCATCTGGCGATGCTGTCGACATTCTCCACATTCGCCGCCATCTACTTCATGGCCACCATCAACCGCTCCTCCATGGAGTCCATAGCTGTCACCATCTGGTGGACTTGAACACTGGGCTTTGCGGGAGCCATGGTGTCACCTCCTCCAAACTCAATCGAACCAAACACGAGATTTACGGCGACTCAACCCGAAGGTAAATCACCAACTCGGCCACAGGAATTACTGATCAAGAATCGAGAGAGTGCGAGGGAACCTCGGGACCGAAAGCGACTGATACCAACTTGTCATAGCCCAAATCGCGGCGGTAGAGCTCGTCGGAGTTGGGGGACACGACGATGGCGTGAGGAAGAAGAAGAACAGGGGAAGGAGAAGAAGACAGCAAGTTGGGAGGAGTTTTTTTATTTCTTTTTTCGTAATCATCACAGTACAGCTCAGGAGAGTTTATATCTATCTCACATGTCTCTGCCCTTAGGCCCACCCGTCAGAGTGACAACTCACACCTACTCATAACTTTACACAATGCGCCTCTCCAGTGCGAACACGCCTTATCACTTTACGCCTTCCTCTGTTCTGCGCTCCCACACTGTTCTTCATCTTTTGTCGCTGCCGCTGCCTTGTCCGTGAGAGCATCTGGCGTGACATACAACTAATAGCAATATTTCAGCAGTTCTTGTGAAAATTATGGGTATCGGATACCCACTCGGCTAGCTTATCTGACTTACCATAAGGGATAAGTTATGTCTCATGATTATATAAACCGGCTATGATTTGGGTATTACATTACCATTGAGATAAGGTAATGGCTCATAGTTTAAAGTTGGTAAGATAGAGGAGTCCGACTTAGAATATGAGTGGATCTTCGACTTGTAAACCCCCCTCCGAGACTATATAAGGAGGATAGGGGTATCCTTTGAGGGATAGGTTGATAGACAGAGACACAGGTACACGAGTACACAAATCCACGAAATCAAGAGATCAAGAGATCAATAAACCACTCGGCGGATCGAATCCCCGAAACAGGAATAGGGTATTACCTCTCGTTAGAGAGGGCCTGAACCTGTCTAAATCTTTGTCCCGACTAACCCATCGTGTTTGGCGCTTGACTGCTACCCTCAATTTCTATTGCCGAAACCAAATTTCGACAGTTGGCGCGCCAGGTAGGGGCTCTGCGTCAAGTTTTCTTCTTCATCTCGCCGACAAGCGCGATGGGATCTTCATCAGGCATCAACGACTTCGCCCTTCCTCCGGGGCAGGCGTTCAGCTTCGGCAGCCTTCACTTCATCACCGACAAATTTGGCAAGACCTCTCTCCTCGACTCGGATTCAAACCAGTCGGGAGGGGGAAACCTCGCGGTACCGTTTGGGTTACCAAACGACGCTAAGACCTACCACAATCTTCTATCTTCCGAGCTGGAATCAATCCACTTGGGAGAATCTTCTTCATCATCATGCCGCGATCCGAGCTCCAGAGAAATCGCCGCCATGATTCAACCACTCGGATCGCGCTCATCTACCGAGATCGCAGACTACCTCAGCTCTTCCAACTTCGACGACCTCTACGACATATCCACGAACGACTTCGACGACTCCGACTTCGACTACGATTACGCTCCGGAGTTCTTCAACATCCTCATGGCCAAAGTTGCCGAGACCGACTCAGCCATGGCCCGTAGGATTGCACAAGAGGAACGAGCCAAGACCGACATCGTCTTCACCGTCGGCCGTCTTCGTCATCGCTGACTAGTTTCTTCGCCTCCACGGTTGGTATGCTCCGCCGCCGTTGTTGATGGTGACATCATCTTCACCGTCGGTCATCTTCGTCATTGCCGACTGGTTTCTTCGCCTCCACGATTCTGTTGCCGACTGGTGTTTTCACTTCCATGGTCGTGCATCTTTGTCACGTTGTTGGGAACCTTCATCTCCACCATTGGTCGCCTCCACGCTGCTTTTTCGGTTGGTGTCTTGGTCGCCGTTGATGGACGACATTGCCCCTAGATCGGCCACCTCTACCGTCACCGGTGGAAATATCAAAAAGCTAAGTCATCATCAATTTTCTTCTTTAGATGATATTTTCTTTCTCCTCTGCCTCACTATATCAACTGGTCCTTCGTTGAGTAGTGAGTCGGGGGCTACAGATGTTATATCATATTTTTGAGTTAATTTTTCTAATGTTTATCTCGATTGCTTGCGAAATAATCCGAGTAAAAAAGTACCCATCGAGTTATGAAACTCTATTTCCCTATGCTTTCCGTTTGGTTTGTCAATGGATAGTTGCCCTTGGGCCGAATCCTAGCACCCGGGGGCTCGTTGGATGGAGTGTATAACGCAAGGTGCTAAGTATTACTCGGAAGAAATCAAAAGCATAGAGATAAGATAATTTGTTTTCTGCTCTAAACAATTACGAAAGTACCCGAGTAGTAAATTTCGATATGTGAAACTTTGTTCCATTAATGACGAACTCATATTAATGACTAGTCGGGCAAAGTATTTAAACGTGAGGAGTCATCTACTCGGGGAAATCAAAACCAACAAGAGGAGAAATACACACTTATAAATATTTTGAAATGCTTAAATTTTCCTCAAGTACTATGTTTGCATCAGGTACTACTCATCCTACGTGTTTATACTGCAGGATCGATCAATTATACATCATCGTCGGCATGCCTTCGCCGCCGCCGACTGGTGTTTTCGCCTACACGGTTGAATGGTGATATCACCGTTGTTGGGCGTCTAAGACTTCATCGTCAGCCTGCCTTCGCTGTCGCCGACTGATGTTTTCCGCCTACACGGTTGATTGGTGACATCATCGTTGTTGGGCGTCTACAACTTCATCGTCGGCCTGCCTTCGCCACCGCCGACTGGTGTTTTTCGCCTTCACGGTTGATTGACGACATCACCGTTGTTGGGCGTCCACGACTTCATCGTCGGCCTGCCTTCGTCGCCGCCAACTGGTGTTTCCACCTACACGGTTGATTGGTGACATCACCGTTGTTGGGCGTCTATGACTTCATCGTCCGCCTGCCTTCGCCGCCGCCGACTGATGTTTTCCGCCTTCACGGTTGATTGACGACATCACCGTTGCTGGGCTTCTACGACTTCATCGTCGGCCTGCCTTCGCCGCCGCCGACTGGTGTTTCCGCCTACACGGTTGATTGGTGACATCACCGTTGTTGGGCGTCTACGACTTCATCGTCGGCCTACCATCGCCACCGCCGACTAATGTTTTCCGTCTTCACGGTTGATTGACGACATCACCGTTGTTGGGCGTCTACGACTTCATCGTCAGCTTGCCTTCGCCGCCGCCGACTGGTGTTTCCGCCTACACGGTTGATTGGTGACATCACCGTTGTTGGGCGTCTACGACTTCATCATCGGCCTGCCTTCGCCACCGCCGACTGATGTTTTCCGCCTTCACGGTTGATTGACGACATCACCGTTGTTGGGCGTCTACGACTTCATCATCGGCTTGCCTTCGCCGCCACCGACAGGTGTTTTCACCTACACGGTTGATTGGTGACATCACCGTTGTTGGGCGTCTACGACTTCATCGTCGGCCTGCCTTCGCCACCGTTGACTGATGTTTTCCGCCTTCACCGTTGATTGACGACATCACCGTTGTTGGGCGTCTACGACTTCATCGTCGGCCTTCGGCCTTCCTTCGCCGCCGCCGACTGATGTTTTCCGCTTACACGGTTGATTGGTGACATCACCGTTGTTGGGCGCCTACGACCTCATCGTCGGCCTGCCTTCGCCGCCGCCGACTGGTGTTTCCGCCTACACGGTTGATTGGTGATATCACCGTTGTTTGGCGTCTACGACTTCCTCGTCGGCCTGCCTTCGTCGCTGTCGACTGGTGTTTCTGCCTACACGGTTAATTAGTGACATCACCGTTGTTGGGCGTCTACGATTTCATCGTCGGCCTGCCTTCGCCGCCGCCGACTGGTGTTTCTGCCTACACGGTTGATTGGTGACATCACCGTTGTTGGGCGCCTACAACCTCATCGTCGGCCTGCTTTCGCCACTGCCGACTGGTGTTTCTGCCTACACGGTTAATTGGTGACATCACCGTTGTTAGGCGTCTACGATTTCATCGTCGGCCTGCCTTCGCCGCCGCCGACTGGTGTTTCCGCCTACACGGTTGATTGGTGACATCACCGTTGTTGGGCGTCTACGACTTCCTCGTCGGCCTGCCTTCGCCGCCGCCGACTGGTGTTTCCGCCTACACGGTTGATTGGTGACATCACCGTTGTTGGGCGTCTACGATTTCCTCGTCGGCCTGCCTTCGCCGCCGCCGACTAGTGTTTCCGCCTTCACGGTTGATTGGTGACATCACCGTTGTTGGGCGAAGACTTCGGCGCTTCAGAGATTGGACACATCACCGTTGTTGGGCGTCTACGACTTCATCGTCGGCTTGCCTTCGCCACCGTCGACTGGTATCTCCGCCTACACGGTTGGTTTTCACGCCACCGTTGTTGGGCGTCTACGTTTTCATCGTCGACTAGTTCTATTGCTTCTACTGCGCAAGCTTCGTTACTTCACCAACCACGACGTCTCCAAGAGACTCAACATGGCATCCTCAATGTGTATCTTCACTCAAGCAATGGCTACTCATTGACAAGCTATAGTTCTTGACTCTATGATCAGTTGTTTCCCAACTAAGCATAGAGTCAGGGGCTACACAAATACAAGACTCAAAATCTTCGCTCCAGAACAAGCTTTCTACTTCAGCGACTCCAACATTTTCACCGATAACTTTGGCTCTCAGTTGATGCTACAGTCTAGTTTTTCAAATAGCAAGTTCCAGATTTAATTTATATGTCATGGAGTTTGGAGTTCTTCGCCACACACATGCTAGCGTCAAGGAAACTACTTGGGCTTCGATATCTTCTCAACAGTTTGATGGATTATTATCATTGATGTTACCATCGGCACCATTACTTATTCCTCCATGGATCTCCTGCTGCGGATCATCATCAGCACCGGTTGCATCGCTCCATGGTTAGTGGATTTCGCCATCGCTGTTGATGGGCAACTATCCCAATTAGTGGATTTCACATTGGTGGTCTCGCTTCCGTGCCGACTGCATCAGTTGCTACCAATGGATAACTTCGACTGCGACAGAAGGATAAGTGACATGCTCGAGGGCTTACTATCTCTAGCACCAGGATCATACCTTCAATCTTCAATATTGGGCTTATTATGGATTTATGCAACATAAATACATGGCCGCGAGCTTATCTCCTATATTCATGGTCTGGATCAATCATTATTTTCCACAAGGGTCACAAGATGAGTTCTTGTGTCAGTCGGGATTCAATTATCAAATCTATTTTGACGCATCCCATGAGGGATAACCTTTTCAGATCAGAAGATGAAGCGGCGGGGAAGACTTCGGCGCTTCAGAGATTTTAGGGTATCGGTAAGCTTTCTCATGATTGGGCCGAGACCCATGAGAAGCTTACGGCCCATATTACAGGTGAGGCTTGACACGTGTCTCTAGGGACTTAAGCAGATTTGCTCTGGCAATATGCGCGTGTCTTACTGCCCAATACCTTTGAAATCCTTTCATATAGCAGTTACATAACTTGTTGAAGGTTGGTACGATGCGACTTGGAAGGTGACAAACAATAAAGTTTTTTATAACTGTCCTGGTAACTTTTTTATAGGTTGCAGGAGCTGTTTGGTTTTTACAAAGCATTTGATTTTTTATTTATCAATGCTGATTTGCCACCTTGGTGTGCTCTTTTTATCAAGACCAATATTATGGCAAGAGCTATTTAATATTTTGGCCGTATTTTTCAGATGACTAATAAATTTATTAACTCATATTTTTTATTCATGAGAATTGATTGAGCTGTATGTTCCGGGACGACTCGGGCACAACGACTCGGATAAGCATGAGCTTGCTGAGTGCTCGAATTTTTTACCCCTGAGGGTCCGCTGAGTATTTTGTTCTGAGATGACTCGGGTAAATTGACTCGGATAAGCATGAGCTTGCCGAGTGCTTGGATTCATTATACACTATGCCTTGATTAAAAGGTTATGTGTTATATGATCTTTTATGATTGCTTTTGGCTTAGGCTAGGCATTTATTTAACTCAGGAGAGTATGATTATTATAGTTCTTAACTATATGCTTAGTTTGTTTAACTAAACACATAGTCGGGGGCTACACCTAATTAGGTGCATCAGTCGATGCACCTAAATATTTATTCTTAAGTAATTTCTGAGATGTTTTCAGCCCTTCACAGCCTTTCTATTGGATGATAAAACATTTGGGAGACTCAGGCAGAGATGATGAAAGCACTCGACGATAGAAGCACTTGGCTAAGGAGTCATTCGGCTATGTGTTATTCTGGTTCGAGGCAAAGTTATCTTGTCGACTGTGAAGGTCTCGGGGGCTACTGTGGAAATTATGGGTACCGGATACCTACTCGGCTAGCTTATCTGACTTACCATAGGGGATAGGTTATGTCTCATGATTATGTAAACCGGCTATGACTTGGGTATTACATTACCATTGAGATAAGGTAATGGCTCATAGTCTAAAGTTGGTAAGATAGAGGAGTCCGACTTAGAATATGAGTGGATCTCCGACTTGTAAACCCCCCTCCGAGACTATATAAGGAGGGTAGGGGTGTCCATTGAGGGATAGGTTGATAGACAGAGACACAAGTACACGAGTACACAAATCCACGAAATCAAGAGAGCAAGAGATCAATAAACCACTCGGCGGATCGAATCCCCGAAACAGAAATAGGGTATTACCTCTCGTTAGAGAGGGCCTGAACCTGTCTAAATCTTTGTCCCGACTAACCTATCGTGTTTGGCGCTTGACTGCTACTCTCAATTTCTATTGCCGAAACCAAGTTTCGACGGTTCTTGTAACACTTCATGCTAATTTGGTAGGCGGGATTTGCTGCGTTATAATCCTTAACGAAACTCATTATCCTAGTTTTGAATGGCAGGGAAAGTCTTGCCAGCCCGGCTTCCGGAAAAGAGGATAGCCACTTGATCGTCTTGAGAAGATATCCTAGTGTATATAGTGCCACAATTGTAAATTTGGAATCTGAGTTGTTTTTGTTATCACTGGTGACAATTATCCTTTAACTGAACTTCGTCTTACCTATTCGGTGATGAGAATTCTTCACAAGCGAATAATTCTGAACTCGTAATGTAAAAATCCCCTGAATCACTCTGGGATAGAAATGTTGGCGTCAGGCTCCTAAGTAACTTGGATTATTTACCTTATCTGTTTTCATGGACAGTGAAATGGTTGTGGGAAATCCAGTATCAGGTCTTGTTGCCATACAGGGCTTTGATCTGAGAACAGATTTGGACTTGTGGCCCTGTGGGTTGCGGCCGTGTCGCCATGCAGACCTTGATCTGAATCTGAAAAGTGAATGCTCTGCTTAGTGTTTCCTGAAATCGAACTTGAGCTCTCTGCGCCGGTCTGGCATATCTATTTCGATGATTGTTTTGTTTGTCTGAATAACTCGATATATAATCTGAGTACTTTGCAAGCCTAAATAGCCGGCAGTGTCTTCTTGTTGGCAGTTCCATCATTTGCTTGTGGCTTATATAGGCCGCAGTCAAAATTTAAATTTTGAAACTTAATTTTACGTTGATTTTGAGGTTTGTTTAGTTTTCAATATTAGCTTTTAAAATGTTAGAAACACGGACACAAAATTTTTACTTATAAATTATTTTTAAGAGTAAACTATGAGAGGCTCGAACTAGGATGGCATCGCCATTGCTAGCTAGCTCTAGCCCATAGGAATTCATGAGTTTTTCACCATCACCCCTTGCTTAATTTTACAGTGACTCAAAAATACAAATACTAGTCAGTTCCAAGGATCTTTTTCATGGAAAAGTGTCTCGTGGCAGCATGGAAATTTAGAAGCAGTGTTGTAATGTTTATTTTTTTCTTTTAATGACATTGCAAAGCTTCTGTTGGTAACTGGAAGATGCTTTTGAAGGAGGACTGTTGGCTCCTCTCCAATCACTTGAATAGCAGTGAGAGAGAGCAAATATTTTTCCCTCTTTGCAAATGCTCTTTTCCTCTATTATTAATGAAAATCAACCGCGTGAATTCCCCTGATGCGTTGACGTCAAAGACAAAGCTCAAGAACGCAGTCTTTTCTAGCTGTTGCAGTCCTAAACAGATCGCCCATTTAAATCATGAGATAGCCTTCTAGGGAATTATGTATTGAAATTCTAGAGTTTTTGGCATGAATAGATAAAAAAAATTTAGAATTAGAAACCAATTTCACCCTCACTTATAAAACAAAAGGTCATATCATTTGGAAATCTAATATGAAGTGAAAATTTTCATATTCTTTTCATTACATCTAAAGTGCACTTTGTGGCTACAGCCAGATCCTCTGTCATTTGCAGCTCACCCATCCTGGATTTACCATCAAGAATATGGCTGCGGTGAGGGTTAGGACACTTGTCTCCCGACACGAAAAACACAGCGATGGATTAGTGTACGATTAATTAAGTATTAGCTAAAAAACATAAAAAATATGTTAGTATGATTTTTTAAAGCAACTTTCCTATAAAAAGTTTTTACAAAAAACACACCGTTTAGTAGTTTAGGAAACGTGCGTACGAAAAACGAAAGAGGAGAGGATGGGAACCAGCGAAACCGAACACAGCCTATGGCTGCTTTCGAATAACCGGTTGGCTGAGGGCTTTCGTGTTGCACGGAAACTGGACAAATAATTAGTGTAGAATTAATTAAATATTAACTATTATACAAACTTAAAAAGTATATATATTTTTTTAAAAAAAAGAAAGTTTTTGCAAAATATGCACGTCTAACAGCCCGAAAAAAACACTCACTGGAAATGAGAAGGTAGCTAAGCTGTTAAGTTAAGTAGAACACAACCATTCAACGACGGAGCTAGAAAATCTTTAAGAGTAGGACTGATCTTGCTTGTACATCTTGTATCTTCAAAATTTGCACTAAATTTTGAAAGAATTTAATAGGAATTTAGAAGACGAGCCTAAGGCCAAAGCCCTAGCTATCTTAAGCTGTCTCCATTGAAGACATCATTTGCTTGCATTTTCCTTTCAATTATTCTTGATGAATTCCAACAAATTTTGAACGAGATGCACACTTCAAGCAAGCCGAAGATGATCGCGAAATTTGATCGAAATTCGTAAGATTGTGAGGAGGGGAGAGAATAAAATTGAGAAGATACGTAAAATGAAATCAACCATTAACGTATGATTAATTAAATATTAGTTATTTTAAACTTTAAAAATAAATCAATATGATTTGTTTTAAATAACATTTTTAGAGCACTGGAAGGCTGTGTTTGGCAGGTGGGGTTGGGAACTCACCTCCAACACACGCAAAACGGAGTGACATATTTTCTTATGATTAATTAAGTATTTGTTAATTTTTTTAAAAAAATAGATTAATATGATTTTTAAAGCAACTCTTGTATAGAAAGTTTTTTAAAAAATACTCGTTTAACAGTTTGAAAAATGTGCGTACACAAAAAGAAAAAAAAGAGAAGGATGAGTTGGGAAAGTGGATGGCAGAACTAAAACATGCGCATGAAAAAGGAATATATTTTTCCTCTCGATCTACTCCTAGCTAACTCAGCCCCCTAAACCCCGTGGCCCCACCTGCCAGCCAGCCGTTTCCATCGCTGTGTTCCAACCCACCCCAAACCCCATCACCTCCGCTGCCACGCCTTCACCCTCTTCCTCCCTTCCTCTCCCATCTCCAACTCCAACTCCAATTCCAACCAAGAGAGAGAGAGAGAGAGAGAGGAATCGGATCGGATTGAATCCCACCCCACCCCGCGCCGCCGCTGCCGCGTCCTCGTCCCGAATCCTCCGGCGAGGTAACCACCTCCTCCCCCTCCTCCCTGCGCCCGCATTCCCCCCCGCCACCCCTCTCTCTCTACCCGGTCCGCTGCCGTCACCTTTCGCGCTCCCGACGAGGTTTTCTACGAGAAAAACCCCGAGGCCTCTTCTTGGCGACGGGTAGACGGGATTGGCTCGCACGCCTTTTCCCCGGGGGGGAGTCAGTGCGGTGCGGAAGCCAATCCGGTGGGGGAGTGTTGGCTGTTCTTGGCTGGCAAAATGGGGAATCGGGTTGCGCTGCTGCGTCTTGTCAATGCCTTTGCCTTTCTCATCGCTTAGTTTCCCTTTTTGTGCAGTTTTCTTTTACATCTGTACAAAATTTTTACTCCTGCTCTATTCAATGAAATTGACATGTCTAATGCCGGTTCGTTCAAAAAATGCCTTTGCCTTTAAGGCGATACTTGAATTTTAGGTTCTATTTATGATTTTTTTTCTTGGACATCAGCGTGAGCAATCTCTCTGTTTGTTTTTTTAAAAAAGAATTTATGGGATGCTCCATGCAACCGAGTTTGAAATAACTTGTGCATACCGAATTATTCATGATTTACTCTGCAGAAGTGATGATTTTGCTCCACTTAACAACTCCAATTTTAGTTTTCTTTTACGGCATTTTGTTGACATTGACCCGTAACATTCAAAGTTATCAGAAACAGAATAGATTGATGCCTCCATGCCCTATCAATATGCATGTCGTATGACATTATGCTCGGCTTAATCTCATTGCAGCCTGACGTTACTTCTACAGAACGGACAATGGGCGCATCAGTGACTACTGGCTTGCAGATGGCGGCGGCACGCCCTTGTATCCCAGCTTGCCAACGCCTGCTAGGGTCAAGAGCAGCAATTCCTTCATTTGCAAGGGCGCTCAGTACCCAAACTGGCTTCACAAGCTGCAGAAAAACAGCATCAGCAGGGCAGTTTGTTTCTCTGAACCAGAAGAGGTTTGCCGTGAGGGCAATGTCTGCTCAGGGACTCCCCATTGATCTCAGAGGTAAGCTTTACTCAGATGCCTCTCAGTCAAAACTTGACAAAAGAAAAAGTTCTTTAACTCAATTTTGGAGCTATAATATCCAGATAAGATTTTGAATGGTGTTTATTTTCGTCACTCATCATGGCTAAAAACATTTTAGTGGTCACCAATTTCTGTTAGTGTTGTGTTTTAGGATGTTAATGGGCTTCTAAGATGTAGGCCATAAAATGGACTACCTTGATGCATTATCGAATTATCTGTTAAGTCTGTTATTAATTATCTGTAAACTTTTTATTAAACATGAGTGAACATGGTTAACTCTTTTGGTATTGCCCTTCTATATTTGAGTGACGCACTGACTCCTCGCACACATAAAAATTGCTACTAAATTGTTACTGTAACTGAAGGAAATGTATAATCTAGCACAACCCAAAAGATATTCAATTATGAAGTCTCTAACTTGTTGCATTTTTTTACAGGTAAAAGAGCATTTATTGCTGGAGTTGCTGATGATAATGGCTATGGCTGGGCAATAGCAAAAGCTCTTGCTGCAGCTGGTGCCGAGATTCTTGTTGGTACATGGGTGCCTGTAAGTTGATTTCATTCACAAAGTGTATCATTATAGATGTTCTGGTGAAAACACTCAATCTCATTCTCATCTTCAGGCGCTGAACATATTTGAGACAAGCTTGAGGCGTGGGAAGTTTGACGAATCACGAAAGTGCGTTCTTAAGTGTACTTGCAGTTATTTAATGTTGTATGTAGTCCGTTTCAGTGTTCCATGCTGGAATGATTATCATCTCCTTTGTAGTCTGACTACCTTTGTTGCAGGCTTCCTGATGGATCTCTTATGGAGATTACAAAAGTCTACCCATTGGATGCAGTTTTTGACTCTCCAGAGGATGTTCCTGAGGATGTAATGTTCATCATTTTCTTTTCATGTCAACTCCTGTTCTGCATTCTGAATCAGTCCTCTGGTGTAGGTTAAAGCAAACAAAAGGTATGCTGGATCTTCAAACTGGACTGTTAAGGTAAGCTGCAGTATGCCTTTTTCTCCATATTACTTGGAA
This sequence comes from Oryza officinalis, assembly GCA_008326285.1. Classification (NCBI taxonomy): domain Eukaryota; kingdom Viridiplantae; phylum Streptophyta; class Magnoliopsida; order Poales; family Poaceae; genus Oryza; species Oryza officinalis. Next base: position 9,862,353 of record BDMV01000009.1, read on the forward strand.
ATAGATACTTGTGAACCATGAGGATTACTAATTTGTACAATCCTCCCAAGTTCCAACCCAAGGCCTAATCTGTCTTTATTTCATAGGAAGTTGCTGAAACTGTGAAGAATGACTTTGGTACCATTGACATCCTCGTACACTCTCTTGCGAATGGTCCTGAGGTATGCCACTATCTTACTCTTTTTTTATCTCATTGTCATCATCTGATTATCCTCGTCATCACTAGCATCTCATTTTTCTTATTTTCTGCTCAAAGGTAAAAAACTCTTTGCTGGAGACATCAAGAAAAGGGTACCTTGCTGCAGTTTCAGCATCTAGTTACTCTTTCATCTCTTTACTCCAGCACTTCCTTCCTATAATGAATCCAGGTATCAAACAATCTTTGCTAGTGCTCTGTAACTATTATTATTTTCTGTTTTTGTTCAGGTGTGGATTTTTTAAAAACCATGCTACTTTCTCAATTTATTTGGCCAGTTTTTCATTCTACCAGTTGTGTTGTATAATAGCACTTATTTAGTGACAACACATTGGTGTGTGAGTGTTGGGCCTTGGCTCTATCCAAAATATTCTGAAGAAATTACTTGGTACCAATCATTAATATCGTCAGATGGAAAATAATTAGTGTACTGCAGTATGTAAACCAATTTTCAACCACAATAAGCTTGGCACTCCTGGCTATTACTACCTCCGTCCCAAAATATAACAACTTCTGGCTATGAATCTGAACACACAGCTGTCTAGATTCATAGCTAGAAATGCTTATATTTTGGGACGGAGGGAGTAGCTCGTTTGCCATGTGCTTAGGTGTGGAAACTGTGACTGGCAATTGAACAAGCCCTATGGGCCTTTCTCATGTTTACTAGATTATTTTGTTGTATTTATTTAGGTCAGAATCTAGTTGTTCTAGTTCCAAGTAATTGCCATTTCAGCACTGCTTCATGGTACATGTCACTGATTTGCAGGGGGTGCTACTATATCCTTGACCTACATAGCTTCTGAGAGGACAATTCCTGGGTGAATATTCTCTCAATGTTTATCTCCTTTTAAATTGTGAGTACTGTTACTTATGATTTGTTTTTATTGCTTTTCTAGATACGGTGGCGGCATGAGCTCAGCAAAAGCAGCACTTGAGAGTGATACAAGAGTATGAACTTCTCGTGCATATCTTTGTATTAAGATCCCAAATAATGCTTGGTTTGCTAATATTTACTTCTTTCCATTCTTTTGTCTTTGTAGGTTCTTGCTTACGAAGCAGGTCGAAAAGGCAAGATCAGAGTGAATACCATATCAGCAGGTATCTTACAGGAATTAATTTTCTTTTCATAATCATAAAGTTACTCATTACAAATTAATCATTTATGTGTCAACATTCAGGCAGCAATAAGTTTAATATCAGATGTGTACTATCCTTTTGTATGTGCAGCAATTGCATCACTGCTATATGATAATATCATTTCATTTGCACTTGAATCCTACATGCTATTTCATTATTCGATGTACTGGTTTTGAGGACATCTGTTCTAAACTGCTTGGCGACATTACAAGCCCATATCATGTTTCTGCAGGTCCATTGGGAAGTCGAGCAGCCAAAGCTATCGGATTCATCGAGAAGATGATAGAGTACTCGTATGTTAACGCACCGTTGCAGAAGGAACTCTTGGCAGGTTGAAAAATTACGTTTCCCTTCGCCTCCACTGAAATGCCTCTTTTTCTACCAAGGTTACTTATAAAGAATTACATGTTCAACAGATGAAGTGGGGAACACAGCAGCGTTCTTAGCGTCTCCGTTGGCATCCGCGATCACTGGATCAACAATCTATGTTGACAATGGGCTCAATACAATGGGACTTGCACTTGACAGCCCTACACTGTCCACATAGATTGTACCCTTTCTGCTAGGTGGATCAGTTTGGTAGAAGATGAACGCATTAGGCCCCAGCTGAAGTTCAGAACTAGATGTTGATATGAAATTGAGGAAAGATCGTAGTTTGAAGATGCAAAGTTTCTAGAAAGTTTGAGTTCTTGGCTTTTCTTCATTTCGGACTATGCTAGCAATCAGAAATGCTAGCATTGTAGGAGTACAGTTTGTTGATATTGTTTTTATGTTAGTCCTAGCCTCCTAGGATCTAAATAATGGAAGGAGAATAGGAATAGGAAATATCATTTTTTTTCTTGTTTTTATGAGAAGCTATCGAGCATCAAAGATTTAGATCATTTTGATTTAGATTATTCAGTGGATTATCTAGTTGATTATACCGATAAATTAAATAACAAGTAAATTTTAGTAGTCCAAGCAAAACAGTAAAAGAAAGTTTTCTATAAAGTATATTTTCGAAGTGTAGGCCAAATAGCCCTTTCCAATAATTCGGTGAACGATAAAATCAAACATAGCCTTAAAAATTTGATGAGATATTGTTAAAGGCTGTTAAATATTTATAATTTATAATAGGTGGGAGTAGTAATAAAATAGGCAACAGGCTTGCTAAGCATCATTCATTATCTCTAGTGTGTTGGGTAAAATTTGCCCGTATGTGTAGTGTAAGTTAATCAAGGGAATCGGATCCTGCTTCTCGATCGTTCATCCCTCCATAGTCCAGAAGCCAGAACATATGTGCCCCTTTCTCCCAATCGGCACACGTGCATCTCTCTGCGTGCCGCCACGTGCCCCCATCCGCGACACGTGGACGTCCACGTATGTCCCCAGGTGATCTTGAGCAACAGACGCTCTATACTTAAATTTTGTTGCAAAACAATCACTACTATAAATGACGCAGCCACAGCGAGCGAGCGGCAAATAAATCACCCGTGCTCACACTAGATTGCAACAAGAACCAAGAATTAGCACGAGAAATTTGGAGTTGGAGATGCAGGGCGGGAGGAGCGCGAGCGCGGTGGAGGCGGCCAAGGAGGCGGCGGCGAACGTGGGCGCGTCGGCGTGGGCGGGCAAGGAGAAGACCAAGGCCGTCGTGGAGGGCGCCGTCGACAAGGCCAGGGCGCCCGACCCGGCGGCCAAGGACGCCGCCGAGGCGCGCAAGGTGGAGCGCATCCGCGAGGTGGAGGCCACCAAGCGCGACGCCATGCGCGCCAACGCCGCCGCCAAGGAGCGTGCCACCGCCGCCACCTACCACCCGTCCTCCGCCGCGGCCGCCGCACAGCCCGTCGGAGTCGGCGGACCCGCCATTGACAGCTCGGCGGCGCCCACACACACCGCGGGCGCGGGGGTCAACAGCGGCGTCACGCCCGGCGCCATCGCCGAAGCGGGAGGTGCCTTGGGCCGCCCGGCGGCCACCGCGGGGGTAGACAGAAGCGGCGTCGACGCGTCCGGCGGCGGCGTCGTGGAGGGACACGCAGGCAGCGTGCCGGTGGGCACTACAGAGG